>OZ005662.1:364535-778535 GCA_963930645.1 Salticus scenicus
TTTTTGCGAAGATTTTGACAAAAATTAAAAATTAGTTTTAAATATTGATTATGGGTTCACAATCCAAAAATCTTTAAATTCGGTTTAAAATTTGAAATCTTATTAAAAACAATTTTTTAATAAATTAAAGTAATATTTTTCATGCCATTTTCTATTCATATTTAAAAATTTGCGAGCTATCAATCTCCCAAACTTCGAATTGTTTTAGATAAAAGGAATTTATTATTATTGTTGTTGTTGTTGTTAGAAAACAAAGATGCTTAAAAAAAAATCGATTTTTTTCCCGACAATTACAAAAATTATAACCTGGCTAAAAATAGTAATTATGAACTTACAGTCCAAAAACCGCTAAATTCGGTTAAAAATGAGAGAATTTAATGAGAAATATTTAATATAATTCAAGGCCTGTTCTACGTAGCAGTTTATAATTTGTGAACAGTTCTTTAAAGGGAAATTGCAGATTTAAAGAAATATTTAGTTCAATTCTAGGTCGGTGATTTCTAAAAAGCATGCTAATCATAACAGTAAAATCAATTAAATAACGAATTCGTTTCCAAAATGTAATATGATAAATTTGAAAATTCATTTTCAATGTGAAAGACTTACAAGTTTATAGTTAAAGCTCGTGAATAACGAAATAGTTACGTAGGTGGATTCAACATAAATTTGAGGACTTAGACACCTTTAATATACACATATTTTAGATTTGCCAAGTTCTTTAATTTATTCCGAAGCACTTTTTATCTCCACCTTTTTTTTTTTTTACCACTGTTTTTTATAAGAATGTTTTTTCCTTATTTTACAGTAGTTATGCATTATAGAAAATTATTTTATAAACCAAAAGGTATAAACTAAAAATACTCCGGTATAAATTAAGGAACATGGCAAAGTTACTTACATTACTTTATTACTTTATTACATTACTTGCATTACTTTAAAGAAATAAAGACCAGTTAAGTGAAATGCTGTAATGATTAATATTTATGTACGCTAATTAACATGTTTTTATTAACTTGCTTTCTTGTTTATCTGAACCGCTCGGCCATTGGTGGGGCATTATGCGTCTAAATAATTTATTAGACTGAGTTTTAAATTTATACGCATGTTATGAGTCACCGCCGCACGAACTGTGTAGATTTTGGTAAATCTAGCCCTTATGAATTTTTACAGGGATACAACAAAAAACTCTTTATCATTATGATCTATGGGCTCAATTTATTTAAACTGCAATAGCGTAAATTTAAACAATGAAGAAGAATATTGAAACACCGTATTATAATTTTAACTTTTGTTTATTTAATAACGTGTCTTGCTTTATTTATATAATCGTTAACTACTTAATGTTAGGAAAGTGGAGTAGAGTCACTCCAGATTTTTTTTTTTTTTTTTTTTTTTTTTTTTTTTTTGTTTAATTTCCGAACACATTTATATAAGGAAAGTATTGTAATCATGATCAAAATTTTGACTTTGAGATTTTGGTATATTCAGACGTTTTGAGGTCTCATGAGTTCATTTTTGCTCAATGTGAATGAACTGAAAAATCTAAATGAACGTTTTAGATCACTGTAACGCGAATTGTTTAGATCTTCACAAATCTAGAATTTATTGTTTTCTTTTTCTTTCTTTCTTTTTTTTTTTTTAAGAGACACATTTAAAATCATTATGGCTTAAAGGATCAAATTATTTAAAGTACGATTTAGGCGTAGATTTTGGTGAATCTAGCACTTATAGTTTTTTATGAACGCACAACAGAAAATTCTATATCATTTTGATCTATGGGCTCACAGTATTTGTATTGGAATTGCATTAAATTAAAGAACAGAGAAAAACATTCAAACACCCTATTATAATTTTTTAATTTGTTGTTTACTTAACGGCTTCTGTTATTTTAATTTTTTTTATGCAACCAGCAATTAATTAATGTTTGGAAAGTCAAGTGGAGTCACTTCATATTTTTTTAAAATCAGAGTATTAAAATGGCATTTAAAAAATCGTGATTTTTGCGAAGATTTTGACAAAAATTAAAAATTAGTTTTAAATATTGATTATGGGTTCACAATCCAAAAATCTTTAAATTCGGTTTAAAATTTGAAATCTTATTAAAAACAATTTTTTAATAAATTAAAGTAATATTTTTCATGCCATTTTCTATTCATATTTAAAAATTTGCGAGCTATCAATCTCCCAAACTTCAAATTGTTTTAGATAAAAGGAATTTATTATTATTGTTGTTGTTGTTGTTAGAAAACAAAGATGCTTAAAAAAAATCGATTTTTTTCCCGACAATTACAAAAAATATAACCTGGCTAAAAATAGTAATTATGAACTTACAGTCCAAAAACCGCTAAATTCGGTTAAAAATGAGAGAATTTAATGAGAAATATTTAATATAATTCAAGGCCTGTTCTACGTAGCAGTTTATAATTTGTGAACAGTTCTTTAAAGGGAAATTGCAGATTTAAAGAAATATTTAGTTCAATTCTAGGTCGGTGATTTCAAAAAAGCATGCTAATCATAACAGTAAAATCAATTAAATAACGAATTCGTTTCCAAAATGTAATATGATAAATTTGAAAATTCATTTTCAATGTGAAAGACTTACAAGTTTATAGTTAAAGCTCGTGAATAACGAAATAGTTACGTAGGTGGATTCAACATAAATTTGAGGAGTTAGACACCTTTAATATACACATATTTTAGATTTGCCAAGTTCTTTAATTTATTCCGAAGCACTTTTTATCTCCACCTTTTTTTTTTTTACCACTGTTTTTTATAAGAATGTTTTTTCCTTATTTTACAGTAGTTATGCATTATAGAAAATTATTTTATAAACCAAAAGGTATAAACTAAAAATACTCCGGTATAAATTAAGGAACATGGCAAAGTTACTTACATTACTTTATTACTTTATTACATTACTTGCATTACTTTAAAGAAATAAAGACCAGTTAAGTGAAATGCTGTAATGATTAATATTTATGTACGCTAATTAACATGTTTTTATTAACTTGCTTTCTTGTTTATCTGAACCGCTCGGCCATTGGTGGGGCATTATGCGTCTAAATAATTTATTAGACTGAGTTTTAAATTTATACGCATGTTATGAGTCACCGCCGCACGAACTGTGTAGATTTTGGTAAATCTAGCCCTTATGAATTTTTACAGGGATACAACAAAAAACTCTTTATCATTATGATCTATGGGCTCAATTTATTTAAACTGCAATAGCGTAAATTTAAACAATGAAGAAGAATATTGAAACACCGTATTATAATTTTAACTTTTGTTTATTTAATAACGTGTCTTGCTTTATTTATATAATCGTTAACTACTTAATGTTAGGAAAGTGGAGTAGAGTCACTCCAGATTTTTTTTTTTTTTTTTTTTTTGTTTACTTTCCGAACACATTTATATAAGGAAAGTATTGTAATCATGATCAAAATTTTGACTTTGAGATTTTGGTATATTCAGACGTTTTGAGGTCTCATGAGTTCATTTTTGCTCAATGTGAATGAACTGAAAAATCTAAATGAACGTTTTAGATCACTGTAACGCGAATTGTTTAGATCTTCACAAATCTAGAATTTATTGTTTTCTTTTTCTTTCTTTCTTTTTTTTTTTTTAAGAGACACAATTAAAATCATTATGGCTTAAAGGATCAAATTATTTAAAGTACGATTTAGGCGTAGATTTTGGTGAATCTAGCACTTATAGTTTTTTATGAACGCACAACAGAAAATTCTATATCATTTTGATCTATGGGCTCACAGTATTTGTATTGGAATTGCATTAAATTAAAGAACAGAGAAAAACATTCAAACACCCTATTATAATTTTTTAATTTGTTGTTTACTTAACGGCTTCTGTTATTTTAATTTTTTTTATGCAACCAGCAATTAATTAATGTTTGGAAAGTCAAGTGGAGTCACTTTATATTTTTTTAAAATCAGAGTATTAAAATGGCATTTAAAAAATCGTGATTTTTGCGAAGATTTTGACAAAAATTAAAAATTAGTTTTAAATATTGATTATGGGTTCACAATCCAAAAATCTTTAAATTCGGTTTAAAATTTGAAATCTTATTAAAAACAATTTTTTAATAAATTAAAGTAATATTTTTCATGCCATTTTCTATTCATATTTAAAAATTTGCGAGCTATCAATCTCCCAAACTTCAAATTGTTTTAGATAAAAGGAATTTATTATTATTGTTGTTGTTGTTGTTAGAAAACAAAGATGCTTAAAAAAAATCGATTTTTTTCCCGACAATTACAAAAAATATAACCTGGCTAAAAATAGTAATTATGAACTTACAGTCCAAAAACCGCTAAATTCGGTTAAAAATGAGAGAATTTAATGAGAAATATTTAATATAATTCAAGGCCTGTTCTACGTAGCAGTTTATAATTTGTGAACAGTTCTTTAAAGGGAAATTGCAGATTTAAAGAAATATTTAGTTCAATTCTAGGTCGGTGATTTCAAAAAACCATGCTAATCATAACAGTAAAATCAATTAAATAACGAATTCGTTTCCAAAATGTAATATGATAAATTTGAAAATTCATTTTCAATGTGAAAGACTTACAAGTTTATAGTTAAAGCTCGTGAATAACGAAATAGTTACGTAGGTGGATTCAACATAAATTTGAGGACTTAGACACCTTTAATATACACATATTTTAGATTTGCCAAGTTCTTTAATTTATTCCGAAGCACTTTTTATCTCCACCTTTTTTTTTTTTACCACTGTTTTTTATAAGAATGTTTTTTCCTTATTTTACAGTAGTTATGCATTATAGAAAATTATTTTATAAACCAAAAGGTATAAACTAAAAATACTCCGGTATAAATTAAGGAACATGGCAAAGTTACTTACATTACTTTATTACTTTATTACATTACTTGCATTACTTTAAAGAAATAAAGACCAGTTAAGTGAAATGCTGTAATGATTAATATTTATGTACGCTAATTAACATGTTTTTATTAACTTGCTTTCTTGTTTATCTGAACCGCTCGGCCATTGGTGAAGCATTATGCGTCTAAATAATTTATTAGACTGAGTTTTAAATTTATACGCATGTTATGAGTCACCGCCGCACGAACTGTGTAGATTTTGGTAAATCTAGCCCTTATGAATTTTTACAGGGATACAACAAAAAACTCTTTATCATTATGATCTATGGGCTCAATTTATTTAAACTGCAATAGCGTAAATTTAAACAATGAAGAAGAATATTGAAACACCGTATTATAATTTTAACTTTTGTTTATTTAATAACGTGTCTTGCTTTATTTATATAATCGTTAACTACTTAATGTTAGGAAAGTGGAGTAGAGTCACTCCAGATTTTTTTTTTTTTTTTTTTTTTTTTTGTTTACTTTCCGAACACATTTATATAAGGAAAGTATTGTAATCATGATCAAAATTTTGACTTTGAGATTTTGGTATATTCAGACGTTTTGAGGTCTCATGAGTTCATTTTTGCTCAATGTGAATGAACTGAAAAATCTAAATGAACGTTTTAGATCACTGTAACGCGAATTGTTTAGATCTTCACAAATCTAGAATTTATTGTTTTCTTTTTCTTTCTTTCTTTTTTTTTTTTTAAGAGACATAATTAAAATCATTATGGCTTAAAGGATCAAATTATTTAAAGTACGATTTAGGCGTAGATTTTGGTGAATCTAGCACTTATAGTTTTTTATGAACGCACAACAGAAAATTCTATATCATTTTGATCTATGGGCTCACAGTATTTGTATTGGAATTGCATTAAATTAAAGAACAGAGAAAAACATTCAAACACCCTATTATAATTTTTTAATTTGTTGTTTACTTAACGGCTTCTGTTATTTTAATTTTTTTTATGCAACCAGCAATTAATTAATGTTTGGAAAGTCAAGTGGAGTCACTTCATATTTTTTTAAAATCAGAGTATTAAAATGGCATTTAAAAAATCGTGATTTTTGCGAAGATTTTGACAAAAATTAAAAATTAGTTTTAAATATTGATTATGGGTTCACAATCCAAAAATCTTTAAATTCGGTTTAAAATTTGAAATCTTATTAAAAACAATTTTTTAATAAATTAAAGTAATATTTTTCATGCCATTTTCTATTCATATTTAAAAATTTGCGAGCTATCAATCTCCCAAACTTCAAATTGTTTTAGATAAAAGGAATTTATTATTATTGTTGTTGTTGTTGTTGTTAGAAAACAAAGATGCTTAAAAAAAATCGATTTTTTTCCCGACAATTACAAAAAATATAACCTGGCTAAAAATAGTAATTATGAACTTACAGTCCAAAAACCGCTAAATTCGGTTAAAAATGAGAGAATTTAATGAGAAATATTTAATATAATTCAAGGCCTGTTCTACGTAGCAGTTTATAATTTGTGAACAGTTCTTTAAAGGGAAATTGCAGATTTAAAGAAATATTTAGTTCAATTCTAGGTCGGTGATTTCAAAAAAGCATGCTAATCATAACAGTAAAATCAATTAAATAACGAATTCGTTTCCAAAATGTAATATAATAAATTTGAAAATTCATTTTCAACGTGAAAGACATACAAGTTTATAGTTAAAGCTCGTGAATAACGAAATAGTTACGTAGGTGGATTCAACATAAATTTGAGGACTTAGACACCTTTAATATACACATATTTTAGATTTGCCAAGTTCTTTAATTTATTCCGAAGCACTTTTTATCTCCACCTTTTTTTTTTTTTTAACCACTGTTTTTTATAAGAATGTTTTTTCCTTATTTTACAGTAGTTATGCATTATAGAAAATTATTTTATAAACCAAAAGGTATAAACTAAAAATACTCCGGTATAAATTAAGGAACATGGCAAAGTTACTTACATTACTTTATTACTTTATTACATTACTTGCATTACTTTAAAGAAATAAAGACCAGTTAAGTGAAATGCTGTAATGATTAATATTTATGTACGCTAATTAACATGTTTTTATTAACTTGCTTTCTTGTTTATCTGAACCGCTCGGCCATTGGTGGGGCATTATGCGTCTAAATAATTTATTAGACTGAGTTTTAAATTTATACGCATGTTATGAGTCACCGCCGCACGAACTGTGTAGATTTTGGTAAATCTAGCCCTTATGAATTTTTACAGGGATACAACAAAAAATTCTTTATCAATATGATCTATGGGCTCAATTTATTTAAACTGCAATAGCGTAAATTTAAACAATGAAGAAGAATATTGAAACACCGTATTATAATTTTAACTTTTGTTTATTTAATAACGTGTCTTGCTTTATTTATATAATCGTTAACTACTTAATGTTAGGAAAGTGGAGTAGAGTCACTCCAGATTTTTTTTTTTTTTTTGTTTACTTTCCGAACACATTTATATAAGCAAAGTATTGTAATCATGATCAAAATTTTGACTTTGAGATTTTGGTATATTCAGACGTTTTGAGGTCTCATGAGTTCATTTTTGCTCAATGTGAATGAACTGAAAAATCTAAATGAACGTTTTAGATCACTGTAACGCGAATTGTTTAGATCTTCACAAATCTAGAATTTATTGTTTTCTTTTTCTTTCTTTCTTTTTTCTTTCTTTTTTTTTTTTTTTTTAAGAGACACAAATAAAATCATTATGGCTTAAAGGATCAAATTATTTAAAGTACGATTTAGGCGTAGATTTTGGTGAATCTAGCACTTATAGTTTTTTATGAACGCACAACAGAAAATTCTATATCATTTTGATCTATGGGCTCACAGTATTTGTATTGGAATTGCATTAAATTAAAGAACAGAGAAAAACATTCAAACACCCTATTATAAATTTTTAATGTGTTGTTTACTTAACGGCTTCTGTTATTTTAATTTTTTTTATGCAACCAGCAATTAATTAATGTTTGGAAAGTCAAGTGGAGTCACTTCATATTTTTTTAAAATCAGAGTATTAAAATGGCATTAAAAAAATCGTGATTTTTGCGAAGATTTTGACAAAAATTAGAAATTAGTTTTAAATATTGATTATGGGTTCACAATCCAAAAATCTTTAAATTCGGTTTAAAATTTGAAATCTTATTAAAAACAATTTTTTAATAAATTAAAGTAATATTTTTCATGCCATTTTCTATTCATATTTAAAAATTTGCGAGCTATCAATCTCCCAAACTTCGAATTGTTTTAGATAAAAGGAATTTATTATTATTGTTGATGTTGTTGTTAGAAAACAAAGATGCTTAAAAAAAATCGATTTTTTTCCCGACAATTACAAAAATTATAACCTGGCTAAAAATAGTAATTATGAACTTACAGTCCAAAAACCGCTAAATTCGGTTAAAAATGAGAGAATTTAATGAAAAATATTTAATATAATTCAAGGCCTGTTCTACGTAGCAGTTTATAATTTGTGAACAGTTCTTTAAAGGGAAATTGCAGATTTAAAGAAATATTTAGTTCAATTCTAGGTCGGTGATTTCTAAAAAGCATGCTAATCATAACAGTAAAATCAATTAAAAAACGAATTCGTTTCCAAAATGTAATATAATAAATTTGAAAATTCATTTTCAACGTGAAAGACTTACAAGTTTATAGTTAAAGCTCGTGAATAACGAAATAGTTACGTAGGTGGATTCAACATAAATTTGAGGACTTAGACACCTTTAATATACACATATTTTAGATTTGTCAAGTTCTTTAATTTATTCGGAAGCACTTTTTATCTCCACCTTTTTTTTTACCACTGTTTTTTATAAGAATGTTTTTTCCTTATTTTACAGTAGTTATGCATTATAGAAAATTATTTTATAAACCAAAAGGTATAAACTAAAAATACTCCGGTATAAATTAAGGAACATGGCAAAGTTACTTACATTACTTTATTACTTTATTACATTACTTGCATTACTTTAAAGAAATAAAGACCAGTTAAGTGAAATGCTGTAATGATTAATATTTATGTACGCTAATTAACATGTTTTTATTAACTTGCTTTCTTGTTTGTTTGTTCGTTACAAGTCGTGCAATCTACTTTTGACTAACTTATCGACTAGCTAGACATTTGAAACTTTTGCAGTAGCTCAGAACACGATGACAATTCATTTTTAAAATACTTTTAGCCAATTGTTTCTGGCCCCACTGCCTTCGATATCGTTTATATGATTCACAAAATTCAATTTCCCGACTAGCTAGAGAATTTAAACTTTTAGAATAGCTCAGAACACGATGACAAGTAATTTTTTCAGTACGTTTAGCCAATTGTTTCGGGTTCCCGCTGCCTTCGGTAGCGTTTACATGATTAAACAGAAAATTTAAAAACGTGGTATACAAAAAGTTCTTTTTATCTTGTAATTATTTCACAATATAGTGATAAATATAATAAATACTTTTTACATAGAATGGAAACTTCAGATAAAATTAAAATGCTTAAAAAAAAATAATTGGGTAGAGTAAAAACCACACCAATCAAATATTTATTAAAATTAATATATATATATATATATATATATATATTTTTTTTTTTTTTTTTTTTTTCTTAAGGAGACACAATACCTGCCCTCGTAGATGGCAAAACCCTGTGTTATTCTAAGTGGGCATTTGTTTATAAAATCGCTGATTACTTAATGTGTTTTTCTAAATTCTGTTTATGCATTTACAAAATTCACAACCAACAAATTAGTTCTTATTTTAAAAAATTTGTTTTTGTAGTTTTTTATTTCATTTCAAGGTTATATGAAAAATACACTTTGTAATTTTTTCACTTTTTTTTTCCACGAGTTAAGTCCACGAGCTTAAATATTGTCCATTTATAAATCTTATTATTATTATTATTATTATTATTATTTTGCACGCGTGCTTTTTATATCATAATTCAAAATTATTAAAAAAAAAACTTTTTCGATACTGTCCGTTGCGAAACTGATTATTATTAATTTTATTTCCTTTTTCTTAAAAAAAAAAAAAAAAGATGAAATTCTGGCAAAAACAGGATTTAGTTAAAAAAAAAAAAAAAAAAAAGCTAATGGTCCTCCGTACTAAACAAAATTCTGCTTTTGCCAGAATTTCATCAAAATCATTTTTTTTTTTTTTTGGAAAGAAAAAGAAAAGAAAATTAATAATAATCAGTTTCGAAACAAACAGTATCGAAAAAGTTTTTTTTTAAATAATTTTGAATTAGGAAACAAAAAGGGCGCGTGCAAAAAAAAAAAAAAAAAAAAGAAAGAAAGAAAGAAAAAAGCAACAAGATATTTAAGTTCGGATTTAAGTTGGTAATTTAAAGATGTTTCATATAGTAACTTTTTTAGCCATATTACCATTTTGGCTATGAATAAAAAGGACTATTCCAATTGTGTAAGTAAAGACCTTAGTGAGAAATGTCTTCTTCGGAGCCATATTTTAAATTTCTTCAAGGGGGACCAATGCAAAAGCTGTTCCTTCCTCTTAAATGTCTCTGTACGATGTAAGTAAATATTCGGATCAACTTTAGTAAAGGACTCTTTGGCGACATTTGAAATTTTGTCGCTGAAACAGTCTGGGCTTTTTATTATTATTATTATTATTATTATTATTAATTACATCTGTATCGTATTGTTGCTACAAAATTTAATCGCAACTGATCCACGTTATTTTTATATAGATCCACGTTAAATATTTATATAGATATTATAATATATTAAGTTTCTAAATCTAACTGGGTAAGAGAAAGAAGTGTGAATGTCACATCAGATTATTATTTTATTTATTGAATAGGCAGCGAACTTACAAACTTAAAAATTTCCTTATAGACTATGTCTCTCCCTGAGGTTAACCAATTTGAATTCTTTTTTGACATATGTTCATTCACCATGTTTTTCCTGATAATAATGTCAACGTCTGGAGTTTCCCTACAATAATTCACAAAAGTCTTTGCTGGTAATTGCTTATTAGTTTGCTACTTTATTATCCTTCATTACTTCATCTATGATTTCTTTTAGATTAAATTAATTTCTATTTAATTAGTAATCTACCAGATTTTGATAATTGTTGTTTTGACATGCGCATTCACACATATATGATGCTTCCTTTGCATCAGCACCGCTCATGTTGTAAAAGTAATTTTACAGGCAATGGAAAATTGGCTTAAAATATTCATTAACTAGTTAGTTGTAGGGCGACTAAGGCGCCCGTTGAAAAATGATCGTTACACTTTATTTATTTCTCACTTCAAATAATTCATTTGCTCGCAAGCCCGTGTGAATTTTCGCACTTTATTTATAACTTCGTTACCATTAAAATGTAAAATTATTATTATTATTTTATAAACGTCATTTTTTCATATGCATAAGCACATTTAATACTATATATATTATTTATTGTTTTTTTTTTTTTTTTTTTTTCACGTGAAAGCATACTTTATTTTATGCTGGAAAAAAAAAATAATAATAATAAAAAATGGCAAAAATTTAAAATTTAAATGCCTATTTTAAAGTTACGTCTATTTTCATATTTTGATTAATTTTAAAAAATTTAATCAAAAATTCGTGACAAAGAAGTTACCAAATGAAAGGGGCAATTTTTCTGAATCCGACGGATTAAACAGCTTATCGATCGTGCAATTAGATTTTGTTTAAGTAATTTTAATTAAGATATTAATTAATGATTTTTTTTAATTAAGTATGAAAATTAATTTAGCGACTTGCGTTCACACACAGAGTCCAAGGAAATCTCTTAACGGCCCTCTTCACTCACCGTCGTCGGAAGCCCGAGCCAATGTTGTTCTATGGGGAAATTTTCTTTACAAATAACTTATTAAATAATACATATTTTTAAATTCTGTTTTCACGTTCAGAAAATTTCCAACTGTTAAATTGACGGACCTTTTTTAAAAATGTATTTTTTAAATTTTTAATATTTTATTTTGAAATTGCAAAATGAAAAAAATTCACATATTGAAAATTCGTATTTTGCAGCTTCAAAGTAAAATTTAAAAATTTAAAAAAAATAATTTTTTAGAAAAAGTGCGTGAATTTTACAGCTGGGAATTTTCAGAATGTGAAAACAGAATTTAAAAATATGTATTAGTTAATAAGTTATTTGTAAAGAGAAATTTCCCATAGAATAACATTAGCTTCGGCTTCCGGCGGCGGTGAGTGAAGAGGGCCCTTAAGCCTATCTCTTAAGCCTAAAGCGTGACAGAGTCAGGCACTGATGAACGAAGCTCGTGAAAGTTAGCCCCCCCCCCATGATGGAAACAACAAAAGCCACATATGCAGTTCGTTTGATATCGTTAGATCACATTTGATCAACATTTTTTTTTTTTTTTTTTTTTTTTTTTGATCAATTCTATTTAAAGACATATAAGCAAAAAAATGAAGGGGGCTAACTTCCACAAAAAATAAAATTGTCCAAATTTGAAAAAAAAAAAAAAAAAATGTGAATCGATACAGAAATCGTTAGATCAGATCTGATCAAACATTTTCGGAGTTTAATCAAATCCGGAAGAGGCTTAAAAATCGATTTTTTAACCAAGAAAATCTGGAAGTTAGCCTCCCCTCCCATGACGGATATTTGGGTGAAAAATGGTCTCATCCGACGTAGAATCGTTAGATCAGATTTGATCAACCATTTTTCCGCGTTTGATCAAACCCGAAAATGGCTTAAAAATCGATTTTTTAACCAAGAAAATCTGGAAGTTAGCCCCCAATGACGGATATTTGGGTCAAAAATGGTCTCATCCGACGTAGAATCATTAGATCAGATTTGATCAACCATTTTTCGCGTTTGATCAAATCCGGAAGTGGCTTAAAAATCTATTTTTTAACCAAGAAAATGTGTAAGTTACTCCCCCCCCCCATCACGGGTATTTGGGTCAAAAATGGTCTCATCCGAAGTAGAATCGTTAAATCAGATTCCATCAATCATTTTCCGCGTTTGAAGTGCTTAAGAATCGATTTTTTAACTAAGAAAATCTGGAAGTTAACCCTCCCCCCCCCATGACGGATATTTGAGTGAAAAATAGTCTCATCCGACGTAGAATCGTTAGATTAGATTTGATCAACCATTTTCGACGTTTGATCAAACCCGGCTGTGTCGAAATAAAACCTGATATAAATTGACACCCATTTATCAAAATTGCGGTCCCAGAGTGGTCGTACCTGACACGGTTCCGGTGGCCACTTACTTGATATCATGTAGGATAGAAATTATGGCTCATTTTAATGAATCGTTTAGTGTCGCGTGTGTGCAAGTGCTCTTTTTAAGCATTACCAACATTACAGTGTTGCCAGACTTAAGGATTATCGCGCATTTTGTGCTTTGTAGCTTACGGGAAATTTTTGGGGACATAGATTTAGTGGGGAGCAGATTGGGGAAAAGAAAAATATTGGTGGAAAGTATGGGGTTTTCATTAAAATTATTAAAAGATTATTTTTTCCTACTCCCTCCTTCCCCTACCCGAAAAAAAGGAGAAGAATGCAAAATCATTACTTCATTTTTTATAGCATATATTGTGAACTTGAACAACATATTGCAATTTCTTTGAAATTTGTTTAAAATAAAGGAATTAAAATACAGTTCATAAAAATACCTCTCAGAAAACGCAATGCTTTGGAGAAATTTTGGTGTCCCTGTACACAAACCGGTAATGGTACTTACTCAAATTTTTATAGAAAATCTCTGATAGTGAACTTGAATTTTATATATCAGTTTCAAGTAATTTCATGAATATTTACGTGAGTTAGAGCGCGGAAAGTCAGAAAGACAGATGGGCATGCAGACAAATCGAAGTCACTTTTCAACCTTATTAGAAAGTGTTAAAAACATTTTGAAAACGATAAAAACGATTAATATAAACGAAAATGCAATTCTAACAAATTTCTGATAATACACATTAATGCAACTGAATATTTTTGTGTAAATCTAATTCTAATCATCCTGTATTCTATCAGTCTTTTGTACATATAAATAACATGTTTCAATTTCATTAAAATTTGTCAAAGTAAAGTTCTTTAAATTTGGTTTATAGAAATACCTCTCATAGAACGCAATGCTTAGGAATACTTTGGGGTGTCCCTATGTACAAACCAGCGATGGTATTTACATCATTTTCAATGGGAAACATCCGATAGTGGACTTGAATAACATATTTGAATTTCTTTAAGATTTGTGTACAGTAAAGGTACGGAAATATGGTTTATAGAAATGCCTCTCGTAGGACACAATGCTTTGGAAAACTTTCGGGTGCCCCTGTACAAAAACTAGAAAAGATGTTCACTCCATTTTTAACAGGGAACATCCGATAGTGAACTGAAATAACATTTATCAGTTTCAAGAAATTCCATAAATATTTGTGAGAGTTAGAGAGCGGACAGACAGACAAGCCGAAGTCATAAACACATTAAAAAAAAAAAAAAAAAAAAGCCGCACTTGTATATTTTCCTTTTTGCCTTCTACAACCGCCAATTTTATCGTTTAAAAAGCAAACTTTCGAACAGATTTTATTATGTTGTCCTCCACCTGCACTTTAGCTTTGAGTCCAGTGTTAAAAACAAAATGCGATTGTCAGGAAAATTGTAATTTTAGAATTTATTTCAAAAATGGTAAGAATAAGGCAGTTAACGATACGACAAAAAGTATTAATTTTTGAATGAAAATAAAAAAAATTAATAAATGAGATGGCAAAATAATTAAATGTTAACGAAATATTGGTAAAAGGGTTTTCAGCAAGATATAAATATTTTTGGCCGTTTAAACTTTGAATTTGGTTTTAGGTTGCCATGTTGCTCATCCAAGCGAGATGACCGTAAGTTAAACAGCCATTGATTATAAAATTCGTTTGTATTACATTTAGAACATAAAAGAGATTCAGAAAAAGTGTTTAATAGCATAATTTCTTTAAATACAGAACAGCTACTATTAAACAAAGCAGGTTTAAATGACATAAAATTTGAAAAAATTTAATTCTTAGTGACGAGAATTAGAAAAGCAAGACCTCAGATGGCTAAAAAAAAATAAAAAAAATGATTAGTTAATTACTGGGCTGAACTGGTTCTCTTTGATGAGTCAAGTTTAACTTATTTTGAGTTAAAGTAAAAAAGCAGATCTGACAATGAAAATATGACCGAATTAATGAAAATTGCACTTTTAAAACAGTGACACATTCTCCGTACATTATGGTACGGAGGTGCATAACTTTTCAAACAGTCGGGCAAATTTTTATGCTCAAGCGATCACTTAACTCGAAATAAAACACAATCTTTATAAAAGTGGTGCCTGGCCGATAATTTTGGAGGTATCTTGGACATTTCCGCAAACAGATTTCAAGATGATAATGCACCTTACTACACGGCGTCTGTGGTAAGTTTATTCACTTCAAATTTTCAAAATCTCCTATCCATTCCCATGGGAACCATCCACACTTTTCAACCAAGCTGTTATACAAGGTATACGGTATACGTTGGTTTTCTTTCATTTTATAGTGCACAAGAACATTATACATATATATATATATATATATATATATATATATATATATATACATATGTATAAATATATATATATATATATATATACTATATATACACACAAACAGTTCAAGTACAAATAATTAGAGGTGAGGTGAGGAACTAGATTCAGAAAGTTACACAAATTAAAAAATTTTCAAAAACAAGTGTGTGGAAAGTTATTTTTTCTCATTTGTTTATTATTTTCTCTTATTTAGAGATTTTTTTCTACAAAAAGCATTATTTGCGGTGAAGCGTGAGCTTAAATTTATAAAATATTTTTTAACTTTTTCTGAAAAAATTACCTTTTCAGTATGAATAAAGTTGGGGATTGTTTTTGGAAAAAACGCTTGTTTGGGGAAATTGACTTACGACAATCTCAACATTTCTTACTCAGACATTACCAGAGGGCCTTCCAAGTCATTTTCAAAAGTAGTACACTTTTACATGGCGTGCGGTAAGTGGTATTTACCTTTTTTTTTTTTTTTTTTTATTCTCGTTTATGAGAAGCAATATCTTATGTCCACAAAGTCTGTATGAGAAGCAATAAAGAAAATTTCTTCGAAAGCATAGTTTCTACTAGTTAAACCTGAATGCACAAAAAAAAAAAAAAAAAAAAAGAGAGAGAGAGAGAGAGAAAGAGAAAGAGAAAGAGAAAGAAAGAAAGAAAGAAACTGGCTTTGAAACCTTTTAAGTAAAGAATTTCTTTTTATTTAAAATTTTAACAAATGTGTTGATACTATAATAAAATTTTCTATGAACAATAATATAAAACAACTGGAGTGACACCACTCGACTTTCCGAATACTGTAATTAACGGTTGTATAAATAAATTAATATAAAAAAAGTTGTAAAAAAAAAAAAAATAATAATAGGGTGTTTCAGTATTTTTCCCATACATAGTATGTTGTTTAATTTAACACTATTGCACTGCAAATAATTTGAGCTCATATGTCATAATGATAAAAAGTTTTTCGTTGTGTCTCTTAAGAATCTTTAAGTGCTAGTTTTCGCGAAAATCTATACAGTTGGTGGGATGATGCCCTTTAACATATGTATATAAATTTTCAGCTCAATTAAATACGGAATTTAGACGATATGGCTAGAGTTCTTTAAATAATTAGGGACTATAGATCATAATGACAAAGTTTCTTTTTTTCTTTTTTTTTTTTTTTTTTTTTTGTGTGTGTGTGTGCATATCTGTGTGTGTTTATGTAAAAAAAAAAAAAAAAAAAGTCATAGATCCACCAAAATTATAGGGTTTGTGGTTTTGCGCTACGGTGATCTATCCAACTTTCAGCTTAATTGATCAAAGCTTTTAGAGGCTATCGTGTTCTTCCCATAAATATGCAAATACATACATATATACATACATCACCGTCAAATGAACTCAGTAGACCTCGAAACGTATAGAAACAACAAAATCTTAATATCGAATTTTTATCATGATTACAATACTTTCCACACGCGTGTATGTTCAGAAAGTAAAAACTTATGTTTTATAGCTCGTATTTTTAATTAATGATTTTTTATTGAAAAAACACAATATCTTTCCAAAAAAAAAAAAAAATCAATTTTTAAAGTTAATGTTTAAGAAAACAAAATTTTAAGGCGACTTTTATTTTGCAGCCGCCCTCTTTGCACCTGTTTAAGCCGATTCTTCCTACAAATCACAAACGTTATCCTACACCTTAATATAAGGGATTCTTTGTAATGCATATTTACTGCGCTCTGTTGGGAGTGTCGTCGCATCGTCGGTTCGTCTCAAAATAAAAGGCATCAGTTTGAGAGATCTGGAATCTGGTATGGTCATACTAGGTAGTGGTTTAGGGAAGCAGGGGGGAGATTTAGGAATGTGTATAAACAAATAAGTCGGAAAGAAAATATCACGCGATTTCCATTGCTTTCTGTGTTTTTTTTTTTTTTTTTTTTTTTTTTTGAGTACTCTGCTATTCTTAGTTATAACATTAGTTATATGAGCTGTTATGCTTTTTGTGAAGTGATGTGATGTGATGTAGGAGTTAAGGACCCTTCAGAGACTGGCAACTTAAGAAAACTGCAAGTCGGCTCTATTGATATTTCTTTGATCTGGTTTAGGAGATCGACGCTCGCTGCAATCGAAGCTCCCAACCTCCTAGTGCGATAGTTGCATGAGAAGGGAGTCTCTTTTGTAAAAGAGCAATAAAAAGTAATGTCCTTCATTGTAAATGTGTGCAAATTTTCAAGGGTCACTTTCGGACAATAGATAATTTATGAGTTTTGACGCGCTGTATGTTGCCAATGTCTGAAGGGAGCCTTAGGCCGATTGAATGCACTTAGGCCCTAGGCTTGGATTGAATACCCTTCGTGGAGGTTTTACGGTGATGTATCGCTAGAGCCAGAAGCCAGAGATCATTAGTGCGATAAGAACTTAGACGGTATATCCTGTCTAAAGTTGAAAAAATACAGATCGAACGCCATTTTGAGCTTGGTTTTGTGAAATACTCTGCAACGATGCTATAAAATTAAATGTATTTCTAATTACGTTTATTTTTAGATGTACCTATATATGAACATAGTAGAGAATTAGTTTCTTTCTTTTCTTTTCCTAATATATAGCTAATTTTATAAATCTGAAATTTATTTCTATTTGCTCTTTAAAGATGTTATACTTTTTTAAAATTAAAATGATTTTATGATTAATTTAGGACAATAATTATTTTTAAATAATTTAACCGCTGATCTATTTACTAATCTTAAAAGTTCAAAATTTAATTAAAATTAAATGCCAGAAAAGTTCACCAAAGTTCAAATTCTATTGTGACTTGATTGTAAAGGAAAAAGAGTATAATAGCAAATAATAACAGTAGTAGTAGTAGTAATAATAATAATAATGTATATAATATTTCTGTAACATGGACCAGTTCCGATTATATTTTGTCAAAACGATACGATAGTGATGTAATTAATAAAGTACGAAAGAATAAAAAATAATATTTATGAATGGACAATATTTAAGCTCGCAGACTCAATGATCCGGACTCAATAAGCTCAGCTGAATGATCTAATAGGAAAAAATGACGGCATTTGTCTAATGAGATTATTTTATGGAAAAATTTATTTTTAAAATTTGTACCTTCAGAATCTTTACAAGCGCCATTTAAAACCTACCAATACTTTAATGATATATACAGAATATGAATTATTATCATCAATTGGCTAAAAAAACACTATCATAAAAAGAATAATTAAAAAAGGAATTATTATTATTATTATTATTAACAAAAAATTATGCCAAAAAGAGAAATAACTAGTTGGCACAGGTGGACTCTGCTCAGTTCCCCATCATATTTATGTTCTTATAAATTTCTAGTGCGAGACATATTATAATCATCTTAAAAGAAATAAATTTGACCAAAGCTTTATACAATAACAGAATGAAATCCCCGCCTAATAGGATATCCACCGTTCACTTCGATATATTTATCTTATTCTAATCTATTAATTTATTTTATCAGGGTCAATTCCGTTGTTTAGTTTTCATGCTACTGTTTCCAATGCAATAATCCTCAAAATTCATATTTATATGAAAAATTTACAATTTTGCTATGTTGATAAAATCGTAAATTACGAATAATTTACGAAATTTTCTTATTAGAATATTTGTATTCAATCACGTTCAAACAAATATCATAAATATAATTTTGAAGTTGTCTAATGTATTTATGATCCTCAAAATGGAAGTTTATGCTCAATTTTGCCTTATTCTGACATGTTAAGTAAATCGTAAATTCCAAATAACTTACGAATTTTTTAAATTGGAAAAAACCATAGTCTATGATATTCATGCCAGTATCCTAAATATGATTTAGAAAGTGGTTTGACATCTTTACGATGAAAATATCCCTCAAGATTGACGTTTATGTGAAATTTTTGCTCTATTCTGCCATGTTAAGGAATTCGTAATTTTCCAATAACTTACGAAATATTAATATTGGAAAATTCATAGTCATTAATATTCATGCCAGTGTCCTAAATAATATTTCAAAAGTAGTCTGACATCTTTACGATGAAAATATCTCTCAAAATTGACGTTTATGTGAAATTTTGCCCTATACTGCCATGTTAAGAAATTCGTAAATTTCCAATTTTCAAAGTAGCATATTTATAGTTACTGATGTTCATTCCGGCATCAAAACTGATATTTTAAAACTGGTCTGACATTTTTACAGTAAAACGTTTTTATTTTATGCGCGTTTAACTGAATTTTTGTCCTATTCTCCCATGTTAAGAAAATCGTAAATTTCTAATAACTTACGAAGTTTTTTAATTCGAATGTTGCAAATGACTAGGGTTCTTGCCAGTATCGAAAGTAATATTTTAAATTTGATCTGACCTCTCTGCGATCCTTTGTTCGTGAGATATCTTGTACACAGACTAACAAACTAACGGACTAACACACTAACAGACTAACACACCAACAGACACGCTACAGACAGACACCACACGAATTTTGTCATTTTCGGATTCCTCACACCTGAAAAAGTGTAAAAAAGTCAAATAAAAATTTGAACGATTACCCAAGTTCCCCATAACTATAGTATGGTGGGGAACTAAAAAGTGATCGCCAACATGGTAACAAAAATTTTAAAGGTGTCATGGTAGAATAAAATCTGGGTCGTCGACCATATAAAACCTTTTTTTAAATGATCTTGGTTTCACTGTTGTACAGTGTTAATTTGGTTCTAACAATAATCTGGCTTTTTGTAAATTAAAATTTTGAGTAGGTGGTAAAATTGGTATAATATTTATGAATTTCCAATTTTAAAGTTAAAAAAGAAAAGAAATAAAGTGCGGAAGTTTCGCACAAGTTTCCTAGTAATAATAAAACTAGTATGTTGTGGCCACCACAAGACTTTCTTCTATATTTTCATATACAAATTCACTCACTAACAGTATTTATAAAAAAAGATTTCTTCCCCCCCCCCTTTTTTTTTTTTTTTTCATTAAAAGTAATATAAATCGATAACTTTGTTTTAAATTACCACATATTTATAGTTCAACCATTCGTTTTAAAGGTACTGACCAGACCTTTCGAAAGATACCCATCTTGAAAATTTACCCCCTCTGGGGGTACTTCCCCCCCAGGGAGGGAAACGATGCCCCCACATGCACAATTTTTTTTCCTAGTTAACTACTACTATCAATAATTCATATTAATTTTACAATCACAGGTTAAGAATAACTCTCATTATGTACATTTATACGGAATTTTGTCCTATACTGCCATGTTAAAAATTTAGAAAAAATACGATCACAGCGCCTCCTGTTGAGAGATTGATCCCCAAATCTAATCAGCACCAGTTTATGTCAGGGGCCAACTAAATACCAAGTTTGGTTAAATTTAGTAAAAAAAAAAAAAAAAAAAAAAAAAACGACTTTTTTTCAGTTTTTTTTTTTTTTGTAAAAAGTAAAAAAAAATCGATAACTTTGTCTTAAATTATCCCAGATTTATAGTTGAACCATTTGTTTTAAAGGTATTGACGAGAACTTTCGAAAGATACCCATCTTGAAAATTTACTCCCCTCGAGGGGGGGCTTCCCCCCCAGGGGGTTGACGAGGCTCCTACACATTCAAATAAAAAATTCCCAGTTGACTATCTCTATTATAAATAATTATTGTAAATTTCATAATGATTACTAAAAAATAATTCTCTTTATGCATATTTATACAAAATTTTGTCCTATGTCACCATGTTAAAAATTTAGAAAAAGCGGGATGGCAACGCAACCTTTATGACAATTTTTACCAAAAGTTGGTAGGCACTAATTTATGTCAAGGTGCAACTACATACCAATTTGTATAAAATTCTGTGCAGTAGTTCCTGAGATACAGTTTCCACAAAATTTTGTCACACACACACACACATACACACATACACACAGAAAAATGGAAAATCGAAACTTGTCAAGAAACGTGTTATCTTTGTCATAGTACACGTTTTCCTAGTATATTGACAAATTTGCACAAAATTACGCAACATTTTAAACAATCAAACCACTACCTGACAATCCCATTTAGTCATGAGACACAAAAGTCGTTTTATTTTACCATGTATCTTTAATGTGTTTCGTCTGATGATCCGTTTTGCCTCTAAAACTTGTCAGATGACTAATTTCCCAGGTACAGTTTTCATTTTCCTCAAATTTGACCGGTTAGTCAGATGAGAGAATAAAAATAAATTGTTCCTGTTTGTCAATTGACTAATAAAAATTTGTTAGGCTAGTCCAAAAGCTCAGCATTATTATTTTTTTATTTTTTATTTTTTTTGTTTATTTTGTTTTATTTTTTTTGTCTCCTTCTGACAACTTGAGTTAGTCAACCGAAATCGAATAATTTAACCTATCAAATTTGGCGGGATAATGCAATCGCAGAATTCGAAATCCAAATACTTAGAAGTCTGAAATCGTGGATCCGTTGATGTTGTTTCGGTTCCATTTCCATATTTGTGATAATTTTCATTTTAGAAATAGACCGAGAGATTTTAATTATTTGCGAATCGAGTTTACGGTCAAAAGTAAGTGCTAAATACTTTATTTATTGTGTGTATATATATATATATTTATTGTAAAGCTTTATTAGAATAGTAAATTGTAAAATTGTAAAATTCTAAGCTTTAGCAATCTTCTAACAATATCAATGGTATTTAGAATTTGTTTTAATTTATAAAGTTGTTTAAAACGTATAAATTTTAAAATACGTTATTATAAATCTTAGTTTTGCGTATCGTTATATTATAAAAAATAAGTATTTTAATTTGTCTGAACTATAGTTTTTTACATATATTTTTAACATTAAGCTCATATTTATATTTTTTATACGCAGAATAGTAACGCTTTATTTTCCCTTAAAGGTGGTTCAGAAGGTATTTGGATTCCAAGAGATAAAAATTCAAAAAAGATATGGAAAAATGCTATTTATAAGGATTTTGAATAACTCCGAATTCTAAGGTATGTTTTTAAATTATCTTTTGCTGCATTTTATCTATCTTATCTCCGAACAAGAATAATATTCATACTTTTTTATATTTAAAATTTTTAATGAGATGAATTAAAAAAATTAAAAGGTTCCTCGTTTATCTGTTATTTGTTCTATTTTTTATTTTATTTTTTATTTTTATTTTCTAGTTCTAAATAAATAAATATATCTTTATAATTTAAATATTTTTGGGAAATGGTTGATAATTGCATGTAATAAAAAATGTCTTCATTTATTATTAAATGTTTGATAACAATTTTTTCAGAACAAATTTGAGCAAAAATGATATGAATTTAATATCACATACTATATTCTTTTCTCAATTTTTAAATTGTTCTTGTGTACAATATTAATTATTAGCGATAAATAATAGATGTCTTAGTTAAAATTAAATAGATTTAACTTCATGTTACTTGTTTCATTCAAATGATTGATGATTGTTTTTTAAAGGTTGATATTTTTAGTTATTAAAATTTTGATATCATATATATATATATTTTCCTTTAGAATAAATTTAATCAAAAATAATATGAGTTTAAATTATTAGATACTATTAAGTATTCGTTATAAACAAAGGTATCTTGTTAAAAATATGTACTTAATTTCATGTTATTTGTTTCACTGAACAAACTGAAAAAATATAAGTTATATGCTATAAAAATGAGACAAATTACTATAAAGATACAAAATGATTTTAACCTTCGACAAAACGAGTCATATAGTCTGAGAAAATAGTGCTCAAAAGCTGAATGACAGAATCAGCAGCTATCAGACATTTGTTGATATGTATCATTACAAAAAAAAAAAAAAAAAAAGTATAAGAGTTTCAAGCCTGCCTTTTTTCTCCCGGGGAGAAAAAAAGAAGAAAAAAAAATGTCATGTTGATGCCACCACAAAACTAACTTTCTTCTACCTTTTCCTATATAAAATCATGCAATGGAAATTATTTTTTATTTTTATTTTTATCTATTATAAATGCAGACGATTTTCATATCACAGAGGTAGTCTAAAGGTTCAACGGAAGTAAATTTTTACCGTACAGATGATCACGGGGAAAATTGCAGTATAACAGCGCCACATATCGCCTATATACACCCAATTTAATAAACATTACGTCTCTTAATGGCCTTTTTATACATTAAATATTGTTCAATTATACGCATTAGAACCTGAGATATAACCCTTAAATTGTAAAAATAGCTGTATAGCAGCTTCACCTGTTGAGCGATTAGCACTAAAAGTTGACATAAACTAATAATTTATGTTAAGGTGCATCTACATATAATTTTATATGCAATTCTGTGTAGTAGTTCCTGAGATAGAGCCTTCCCTGAAATTGCAGAAATCGATGTATAACAATGCCACCTGTCGTGCAATTGGCACCAGAAGTTGGTAGACACTAACTTATGACAAGGCGCATCTGCGTATAAATTAATATGCAATTTCGTGCATTAGTTTCTAAGATATAGCCTTTTCTGAAATTGCTGTAGAGCAGCGTCATCTGTTGAGCGATTGGCACCAAAAGTTGATAGACACTAATTTATGTCAAGGTGCATCCGTATATTAATTTATATGCAATTCTGTGCAGTAGTTCCTGAGATACAGTCGCCACAAAACTTTTTGTCACATACAAACATTTTCTATTATCAAAACATGTTCTCGAGCTCTCAAAACGCGTAAATCCATCAAAAACCGAAAATCGAAAATGTTTACGAATCCAATGCTTTCTTCTATTGAATACACAAAAAAAAAAAAAAAAAAAAAAAAAAAAAAACTAAAGAATAGTATGTGTCTAACTGGAATGCAAAATAATTTTAAATTGAAAAAATAATATAAAAAAGATTAAGCATAAGTTTAGATTAATAACAATTAATATGAAATGATTGGGCTTCTATAAACATCCATAAAAGAACAACAGAAGTTTTAACTAAGTGTTAAAATTCTTATGTGAAAACTAAAATTTAAGACACAAAAAGAACCAACTCATTCAAAAATTTATGTTTTATCACTCACAGCTAACTGCTCAAGTGCTTTTTCTTTCTTTCTTCTGTTTTATTTATTATTCTTAATATTATTATTATTTTGTGTGTGTACGCGCGGAATTTGGTTGCGAGGAAGGGGGGGGGCGGGGCAATTGATTGCACACTCGAAACTGAATCAGACTCAAAACTATGAAAAAAAAAAAAAAAAAAAATGTTTTTCCTATTTCTATCTTCCCTTCTCCCCCCCCCCTTTCTTATCGGCTAAAGTAAACAAATACGTAATTTTTCCCATCCGCGGTCATTAAAGTGTTTGTTTATTTATGTGAACTGGATTATTATTCTTGTTGCATTTTAGTCAATTAAAAAAAAAAAAAAAAGAGTTGGAGATTTGGTATTTTCTCTAGCTTGAATGAATCACTAAATATACATCACCGAACTTCAAATACTTAACTTTAGGGGGGGGGGGGCAGGGGATGTAAGTAATAGGTATTTCAAAAAAAAAAAAAAATACACTTGTAACAGAAGAAAACAGCTGCCAATTTGTCGTTTAATATTAGAAATTTTGTTTTTTCAGTATATTTTTACTCCATTACCCGACTGCCGTAGGTAATGGAAGGATTGTATTCGGTCCAAAAAATCGATATCAAGATTTCACCTGATTTACATGCTTTAAGGTCCCCTGAGTCCAAAAATGTGTTTTTTGGCGATGTCCTCTGACTATGATATCTCCTAAACTAATAAAAATAGAATCACGAAACTTCAGAATTGAGACAGGTCTGGTGAACATATGAATTTTTTAAGTTTTGGTGAAAATTAGAAAAATAGGAAGTGGGATATCCGAAACCGGAAGTGAGTTCGTAAACCCGTATCTCAAAAACGGCTCCAACGATTTTCTTCAAAGTTACTGTATAAACACTCTATTAGATGTCCTTTCGAATGATATAGTTGGTTAGTTCAGGACAATTGATAGGCGTTCTGTATGAATAGCTCAATTTCAGGTTTCGCAAGTGCGTTCCTTCCAAAACGACTGTATGTATTTTTTTCAAAGTTGCAATATTAACCCTCTTTTAAATATAATTTTGTATGTAATTGTTGTTTTCCGGTCAACAATTGAACATGCCAAGTCACTATCTCAAAAATGGCTCTAACGATTTTCTTGAAAATTGTTACATAAACCCATTTTAGGTATCCTTTCTCATGCTTTACGTGGTTATTACAGGACAATTAATAGTCATCCTGATCAGTTAGATCTGTTTTAGATCTTGGAAACTGGTGTTTCAAAAAGTAAAATAATAATTAAAAAAAACTACCCCCCACCTTTTTTCTTCTTCTTTTTTTAAACTCGCTATGTAAACTCTGTTTTATATGTCTTTATGCTGTATTAACTTTCTCTTACTGGAAAATTTTTAGTTGTCTATTTCATTAGGTCAATTCTATGTCTTCTGATCACATTAACTCCAAAAAGTGCATATAACACGTGTAATAGTGGATAATGGAAGTCGTGTGGTTGTTTCACACCAATTTTTTTTTATTTCTGTTTTCATTTTTATTTTAAGAAAATAAATATTCAAAATTTCCCCCGAACATCGTTCGCGCGTTCGGACATATTCTGCACCCCTGGAAATATGTTAAAAGGCACTTTAAATAAATTCCTTCCATAGACTGTACTGTATTGGACGTTTCGTATTTGTTTGAACATACATAAATTATATAAATAGCATTTATAATACGGTTGTCAGCTTCCAAATATGTTTAACAATAGTGTACTAACAGCAATATATTCATTTAAAAAAAATCTATAAAACCAGATCGATAAAAAAAAAAAAAAAAAGCTTGTGCGTGCGTAATCAAGTAGTAAGTAATCATACGAATACGAATCATACCCAAAGTAATCATACGAATTATAAAGTAAGTGAAATATGACAATATATATGTGTATCATCATTATCAATTTCAGCCTTTATCAATCCACTGCAGGATGAAGGCCTCTCCTAGGTGATTCCAAAGTGCCCTGTTTTCACATAAAAATTTATAAACGAGTATATAATAATTTATGCATAGATTAAGAAAGGTTTTGATATATGCAACTTCCTAACTAAATGCAACCTATGCAATGAGGTGAAACTTATACCTCATATAACGTACTTCTTAGCGACATCCTAATGACCTTTTTTTTTTTTCATTTTAAGGTTTGCGAGCTCCATTTTAAACCTGGTGAAATTATACAAACAGTAACATATTTTAATGAAAAAGAAGAAAAGTTATATCAAGTTCCAAGAAATAAACCAATTGTTAAAGATGGTGCTATTCCTACGATTTTCAGTGATTTGCCATCATATCTATCAAAGCCAAGTACATGAAGACAAAGTCCTGTGGAAATATTTCGTTTTTGTTTAAGAGCTATTTAGATTTGTAAATAAATAAGTTGGAAAAAGTTACCAAATAATGATTAAAAAAATTTGAGAAGTATTGCAAAAGCCAAGGCAAAAAAATTACGTTTTATTACCTAATGATATTTGTGCTTTTATATTATTATTATGATTAATTTTTATGCAAATGATAGAAAAATCTTCTTTATGTACATGAAACATATTTATAATTTTCAATAAAATTATTTTTTTCTTGATTTTTGTCTTTTATGTCTTATTTTAATTACTTAGTTTCTTATTTAAATAAGCAAATAAATCTATTTAAAATCTTGATCTAAAGAATGTAGAAAGTATGTTATCAGGTAAGTGAGAGTTATTTTGGATGATCAAAATACTTGTAAATTATTGTTATACATTAAAATTTCTCTGTGCATAAAATTAACAGAGATGATTAAAGGAAAAAAAAATTCTTATTATATACGGTAAAAGGTGTTTTTAATGCAAATTCTATGTCCACCGTCACCTTAAAAAAAAAAAAAAAAAGGTGTATCATTAATATTTATGATTTTAAAACTTTAAATAACCGGAAATTTGGAGTTTGATGTTATTTATAATTTAGTACATTGTAACTTCTATACCTTATATATCGTTAATATTGTCTATATCAAAACATTGTATCGTCGTACCTGTTTATAATTTTAATTTGGTGAAAAAATCCATTATTTAAAAAATATATGCATATATTCAGGTGGCTTAACCCTTTGTATACCACGGGGTCTTTAAAGTCCTACCAAAAAAATTCCTCAATATAGCCTAAATTTACTACAGGCTTTCATTGGAACTTCAAAGTCCCTATAATTTAAACTTTCTCTATTGTTAAGCAAAAGTAAGCTAAATTTACTATGAGATGTTTCTCTTTCAGAAAAGAAATATAATAAAAAAGTTTCAAACTATTTTTCCAAAAATAAGGTGATTTGGTATGTAAAGGGTTAAGTAAATTAAGTGTTTGAAACATTTTTTATTTTATTTTTTAATGTTTATAATTTGTATTTTAACTAATTACAACATGTATGTTTCCCAAAATTTTCATATTTTTATTTATTGAAAAGTTGTGATTATTAATGGCATCAGTGGTTATATTAAACATAAATAAACACCGCTCAGTTGCTTTATTAGCTATATTAATTCGTACTCTGCTATTACTCCTATTTAATATATATATATATATATATATATTACCTTTGAAATAAATTTATGACTAAATATAAGATTTTTTTGTTTTATGGAGGGAAAAAATTGGGAATGAAATGGGTAATATTAAAAAAAGGAACTTAAAAAAAAAGGTTTATATTTATTTTTGTAACCACAGCGTATAAAACGAAAGCACCGAGGCGAAAAAAAAATAAATTCTAAATATAATAAATTCTAAAAATAATTCTAAATCCATATATGAGGATGTGCATAAAAAATGGACTAAATCATGTGGCGCCACAATCCATTTGGAAGGTCTTGATAAGAAGGTGTTGGATAAATGCTTGCGTTAATAATAAATAAATGTAGGGAAGAATGTTTAAACTAGCGAATTCTTTGTTTCAGTGGTTTGTTAAATTTCCGGTATTCATAGCTGCTAACTTTTTTAATTGATTCTGGAATGTTGTTAGTAATGCCCTTTTTTCAAATCATATTCTTTGAGGAGTAATTTTCTTCATATTTAATTGTAATTACATGCTAAAGAAGATTATTCTAGAAAGAATATGGTATGAAGAAAAGGGCGAATGTTAACAACATTCCGGAATAATTTGAAGAAGTTGGCAGCTATGAGTATTTTTTTTTTTTTAATTGATAGACAAGTAATATTTTCCAGAAAAGTTCTTTAAATGTATTTTCAAGGTTGAACACCTTAAAGGGGAGAAAAGATTAAACAATTACAAAAGTAAAGAGGTTAAGACTAATAACAATGCTTTTACAAAAACCCCTGCAAACAAGCACGAATCTCTTATTCTTCATAAAATATGAAGGATTTTAACCAATTAAAATTTTGATTAATCTGCTTACTTGCCAACTCCACTGTTTTTACCAGTAGACTACCGTTTTTTTTAGCTATTTCAACTGGTCTGCTGTTTTTAGGAACTTACAAGAAAAATTGTAAAATTGAGCAATTTTACTGGAAAATATATAGAGGAAAATATACAGAGAATACATATAATAATGAAATGAGGCTTATTAAATGTATGTGTAAAAATTACAATATTGATTTTAATTAACTCAAAACAAACTTAAATTTTTGGATTTTTTACTTCCATCACCCTACTACCGTAAGTAATGGAAGTACAGAGCTGACAACCTAATCCGGCAAATTGTTAGTACCGCCCCTTTTTCTACACCAGTCATTTCTTAGAGTTTTTTCTTCTTAATTCATCGTAAATACATTTGAAGAAAATTGCTTTAAAAATTAAGTGGTGTAGAAAAAGGGGCGGTACTAACAATTTGCCGGATTAGGTTGGCAGCTCTGGAAGTATTGTATTCGGTCCAAAAATTCGATATCGAGATTTCACCTGATTTACACGTTTTAAGGTCCCCTGTGTCCAAATAAGTGGTTTTGGCAATTGGTAAGTGTGTGTGTGTGGAATCTCCAGGCTATCATATCTCCGAAACTAATAAAGATAGAACTACAAAACTTCAGAATTAAGACAGGTCTGGTGTACAGATGCATTTTCCAAATGTTGATAAAAATTGAAAAACCGGAAGTGGGACATCAGAAACCAGAAGTGGGACCGTAAGTCCGTATTTCAAAACCGGCTCTAACGATTTTCTTCAAATTTGCTATATAAACATTCTGTTAGAAGTCCTTTCGAATGATATAGTTGGTTAGTTCAGGAAAATCGATAGGCGTCCTGTATAAATAACTCAATTTCAGGTCTCGCAAGCGCGTTCCTTTAAAAACATCTTTACGGATTTTTTTCAAACTCGCCATTTTAACTCAATTTTCTCAAAAAAAAAAAAAAAAGTCTGGTGTGAAACAACCACACGGCTTCCATTGCCAACTATTACACGTATTATATGCATTTTTTAGAAATAATGTGGTCAGCGAACACGTAAAATTGACCTAACGAAGTAGACACCAAACAAATTTCCTATAATGAAAGCTAATATATATATGTGTGCGTGTATGTGTGTGTGCATGCATGTATGTATAAATATATATATATATATATATACATATGTAAACATGTAAAACAGAATTTATATAGCGAGTTAAAAAATAAGGGGGGGGGGGATGAGTTATTATTTCAAACACCAATTTCCGAGATCTAAAACTGACCTACCTAATCAGGATGACTGTTATTTTTCCTGTAACAACCACTTAATACATGAGAAAGGATATCTAAAATGGATTTATGCAACAATTTTCAAGAAAATCGTTAGAGCCGTTTTTTAAAAACCAACTTTTACCAAAACTTGGAGTACTCAATTATTGAACGGAAAACAATAATTACATACAAAAGCATATTTAAAAGTGAGTTACTATAGCGAGTTAGAAAATAATCCGTACAGCCGTTTTTAAAGGCACGACTTGCGAGACCTGAAATTAAGCTATTTATACAGGGCGCCTGTACACCAGAATTTCATCTGTACACCAGACCTGCCTCAATGCTGAAGTTTCGTAGTTTTATCTCTATTAGTTTAGGAGATATCATAACCAGAAGATTTCGTTCGTACATACATAGTACATACACACACATACACACTATTGCCAAAAACTACTGATTTGGACTCAGGAGACCTTAAAACGTGTAAATCAAGCGAAAACTCGACATTGAATTTTTGGACCGAATACAATACTTCCATTACCTACCGTAGTGGGGTAATGAAAGTAAAAATGCATATAATTCGTGAAATAGTGGGTAATGGAAGTCGTGTGGTTTTTCACACCAGATTTGTAAATAATGCTTTGTAATTAAATAGTATATTTACAAAGTCATTGTGAGTGTATTTTCAGTCAGATAAGATAATTAAAAACTGAATTTTGATACTCATTATCTTATAAAAATCTGGAGAACATTTTAATTTCTAAATGCAGCGAAAATTTAGTTTAACAATTCTATGAATAACAATTTAATTGTTATTTTCTTAATGAAGCAAAATCTGCTATAAATGTAAAAATTTGTGTTTAAGTAAATATCATAGACAATATTTTTTTTCCTAACTTTTAGGATTTGAAATTAATTCTTTAATACACATAATCTCAATATTTTATTTGTTTTCGTTTGAAAGATGGGTGATTTTTATTTAAAGAAAATTTTTATTTATGGAAAATATTTTGTAAATATTCATATATTTTTCTTTTTGTCTACTATATATTTATATAAATTCAGTCTCTATCGTTAAAAATGTCAATTTACAAAATCTCTACTGTTTTTTTTTTTTTTTTTTTTTTTTTTTTTTTTTCCCGATAAAATCTACTGATTTTTAAAACTGATATGTTGGCAAGTATGAATCTATCTCAAATATTATGAGACATGCTAGTCATTGATTTTTTTTTTTTTTCCTAACTAATCTTCCTCCACAAATATTATGAGGCAGCTTAATCAAATAGAGACTCGTTTTCCTCTTCAGATATTACCAGACAGGTTAGTCAGGCAAATAATCTTGACTATCCTGCCTCTTCAAATATTCTTTGAAAATTGACTACCTTTCTTAGTCAGATACCTGAGATCTGTTGACTAACTTTCTTAATCAAGTGTAGATTCTGACTAACATGCCTTGTCTTTGAAACTGCGGTTGTTGACTAACCTTCCTGGTCAGATAATTATGATTGTCGACTAGCCTTCTTTGTCTGATAATATTAACCTTCCTAGTCTGGAGTAGTGTTTTGGTGACTAGTTCAGCAAGTACACTTTTTAGTTTTGGAGACTAGTTCAGCAAGTACACTTTTCAGTTTTGGTGACTAGTTCAGCAAGTACACTTTTCAGTTTTGGAGACTAGTTCAGCAAGTACACTTTTTGGCTAGTCAGCTATTTTGGTTAGTCAATTCTGTATTGTCAGTTGAGCATTTTGCCAGGTCACTGTGACCAATTTATTTTTCTGTGTGTACTGACAGACAGACATTTTCTAAAAATGGTCAAATCGTGTTCTACAGCTCTCAAAACGTGTAAGTCCATCAAAAACCCGAGGTTGAAAATTTTTACGAATCCAATACTTTCTGCTATTGAATATAGAAGAAAGTAATAAAAATCAAATTTACTTTAGCTATTTAAAAATAGTACCCCAAACGAAGCGTAATTTTGAAATTAAATAAATGCATGTACATTTTAAGTTGTAAGTTTTCGCCTGACATACTATTTTGGTAATCCAATTTTTGCAAAAATTGTGTCCATATTGGACAGTAGCAAGAAGTGAACAGAAAATAGAAATAACCACTGAAATTTACGTCAATGTAAATTAATTCCACATAAAAAAACAGGTAAAATGTGTGGTTTTATTTTTATTTTATTGTAATTGCTAATTTGTAGATTTTATATGGTGAGCATACTGCAAAATGGTGTTTGGCGGGGAAATGGGTAAAAAATTGAAAATTAAACAATTACATATGACTTAACTGGAACGCCTTAAAATCAATTTAATGTTTTACGCCTTGAAATTTAATGTTTAAGTAAGTAATTTTAAGCATTTTTCATTTCAGTTGAAATGCTTTTATTGCTTGCTTCTATTAAAAATTGCATCTCGTTGCATTCTACTAGTAATTAATACCGGAAGTATGTGTGGAAGGGTAGAGTGTAAAAACATTTTTTTAATTCATATATTTATATCATAACTCATCATTATAATGATCCAGTGCCAGGAAGTAAGACTTGAATTAACCATTAAATAATAACATATGGAAGTGAAACTTTATACAAAGCAGAAAATATTGAAAAAGTTAATACAGGAAACAAACTTTGAAATTTCTCATAAAGTGGGAAATCATTAGCAAAGGCGATTATAGTAGTAATATAATAAAGAATGAGTTGTTTCTAAGAGATTGATTTACGACAGCATATATATAACAAATCTGAACAAACTGTAACAGAAAAAGGTAAAATTATAATAATTGGAAGAAGGAGCAGAGGCCATCGCGGTTTAAGACTGGTGGAAAGGGTCAAACATTTTGGTTGACGTTAATTTTTCCAAAATCCTCTGCAAGACCATAAGATTATAAAGAAAATAAAATTGTTTTCTGAAGAAAATATTTACTTTTGCAAAAAATTAAATATAAGAAAATTTAAATTCTGCTTACAATCTTTGTAAATGGAATTTAGTTTTGTACGACAGGCATTATTTTAATCTGTGTTTTCATATAAAGATATGATGTAACAGTATTTCACTCTCTATTATTGATACCTACATACATTTCTTAAAATTACTTTGCTGTAGCTTTAGCACAGAACCCATTGGAGTTTTTTTTTTTACTTTGGCGATTAATTAAAATGGGCAATCTCAGTTGCATAGGTAAACGACTTGGCAAAAAGTAATAGGGTTATTTCCACCTACAGCGGCCAACCCCCCCACCCCATATTTAGCGGTTAAAAGCCCCACTAACGCTGCGGAGCAAAAACTCCAGGTACGCATTTTGTATAATTAACACTTAAAATACACTGAGTGTAAAATATACCTGGGGGGCTAAGGGAGACGAGTGAATGCAGACAAAAAAAATTATTTTTTCTTCTTATAATTTTTTTTACAGATTTATAATGAAACTTTGGTTAATTATCATTTAGAACTTTAAGAAAGATATTGAGAGTTACATATATCTGAAAGGCAGAGATTGAGGGGGCAAAAAAAAAAAAAGAAAAATATAGTTTTTCAAGCAAAATTCAACAGAACACGGAGGGCTTCGAAAAGGGAGCATATAAGACTTTTTTTTTTTTTTTCAAATTTCAATGAATTGTATACTATGTTATGTATAGCTGTACAAAGTAGGTAATGTTTTAAGTTTTAGTATATATGATTGATTTAGTTTAAATAAAACTAAAAATATCAATAATTATTTTAAATCATGATATATATGATTGATTTAGTTCATATAAATGTGGTTTAAAAATATCAATAATTGTAAAATAATAATTTTTTTTCACCTGATAATTATATAAATACCTTGACTTTTCAAAATTTTTCTTGTATTCCTTTTTATGGTCTTGCAGAAGATTTTGAAAAAAACACAATAACTTGCTCACATAAAACTTGTTTAAGTGTCTCCACCCGTCATAAGCCGTGGAGGCCTGTGCTACTTCCTATTATTATTTCAGCTTCATTTATACAGGGTGTTCCAAAATTCTCGATATATCAAAATATATTAAAAGGAAAATAATTTCGCTAAACCCATTATTTGAAAACGTTTCGTGCATTCAAAAGACTACTTTTGATCAAATATACGTTTGGGGAGAGTAACTTCTAGATTTCCTTGGTTAAAAAATCGATTTTTAAGCCACTTCCGGGTTTGATCAAACGAAAAAATGGTTGATCAAATCTGATCTAACGATTCTACGTCGGATGAGACCATTTTTGACCCAAATATCTGTTATGGGGAGGGGGGCTAATTTCCACATTTTCTTGGTTAAAAAATCGATTTTTAAGCCACTTCTGGGTTTGATCAAACGCGGAAAATGGTTGATCAAATCTGATCTAACGATTCTACGTCGGATGAGACCATTTTTGGCCCAAATATCCGTCACGGGGGGAGGGGGGGTCTAAATTCCACATTTTAATGATTAAAAAAGCGATTTTTAAGCCACTTTCGGGTTTGAACAAAAGCGGAAAATGGTTGATCAATTCTGATCTAACGATTCTACGTCGAATGAGACCATTTTTGACCCAAATATCCGTCACGGGGGGGGGGTCTAAATTCCACATTTTAATGATCAAAAAATCGATTTTTAAGCCACTTCCGGTTTTATCAAACGCGGAAAATGGTTGATAAAATCTGATCTAACGATTCTACGTCGGATGAGACCATTTTTGACCCAAATATCCGTCATGGAGGGGAGCTAACATGCAGATTTTCTTGGTTAAAAATCGGTTTTTAAGCCACTTCCGCGTTTGATGAAACGCGAAAAATGTTTGATCAAATCTGATCTAACGATTTCTGTATCGATTCACTAATTTTTTTTTAATCAAATTTGGACATTTTTGTTTTTTGTGGAAGTTAGCCCCCCTCCAACCCCCTGCATTTTTTTGCTTATATCTCTTTAAATAAAATTGATCAAACAAAAAAAAAATTGTTGATCAAATGAGATCTAACGATGATCAAAGGAACTACATATGTGACTTTTGTTGTTTCCGTCATGGGGGGGGGGCTAACTTCACGCGGTCAACTGTCCAGGGTAAATTGACTTCATATCGACCGCTTGTATCTCGTTTAACGGTTTCTAAAAAATGATTTTTGGTTTCTTGTTCTAAATCCTGTTTCGATTTATTATCTTCATTAGTAATTCCTAGAGTGTCAAGGCACCATAAATCCGACAAAATGGCGTTTGACACATGCAATGACAACGATAGAACCGCTAAAGAATTGTCCTGCTCACTCTTGTGACTCTCTGTCTTGCGCAAAATGGTCCAACCCAATTTAGTTCTAAATGTAGTTAATCCCAATTTTGGAAAATACTTTATGTCATCTGTGAATAGTTTAGCGGACATATCGGCTCCCAAAAGTATATGCACTTCGTCTGGATTTTTCTGGTATAAACAAGATTTATTATTTCTAGGGACATCTGATAAATAAACACCTTCCTTTTCTAAGGGCCGTATTCACCAAACTTCATTGATCGAGGATTAAACCATGGATCAGCAAATCCGAGAATCAAAGCTAACACTGGATTAAATTCCTACGGTATTCACCATCAGCCGATTATGTGATCCATGGTTTAACTGGAAGTGAAATAAAAGCTTCGTTTTGATTGGCCAAGAACGAAGATAAACTTTATTCCCAGGTTCGGCTTCAATTAATTAATCAATCGGATTAGAAGATTAGAAAGGGTAAAAAGCAAATTGGCAACACTGATACACGGTTCGCTCTTGTTTACATCGCTTTTATTTACGCACGGTATAAGAATCAATTTTACTTTTGAACATTTTTAAAAAGAATAACCACGCAGACGACAACTGTTTACACTACGATTTAAAATTTTGATTGTTATGAATAAGCGAAAAAATTAGACGTATTAGTATTAGAGATTCCACAGAATCTTTATTTAATCAATAGCGATATCGAAATGCCGCAGTATCCAAAGAATCCAAATCATTTACTCTAATTTGATGCACCGTCCTTTTCCTTCTTTCAAATGTTTCCAGTAGTTCCAAGCTTTCAATATCATGTGAGAATAGATCGTCAATGTCATCCATGTTTCTTATTTGCTTACGAAGCTGAGCTGCGGAGTGCGCATGCGTTACGAAAAGATCCGAGAATTATCTCTGTTAACTCTCCGATTTTCGTGGATCAAAAATGAAGTGTTAAAGTAGCCGGTGAACTGCGGATTTTCGTTGGAGAATACCGATTTTCGTATGATCGAGCGATTACCGCTGATCCGAGGTTTAATCCGAGTGTAAGAAGTTGGTGAATACGGCCCTTCGAGTTTTACTAATTTATCATCGCGACATAAATTCACGCCTGTACATATTTTTTCTTGATCTAGTACTTGTATTTTACACTTAAACTTATTATCTAAACTCCCGATCGTAAATTCATAACGATTATGTTCAGCTGACATTTCCATGCCCCCAAAAAGACCATGTCTGATTGTTTCTTTATTCACTCTTTTTAATTTTAACTTATCAGCTGCAAACTTTCTGATGTAACTATTATGAGATACGGAGTCAATAATTAGCCGAAGATATGATGATTTGCTATCATCACTGTTAGAAATTGCTACTATTAACGTCTGCAAATAAACTTTCGCTTGTAAATTATGATTCGATAACGCCAATTTAGATTGATCATTTCTTCCGAAATTACTTATTTTCTGTTTCAAATCTTTATTTTCAATACATATTATTTTTGAATGCCTACGATTACATAACTTGCATAAAGTTTTTGATACACAGTGTCTAGCTACAGTCGGCTGCAAAATTATTCGAGCACAAGCAATAATCCTTGCCAAAAAAAAGTACACTTAATACAGCTTTGTTAAATAAATCCTTGTCGAGTCATGTTCTTAATCAGTCTAAGAACATGATTCGACAAGGATTTACTTAGCAAAACAGTCTTAAGTGTACTTTTTAAATATAGGAATTATTGGCTAGTGCTTGAATAATTTTGCAGTCGACTGTAGATGCGAAGGCTGAAGACATAAATAACAAAGGCCTTTCTTACGCAATAGATTAACTCTTTCATCAAATTGTAAATTACGAGTTTTGACACATTTATTACTTAAATGCGATTCGGAGCAACAATTACACCTATCACTTTTCTTCCCATTTAATAAATCACAAGCAGTAGGCAATTTCCGGTTCTGAGGATCAAATTTATTAACGCGGGGAAAAAGACATCTCTACGATTTTGATTATCTAACCTTTGAGCTCGGGGGGAGAAATCATCTTGTCTGCTAGTTATTAAGCTTTCTCGCGATACGAGTTGTTTATTTAAGAAAGATAATATATGTTTTACACCGTAATTAACACCATGAAATTCCATATTAAATTGTAATGCTAAATCTTTAGGTAAAATTTTTAGTAATATCGGTGACAATAAACTGCCGTAACTATCTAAAGAAACATCTAATGACTCTAAACTCCTAATGTTAATCTGTATGTCATCGTAAATTTTCCTGAGCGATTTAATGTCACTTGAATGAATTAGTGGGGCGATAATTAATGATTTATTCAAATGTACATTCACTAAGACGTCTTCTTTTCCATAACTTTGTTTTAAAATATCTTTTACCTTTATATAAATTACTCGCGGTAACAGAGAATCCTTCAATACATTTTAAGGGATCAGTTGCTAAAAATGATTTCAAATAATTGAATTTATCTACAGGATCTAAACATTCATTATTATGAATAGCCGTTTCGAATGACGACCAAAAAGTCAGCCATTCAGCTGCGTTCCCGGTAAATTTAGCGGGATCCAGCTTTGGCAATTTGATGTGCATTGCTTCTTTTACAATAGGTCTTGTTTTGTTTCTATTGAAACATTTGTTTCACTTTTCTTTAGTTCTTTTAATTTTCTATTGGCTCGAAATCGCCAAGTAAGTATTTTCTAGCGGTATTCATTTGCTGTTTCTAATTCGGCTTCTAATTGAACTTCTTGAGTTAAAGTTTTTATCTCCGAATCTTTAATTTTTTACTGTAGTCGTTTCAATTAATAATTCAAGTGTTTCTTCTAAATTCACAACATCCGGATTTATGTCGTTACATAATGTTTCTAATTTATTAATGAATTTGTTAATACTGTCTCTTATGACAGCTCTCTCTTTTTTAGCAATCACTAAATTATTAGCCATGATATATACAAAATTTAAAATTTTATACTTATTATCTTTTTAATAATCTATAATGGATATTTAATTAGCTGAACCACATCCTACGGCTGGGATGCCAAAATTTATTGTTGCAACGAATTCTTACTTCTGATTTAAATCTTAATTCTATGTCTTAAAGACCCGTTACAGCATTCTTAAATTATCTAACAAAACATTTCTCAATCCTAATCTTGTCATATATTCTTCTAAAATAAACTTCTTTACTATATAAACTTCTTAACTAATAAAATAAGGATGGATCTGATCTGAAAGCTTCTAGCGCAATCGGTCCGGGTGTGGAAGGTGGCCAGATATGAATAAAATATATCCATTAATAAAGAGTCGCCGAACAAAGAGCACTGCTTGACGAGAACACCCACTTTAATCCTTGGCTAACATACATGAAACCAGTACACAAACAAAATATTATTTACAAGTTGATATTAAACTAATACTTAACATTAAAGTTATAAGTTCTGAGAGTTTTAAAAGTTATTTTTCTAGGACCGGGGCGTCTGCAAACAAACCGCTTTTCTAGTGGCCCCATTACTCTTCAAGGTCCTTTTCTGTTCTGATTCTAAAACACATCTATCGCATACTTCACATATAAAAACGAAAGAATGACGCAATCAAAAGATTTCAACTAGGCGTGCGTCACTTTGTCTGGCGGCAGTCAATTGTTCTGGAAAGAGAAGAATGAACGGGGAATCCCCGACATCCACAATCCCAATCCCCATAAAAATCAAAATGCAGATTCGTTTAGTTATTTCAAGATAAGTTACTGATAGCATGAACTACTGATAACATGAACAATTTTTTTTATCCTCCTTGAGAGTCACGTTAACGAAGTTCGACTGTATATTGTTAATACCTTTAAAACGAAGAGTTGAACGAAAGATATGTGATTATTTAAAACAAAAATATATTTAATTTTTATCAAACAAACGTACAAAAATCTTTGAAAAATTGAGTTTTCTAAAATGTCGTATGGCACAAAATTGACTTTTCCCAACTTTTTTTTTTTTTCTTCACTGATGTAAAAATTGTCAACATTTATAATATTACGGAAAATAATTTTAATAAGATATTTGTATTGTGTGAATTTCTATAGGAAAATACGGAAGAGTTTTATGATTGCCACAATATACTAGTTGCATTTATTAAACGATTTATATAAAAAATGAATCTAGAGTGATCTAGATCTCGACTTTCCAAACATTAAGTAATTAACGGAAACATATGTGTAAAAATCGAGCTCAAGGAAGGTGGGTGCAGACCGACTAGTCATGAATAATTTCCATCTATGATTAAAAACAGGAGTAAAATTTAAGAACTGACTAAATTATTTCATCGGCAGATAAACATTTAGAAATTTTAAAATATTTTTTAATAATATGATTAATAAATAAGAACTAAAAACTTTACTGTCTGCATTAAAACATGAGAAAATATCTTATTTTCCGACGATGATCGTGCCGTTTTCGACGGGGATCCCCGTGGTCCTCGGCGATTTGACTTGTGGTGAAACTACATAAAATTCTGTTGTTGTCGTTATACTGTATCTTTTCTCGAGGAGGTGGCGCCGCATACGATCTATGCCTGCGGCGAACTCGCTACCATTACAATTTTATTATTATTATTATTATTATTATCTCTACTGTTTCTTTAATGTGTGTATATCCTTGGTTATTGCAATTGGCAATTTGAACTGTTTTATCGAAATCTGTTTTAATTTTATTTTCGCGATGGGTTTTGGTCAGAGCGGGCGTTTGTTTATCGAACTTCATGTCTTTAAAAATGTTCTTTTACACGGGCTTTATTTTTTCGTTTGGTCATTCCTATATAACAACCTTTACTGCCTTCTTGGTGGATAAATGGGATTTTATATAAACCTGCTGTTTCAAAAGGGGGTGCTATTTTCTTTTAACTGGATGTTGCTAGATATCCTGCATTATTCAAGGTAGAATACCACAAAATGTTGACGACGTGACACTGACACTTCATTGCTATCTGCTATCACTTTAGTAGCAGAAATAGAGCAGCATGGCAGCGAGCGCTGCAGATCATTATGAGATCTCCAGATTAATTTAGCAGCACAAAATGAAAAAAAAAAGAAGAAGAAGAAGAAGATATTAAAATAGGTTTGAAAATACTATTAAAATTTACATAATTGTTCTAAATCATTGTATTTGCAGTATTTTTATTTTTATTTATTTTATTTATTTATTTATTTTTATTTCTTTGTTTATTATTATTTTATTTTTTTAGGCACAAATTTTACATATTTTTTGGATTGCTAATACTTCTAGTAATACTATAATTGGTCCAGCATTTCTGGATTGCAGATAAATTTTGTTTCTCTGCAGACAGAATACCGTGTTCTTGTTCTAATAAATTTGTATTTTACCAATATTTATTTAGTGGCCAAATGCCTTACTATATTCGTAAAATGCTTAGGATTTTTTTCAAAAACCAAGCAGAAAACTAAAAACATAATTGTCTTGACAGATATGTAAGTTTTTTTCTATTTGACTGTAAATATGGTATTCGTCCAGTAGTTGTGTCAAATAATGTAATTTTCTTTCATTTGATGTTATTCACTGATACTGAAAGCAAATATTTAAAAACTGATGAAATAATTTATTTTTCCTTGTTATTTTTTAGGTTTTATTTAACGTAACCATGTTCCCGAGCGTTGCCTTTTTGATACTGTACTTGTACACCCTCCCTTCATTCTTTCTTTTTTTGTTTGATGAAGGTCTATTTCGATCCGAAATAATTGTTGAGAGTATTTCTCACAGCAATAATTATTTTATGGCGTAAACTTTCAAAGTAGATTTATTTATTACTTTTAACATCAGTCAGTCAGCAGACTTTTAACTACTGCTGTCCTCCGATATACACATAATTAAGTTGGTATTCTTTTCATAATTGTCACCTTATATATCAAGTTTGGTGCATTTATACTATATAAAGCTAATATATAGCTGTCCCTTTCCGTTAATGGAGAAATTTTCAGCATAGTAATATATTGGATATAATAAGACTGGACACTAAACAAATATGGCGGACGTTCGTTCAAAAACCATTCGATCGTCATAGAACATAATTTAATTTTACCAGCGTCTGACGCCATTCTTTTAATTAAAATATCGATAAAACATTTTTATTTTTAGAATGCCTTGTAGAGTACCATTTGAAATTTTCCAGAGCGTAATGGTATCGCATATAACAGCTTCTACAAACATGGCGGATCGTTTATCGGGTCAATGTCCCGTCAGCATAGCAGCTAGCAGCCCCAATTAATGTCCGATATTTACTAAAATAGAATCGACGTAGTGTAGTATTCTATAACGGCCCTCTCACATATAAATTTTTGTACAATTATATACAATAAAATCTGAAATATAGCCTTCAGTCAATGGAATAAATCGCAGCATAACAGCACCACCTATTGGCTGATATACACCCAAACTGAATAAGCATGATTTTTCATAATGGACTTCACAAATATCATGTGTTGTGCAATGATTCAAAATAGAAGCAGAAATTTAGCTTTCATATCATAAAAAACGGCAGTTTTTTGAGTGACGCAGCAAAGCTCAAACAAAGCTTAGCAGCGACACTCTATTATACAGCTAATTTAACATCAAAGGTATTTGGAAACGCCGACATTTAATATCTCAGTAAATAGGAGATATTTTGATCTGATGTTTTCAGAATAACCTTTTTTCTTCTGCCTGATGCTATCCTGAAAGTTTCACACTTCAACATTGTATATATTTTGAGATCTGGAGTTGTAATTTAAGACTTCAAAGGAAAAATGTGTTATCGTGTGAGTTTTTTTTCTCGAAAACGGCTCGAAGAAATTTTATGAAATTGATATATGATATTAATTTATTTTGTCTGTGAAGCATGACGTCGCCCGTTTTTCCCAGAAAACTCTTGTTTCTTAAATAATTTAGCTTAAAAATCGAACTATTTTTTCCTCTGCCAATACATGTATTTGAACTGCATATTCTCAGAATTCAGAACAGGCGTCATTCGGTTTTCTGAGGCTGTGGTTGGTTGGTTTAATCTGAATGCAGTCAATAAAATAGTTAGATTTTTTTTTTTTTATTATTAAATGCAAAAAAGAAACTTCATTGTGTGTTTTAAATATTTATTATATATTTAAAATAAAAGAAGTATTTTTTAATTATAGATATTCAATTTTATCGTTATTCATAATAATAATAAAAAAAATTAAAGCAAAAAAGTTTAAATCACTCATGCACATGCACACGAATTTATACTATAGTCCATGGTCTTTGGAGCGCATGCGTACTTTATCCAGATCCAAAACTCTTGGCGCTCGCTAAAGACAGGGCTAGCTAGTTTGGTTTGTTTACGTACTGTATTCCTCCGCTTGTGGCTTGTGGTGGCTTGTTAAGAATATGATACGTGTTTTATTTTTTATTTTTTCCAAAATCAATACAATTTTTTATTGAGAAGCATTGTAGATTAAATTTTTATTGGGTCTTTGATGATCAACTAGACTGAAAGATTATTGTTTCACGTATGTGTTTATTAAATATTTTGTCACATACTAAGACAATTTTATTTCAGTCACCAATTATAAAATCCGACATTCGGGAGTCACACTGTATATATTTTTTTTGCACTACCCTTCTTTTTTTCAGGTAAGTGTTTGTTTATATATATCATAAAATAAAAAATAAAATTACATTAGTTTACAGAAACTAACGGCTATATTAATCACTTTCGAAAATATCCTCATTTGACTTGCAGGTCTCTAAAACCTATCTGTAGCAATTTTGAACGGTCTAAATGTGTTTCTATTTTTTCGCTTACGCATTACATTTTATTTTTATTTATTTATATTTTACATTCCTCGAGTCATATAGTTTTCTTTACATTGACAAACAACTGTTTTTTCTTGCTTATATATATAAATTGTATTTTAATAAGATAATTATAATTTTTTTTCACAGAAGACTAGATTTTAATAACTATTTAGTGTTGCTTTATTCAGGGGTGAAACTTTTCATGGGCTATCCCTGAATTCAGGGTTTTTGAAATTTTTGCTTTCTCTGAATTTCATGTTAAATTATTTTGTTTTTGCAGAAATTACTCATTTTTAATGTTTAATTAAAATGTAGTTGTTTCCTTAAAATGTATTAAGAACTCTTGAAATATCACTTATAATAAGTAGCCATGTAATATATCACTAATAAGTGTGCCCTATCTGCATGCAGGTATTAGTTTTCAGGGTTTTTGTGGCCATTGCTATTTGGACCATCAGTGCAATTAGTGTGGAGGCTATTCAGACCGCTTCCTTGTTGTGTTGGTCATAATAATGATTTTGCTTGTTTGATCTTGAAATTTCTCTGTAATATACTTATGCAGGGCCTAAAATTTCAACTCCGATTACACTCACCCCAAAAAAAGTTATACTTGCTGCAAAATAGGGTTGTCTTTTTTTTTTCTGTTTTACGCATTTTGGGTTTTTATTTTTTTCTAACTATCTGAAATGCTTTTACAAATATGTCTAAAATTATATATATATTAAAAGTGTATCGTATATATTATCATGTCTCATAATCATCTATAATCAAAAATCATTATAATGCATTATATTTGAGATCTGAAAAAAAAGGTTAAAATATCTATGAATGCGAAGAGTCATTAAAAAAAAAAAAAAAAAAAAAGAAGAGGAAAAAAAAAAAAACTTTTTCAATCAACACTCTGTGAAAATCTTATTATGCAAGATTAAGCTTCCTTATTTACCTATTTATATATTTATATATTTAACTTTTTACATCAGAAATGTCTTTTTCGTCCATTTTATTTTTATGATCAGACGGAATGTCGATGTGTATAACTTGTTTATTGTTGTCATTTGAAATAGCCATTTCGGAATTACATGTTCGATAAAATTGTTGCTTACAAATCATAACAAGCATAAATTCTTGGTGTTTCAGCAAAAACTGGAAAATGCTAACTGTTTTTTGATCATTATTCAACAAAATAAACATAGGCAGTATCTTTAAAAGGGCTCGGGATCATTTTCATGCGCCAATATCGCATAGGCAAACTTTCGCATTTTTTTTCTCTTGGATTGTGGGCGTCTAGCAAAGAGGCTCTCTACTTGTCTATTCTCACTCTGCTTAAAGAAATCACAGTGGGAGAAACGAAACTGCCTAGAGATTAAAACTTTTATGCGTGTACTTTTATGCATTTTTCCTTTCTCAGGCTGGGACGATTGTAGGGCAACGCGCACACAGACTCGACACTCAAAGAAGAGAAAAAGGAGAGGTTAAATATGAGGTTATAAGATGGCAAGATTTTGCCATATTTAAATCTATAAAAAGAATGTTTTCTGTCACTTTATCATGTAAGAATTCTATCTATAACTAGACCAAATTTTTACTCGCCACAGTAAAAATTCCACTCACCAATGGCGAGAGGAAATTTCGCGCTCTGTACTAATGATTTTGCTGGTTTCAACTACAAATTCAAACTTTTAACATTTTGAAAGTGTACGAGGTGTGGCTATTAAATAACGAGACTATGGCTGTAAAACATTTTATTTTAAATTTATACATATTTAGTTATTATCACCTTCAATATACACCCCTCCTCTATCCCTACAACGCTCCATGCGAATTTTCCGTCGTTCAAAACAGTGCTGGAAGTCTTGCCCTGAGAGCTCCTACATGTGGCGTGCCGCTTTTCCTTTCACAGCTTTAACTGACTCAAATCTTTTTCCTTTTAATGCAGATTTAACTTTCTGGAACGGATAATAGTCACATAGAGCCAGGTCAGGAGATTAAGGCGAATGGTCTAAAACTAGGATGTTGTATTTGGCTAAAAACGTCTTCACAGACAATGACGTGTGAACAGGCGCGTTGTATTGATGGGCGAACCCATGACTTGTTCTTCCACAATTCGGGTCGTTTTTTCTTTACCCCTTCACGGAGTTGAGCAAGCACCTCAAGATAGTAATGTTGTTTAATAATTTGACATTCAGGTACCCAGTGGAGGTACACAATACCATGAATGTCGAAATAAAGGATCATCATCGCTTTGAATTTCGGTCATCATCTCCAAAGTCTTCTCAGCCATCTTGGAAACGGTTGAACCACTCATAAACTCGCACACGTGATAAACATTCATCGTCATAAACTTGTTTTAATAAAAGATAAGTTTCACTAGCGGTTTTACCAAGTTTCACGTGAAATTTCACGACAATTCGTTGCTCTACTTTTACACTTATCACGTTTTCGGCAAAACGAAACAAACACCTCTTACACAAACGAAGGTTACGGTCAGACTGATTTCTCTACAAACACGGGAGGCGCTGCAATCGAAAGAGAAGGCTTTACGCTGCACAGCGGTCGGTCGTTCGGATTTGGCGCATATGTAGCTGGTCTGTAGCAGCAATAGTCTCGTTATTTAATAGCCACACCTAGTATAATGCGATTGATCTACAATCCATGTTTATTTTAACATTGTTGTTAGAAAACATTACAAAATAAGTACAAAAGTCATTTTCAGAAAAATCATGCATATATTTGTATAGAAAATTGGGTTTGGTTTAGAGCTGTACCGAGTACTCGGTACTCGGCTAATTAGCCGAGTACTCGTTACTCGGGCGAATTTGGACTAAGTATTCGGCCAATACCGAGTAGTTGTAAGAATTTCATTATTTTTATATATTATTGAAAGAAATGTAACATTCATAAGAGTTGTTTATTAATAACTAAACTAAAAAATTATGAAAATATAAATATAAAGTTATTAAACTTTTGCTGCAAACAATTTTCGCAGTTAAATTTGGGCGAGTATGCCACCAAACTCGGTATAGCGACAATTCATGGTATGAGCTTATCCCTTTTAGTTACAAGTATTTAAGTATAACCATCTTGTATGTGTGTAATATGCAATTTTTTTAATAAAAACTTAGTACATAAAATTGTATCTGTAAAACAGACAAAAATAAAATATTTTAGAAAAAAGAACCCTTATATAATACTAAAATAGTAGATAAAACATTAGTTATATATTTGTGCAAATAAAAGTAAGACACTTTTAAAACTGTAAGAAACGATTGATTTTTAATTTTAAAAATAATAATTATGAAAAAGGTAAATACACTGAAATGTTATTAAAAATATATTTTAATAATCAAATTTGTTGTTTTGCAAATTATGGCCCAAAACCACCTATCTTTTTTATACTCTTCTAGAATTTGAAGATTAATGAAGTCTATCATGTTTGAAATGATAAAATATTTATTTTAATGTTCTCATTTCATATGTAAATTTTCATGCATACATCTTAAATTAAGCCTGAGTGTATAGGAACTTCTATATTCTCTAAGAATTATCTAAGAATGGTTCGCATCTGAGAAAGGCTATATAATAAAGAATGAAATTATCAATTATTATGGTTTTAATAATCCACTAAGCTGGACATATCAAATATAACAATGAACCTAATTGTGTATACTATACACTACAAAAGTTCTGAAACATTTCTTGAAAACATGCTGTTTGCCATTTAACTTAATTTTGTGTTCAAAAAGCCTTTTTTTAATTTTAACATGTGCAAAATTCATTCTTTCTTACAACTATTCGGTACTCGGCCGAGTAGTAAAAGGCCGAGTACTCGGTTACTCGGTCAAAGTGCTACTCGGTGCAGTACTAGTTTGGTTTGCATCAAATTATATTGGAACGGTTTAATTTTTTTTTTTTTTTTTTTTTTTTAAGAAGGAAAAGAAATAAAAAACCAAATGACATCTATGTAGTTGAATATGCAGATTTATTCTTATGTTATACATTTATTCATATTCAAAACAAACATATTGCAAAGATTTTTTCAAAGATTAAAAATACTCAAATTTACTAAGATCTGTTTTCATGTTACATTTTTTATTTTTATTATTCAATTTTCAAACTGTTTATTATTGCCCTTTTATGAAGAATTTTAGCATCATTTAGGGTACAAAATTTCTGTGAAAATAATTAATCTCCACCCCACTCCCTCACTCAAAAAAAAAAAAAAAAAAAGTAAAAAGATCATTTTTCATGCACGGGGATGAGACACATTATATTATTTCTAAATTTTACTCTTATCAGTGCTAACTTATTCTCCTTCGAAAAGATGGTCTGAATAGCCTGTACACAAATCGCACTGACTGTCCGATTAGCCACTTCGGGGTTTTGGAAGGTTTCGTTTGGTAGTTTCATCGCTGTTTATTAAACTTTTCACATTTAATAATTTTCATATTAAATGTAATTAAAAATATTCTTAATTATCGTCTCACTACAATGATTACAGTGTTGCATTGTTAAAGTTTTCAGAAATTTTTCAACATTTTATTTTTATTTATTTATATTTTACATTCCTTGACTCATAGTTTTTTTTTTACATTGGCAAACAACTGTTTTTTCTTGCTTATGTAGAAAGTGACGCAGCTTTGCTTGCTTATGTGTTTTTTCTTGCTTATGTTGTATTACATCCATTAGTGCTTTTTAGTACATCCTAACACTTTAGCGGTAACATCCATAAAATCACAATCATCACTTTACGCCTAACTTTTGGCAAGATTTAAAAAAATCAATTTTGCCAGTTTTTTGATTTACAAAATGCTCTTTTTTTTTAAATATATATATATATATATATATATATATATATATATCATATTAAAAAAATTCTTACTTTATCAGTTTCAACATATATACTTAAAATAAAAAAATCCAGGAAGTACAAAAATACATAAATGCTTTTTGCAGAAAAATTTTCCAAATTATGAAAAATTTCAAAAAAAAAAAAAACGTATAACTATTACTTAGTTTGTATACAACCAAAAATTTGCCATCATGATAATTTATGAAATACTGAATTAATTTGAACCAAATTTTTGCTTTTGGAACCTGAAAATATATGAATAGTTTAAATGGATATTTTATGGTAGTTCTCATTTTGCTTGAAGATGAAATACATGGTATTTGACTTATTTTAAAAATCAGTTGACCAGCAGATAATTAAAAATTTTCTTCTACTGTTTGTTCCAGGGTTGGCGAGTTTCTTCCAAGGTGGAAAAAACCAGCCGGAAGAAATAGGTTTCTTCCAAGTGGAAGAAATGGAAGAAACTGTTTTTCTTAAAAATTTATCCTATAAATTGCAGATTTGTAAGATACAGTGGATTCATTTATCTTATAAACAACTTTCAGTAACTTTAATCATACCTATAAAAATTTAATTTCATACTATTTAATTAATAATTATGAGATTTTTACTGAATTGATCTTTGGTATCTGATGATCACGTTCCAAAATACTCAAAGTCCATTAAAAAAAAAAAATTGATTTAAATTTAAACAGTGTAAAGTTTTATAATCTAGACGATTGTATTTCTTTAACTGGTAATAAATAATAGTTTGGATTACTTGCTTATACTTTCTGATGAAACAGCTCTTAACAAACATCCAGTTAATTAACCCTTTCGCTACCAGCGTCACATATATGTGACGATCCGATTTTCTTACCTGAGCCTGGCGTCACAAATATGTGACGGGTGTTCATTATTAGTTTATGATAATTGTTTGCATCAAATCGTATCGCACACAGACGGGTTATGTTATAAAACAATAAAATAGATACAGGATGTTATTGGTTTTAGTTAGAACGTTATAGATACATCCCACAAAAATAAATGACAATTTTATCATATTTAAATAGTAAGACGTCTGGGCAGTGGTGGCGGTTTTTCTCCTGAGGCTCTGGTAGCGAAAGGGTTAAGAGTACTAATATTCAATAATTACTGTATTACAAAATGTCATCAAAAACTTTATTTTCCTTATAATCATATACAGTACAGTCAACTCCCTCAAATCCGCAGATTTATAATCTGCAAATCCTTCTAATCCGACTTTGTTTTTTGAATGAAAAAGAAATTTACATCTCATATTTAAAAAAAATTCACATTATTTCTTTTTTAAAACAAATTTTTAGCTTAAGCCTTATTTTGAAACATAACTGGGGAGAAGGGGGAATAACAGTCTTGTATTTATTATCCTGCAATTCATACAGACTAGTGCTTAAAACAAATCACTACTGCATCAACATTTAACAAAATTAATCAGTGATGAATATTATTTCCAAACTTTCAAAAATATTTTGCTTCGTATTTTTTAAATTTGTTTGTTTACATTTTATATGTGCCTATTATTTGAATATGCTTAAATTATTTACCATCATATATGAATTATGATAGATTAGTTTTATTAATATTGAAGAAATATTTTATTCAAAAATTATTAGAAATCGTCTATCCATTTTGATGTCTATTTATGAATTAATAATAACTGACTCTGTATCTGCAAAAGAAAACTGTAAACAAAAGCAATGATCTCTAATCTGCAAATTCCTGTAATCCGCCTAACCTCTGGAAAAAACTTTTGAGAGTTAGAGGGAGTTGACTGTAAAACAAATGAAAAGTTTTTTAGTAGTTCAATACTGCACTTTATTTTTCAATCCTAGAGAACCTGCAGGTTAGCCATTAGTGAGAAATCTTTCAGTTAAAAATAAATTTTGTTACTTATTTTTAAAATAAATAACACATAAAAAATTTATAAAGGACTGAAATTCAGTTTTATTGAAGAATTTTCAGTTTTTTGTGAAAAAAAAGTAAACAAACATTTTACAATTTTTAAGTTTTAGAAAATTTTGAATGTGAGCAAATTTCTTGTAGAAATATATTAAAAATATTCATTTCACGTATAATTCATGATTGTTTAGCATCATTAAGATGAAATATGCAATAATAGGTATAGTGATTTTCATAAGAATTTCAAAAATAATACTTTGTTTTCAACGCCGATATTTCTGGATCAACAAAATTCTGTTAATTTTGAGCCATGTTATTATACTATTATAAGAAAAGTTTTTTTTCAAAGTTTTGTACTAATTACTTACAATGTTATTACTGTATGTATTATAACTGCAGTGAAAAATTTTTATTTTTAATTAACAAATCACAAAACAAAGACGTATGTAGGTTTAAATAAGATTAATAATAGGAAAAAAGTTGCCAATACAAATTACGAATATTCTACGAAACTTTGAGTATATATCAGCCAGGCCGGCCAAAGCTTTGACCTTACCAAGGCTTCATTCCATCTCTAATTTTTACTGTATATTTACCAAAAAATCTGCTCAACGTTCAAAGTTTTTCAAAATGTAAAAATTGTTAAGTATCTGTTTACTTTTTTTCCCACAAAAAAATGAAAATTCATTAATAAAACTGTATTTTAATCCTTAATAATACTGTTATATGTTATTTGTTTAAAAAGTTAGTAATAAAATCAATTTTTAACTAAATGTTTTCAAACTAATGGCTGAAATCAAATTTTGGAAGGAGTTGGTTATTGGTGTTGAAAACGCCAAGTACTATTTTTTGAAATTCCTATAAAAATCCCTGTATTATTCCATATTTGATCTTAATGATGCTAAACAATCATGTATTATACTTCAAATTAATCTATTTTGAATATTTTTATTATATTTTTACAAGAAATTTGCTCAACATTCAAAATTTTCCAAAATGTAAAAATTGTAAAGTTTCCTGTTTACTTTTTGTTCACAAAAAAACTGAAAATTCATGAAGAAAACTGAATTTTAATCCTTTATAAAAATTTTCTATGTTTATACATATTTCAAAAATGAGTAACAAAATCTATTTTTAACTAAAAGATTTCTCACTAATGGCTAAAAATCAATTTTTGCAAGCTACCCAATATCGGCATTGAAAACAATGTATTTTTGAAATTCCTATGAAAATACCTGTGTTATTGCATATTTCATCTTAATGATGCTAAACTATCATGAATTATACCTCAGACAAGTCTCTTATAAATATTTTTACTATATATTTACAAAACAATTGCTCAACATTCAAAAGTTTTCAAAACGTTAAATCTGCGAAGAATTTGTTTACTTTTTTTTCCACAAAAAGCTGAAAATTCATTATTAAATTTGAATTTTAATCCTTCATAATACTGCTATGTTGTATTTATTAAAAAAAACAACAAATTAATTAAAAGATTTCTTAATATTGTATAAAACCAATTTTTGGAAGCTACCAGATACATTAGAAAAAAAGTGCTTTTTGTGAAATTCTCAATGGCAGCTATGCGATAGAAAAAAAAGAATCAACCTACCCTTTCTATGAGGTGGAAGGACTTGTTTTAATCTTTAGATCAGTTGATCATTAACCCCTAAAAAGTAATGATATCAGAACAAAAACCCTTAACGGGTTAAAAGTTTGTGACGCAGCATTTTATTTCGATATGAATTGGAAATATGGGTCTTAAAAGTAATGATATCAAATTTGAGTGACGCTTTGCTATTAATTGAAACATATTACATAGATTTTCTTATTTCATCATTTTTTTTTTTTCTTCTATTTACATCACAGTGTATACATAATATTTTCAACTTCAGCACGAAAAAATATATAGAATTTACTCTCTGATACTTTTTCATTTGCACCTCGTGAATTCAAAATATGAGTTTTAAAAGAAATGATATAATTTCTGTGACGCCTCAGTGTTACTTTAAAAGATTTATTTTTAGATTTCATTACAATTACTTTTGTTTTGTTGAATAAAGTATATTTACACATTGAAATAAAGCTTTTAATTTTCAGATATACTGTCAAATAATCACACTTTTACTGAATTTATATTATAAATTGAAATTATCTAGTTCAATAAATTGATTTGTCTATTGCGTCACGCTATCCAAAACTGAAAGTAAAAATTTTGTAAATGTTACTTTGTATCATAGTACTAAGTGAAAATGTGTGCAAAGAGATTGTGTGATGCAAAAAAACATATACATAATTTTTGTTTTTGTTCTGATCAAATATACACAGACAACTAATGGACTAACACAAACGGATGTTTTCTAATGATGTCAAATCATAATCATGACATTTGAAAACGTGTAAATCCATAAACAATAAAAGTAGAACATTTCTACTAATCCGATACTACCTTCTATGCATATAGAAGAAGATAAATAATTGATGAATTGTGCTTTTACTAATCTACATAAAATTCACAGTTACAAAATCTAGTAAAGTACAAAAGTATTAAATTTTTCTTCCTTTTGGGTAGATTTCTTATAGGAGGAAATGTCATGAGAACCTATTGCAATGGTTCTCATGACACGACTTCTGGAACATTTCTTCATATCTTCACCGACTATGACCCCTAGAACCAAAAACTACCCTCCGTTCAAAAGTTTATATATAGTAGGAAAATACTTCAAATCAGGCGAATTACCACCTTACCCTAAAGAACAACTTTTGCATTTAAACATTTTCGTTAACTTCAATTGCTTAAAAGTTACAAGTTAAAAAGTGATTTTTCGTCAATTGTGATGAAGCCGACTTTTTAACTGCTTTAACTGCTTTAACTGCTGAAATTTATAATCTGATGCTTACGTCACGTGCAAACGATAATAAAAAAGATCACTGAAAATATAAAAACCATGGTAGCAGCTTTAATTAATCATTTAAAAATATAAAATTAAAATAATACGTTAGTCTTGGTAAAAATACCGTTTGTGGTGAATAGTTTAGAACGCCGGTTTACGGAAGAATTTAAAATTTACGATTGAAATTGAGAGTAATGCGTTACAGCTTCCTTTGATCTTTTATCTTGTGGAAACAAAGATATTGGTCTGGGAAGAGATATGAGGTTTATGCGTGGGAAGAAAATATAACGACGTCAAAGCTGCCATTCTTCATCGCCAAGCTCACCAAATTTTGTCATCAAATAACGAATTTCGTTGTCAAGTCAAAATTTTCGCCGTCAACTATCAAATTTTGCAGCCAAATCGCAAATTTCAATGACAAGTCGCAAGTTTTGTCACCAAATTGTATATCTTCATGGCTTCGATTTGTTGAATGATTATGAACTTGGATTTTAAAAAATTGAATCATTTACTGACCAATAAATCTAGCCTAAAATTTTAAATGGAATGAATAGCAGTAGTGGATAATTAAATTTCTTAAAAACAGAATAGCGACGTAAAAAATGCAGTGTGCGGGAACAAAGTCATCGGCTGAGTATGTGTTAATGCATATGTAATATTTCTTTACTTTTCTACCATTAACGTAAAGGAATCTACCTTTGCCTTTAAGCTTGCCGAAAAGGGATTTTTTTTCTTCCTTTTTGTTATCTGTTAAACATTTGCACATTAAACTTGTGCATAAAAATTCCAACTTATAGTTAGTTTATACGATTCATATTTTCCATAAATACATTTTGAATAGTTAACTTTTATAATACATTTCTGCGATAGAATACTGCGTAGATTGCAGTATGAAAAAATAGTTGTTTTGCCAAACATTGGCTATAACATTTTGATATTGAATAACGTAGAATAATTTATGTGACGGTGTCTGTGTATTGTTATGCTGTCTTATGCAATCTAACATTATGTTGTTAAAAAAAAAAAAAAATCTTGTTAAGATGAATTATATACAATTACTTTTTGTTTTCGTCTTTTTTCTATTATGGAATATGGAATTGCATAAATTTTTTGCATAAAATTGCAATAATTTTTTTTTCCAGGTGTTCTACTGAATAAATAAATATAATAATAATTCAAGGACAAAAAGTGAAATTCATACAAATCACAAAATAACTTCCAGGCATGACTACCACTGGTAAAGTGCAAGTGGAAGAGATTGCAAGAACGGAATTTACTTTCGAGTGGAGAATAGACGACTTCTTTTCTCTTTCGGAAGAAGACGGAAAATACTATTACAGTCCTCACTTTTTAATTGATGGAGAATACTGGTTTTTGTGTATCTTTCCGAATGGTGATTCAGAGGACAACTCAGTAGGATATATTGGTGTTTATATTTTTCGAAAGTCATCCGGCCCATCCAAAAGTATGACATGGACTTTTAGCCTAAAAACAGTCGACGGAAAGAAATACTGCGACGATCAATGTTCATATGAGTTTACAGAGGCAGCTGGACGAGGATATGCTGAGTTTTTGCAGAGATCCGAGCTTATGGAAAAGAAGTCCACACTGGTTCCTAATGGAGTCCTGACCATAGTTTGTACGACAGAGTCCTGCTCCAAATCTACGATATATGACGCAGGTGAGCCTTTTGTAAAATAACGTAAATTATAATAATTCCAATAACAAAAATTAAACCACATAAAAAAATTAAAATTTTTTTTTTATTCAAAAATAGAAAACAGTTTCTTTTTTTTCTTTCTCTCTCTCTGTGTGTGTGTGTGTGTGTGTTTTAATGGGCCTTCGTACATTGTGATTAGTAAAATGCAGCTGCATATTTGTGTTAAAAAAATGAGTAAAAAAATTTTTTTGACGTCACATTTTAAAAGATAAACTGAAAAAAAAAAAAAAAAAAAAAGAACTTGCGGTTCTAATAGATTAAAAAATATTTACAAATGTATTTACTTCTTACATTATTTATCTTTTAATATATTATACCTCCATGATAACAGCTTAAAAAGTAATTTGTTTGTAACTTTATAGAACAAAAAATATCACAATCTTTAAAGTTTTATTTATTCAAAAAAAAAAAAAAAAAAAAAAAAAAAAGTCATAAAGAGAACTTTGCTTTTGTGAAGCCCTGTATATTGATTTTAAATTTACACATGCACCATATAATGTAATAAAAATTTTATTTATTAAAAAACATTATAATACATTTATTGCGTCCTTCAGCAATTCCCAGTTATTTCCGCTAATATTACTGAATATTTTTGTGTGCCTCTGTAAATAAGCCATTAATACTAATTATATCATTTCTATCAAAAACGTGCTTTTGTACATCAGAATAATGTGTGTTCATTTCGTTATATTTTTTACAGTTTTAAAGATATTTTATTATTTAATAAATTCATGTCATAGACCATAATGTACTCGAATTCTTCTGTCACAAAAATATAGCAGTATTATATATCTCATTAAAAAAAAAAAAAAAAAAAAACAATTACACTGAACTTGAATAACATAAACGCTTCAAAATATTTTCTTCAGAAACTCACATAAATACGGCCTGATACAACTTTTAGAACGACGTCCCACGGAGGGCACTCCACTCAAGCCTATAAACCTCGTCTAGTCAATTACTCTTAACATCTACACCCACTCACCATATGCCATTTCTTTGCATCCAGATCATTGGCAAGTGAAATACCATATTATTCAATGAAGAATTTATTTATTGGAATTTCTTATTATTTTTTATATTTTTTGAAACTCCGTTTTCACCTTCAGAAAATTTGTTCTTCAGCAAAAACTAATTTTTTTAATTTAATATTTCATTTCAAAATTTTGAATATTTCATTTGAAAAAGCACGTAGTTCTTTTTTTAAAATTTATAAGCTTCTAAATGAAATAATAAAATTTCTCATAAATATTTTCTTGCAAAAAAAAAAAAAAAAAATACTGTTGTGGAATTTTTAGAATGTGAATATTGAATCTAAAAAGATGCATTAGTTAATCAGTAATTCTCATTTAAAAAATAAATAATACAGAATAACATGGGGTTTGTCAACAGGTGACCGATAGCTAATGCGCCCCCGATGGAAAATATAACAGCACTAAATAAAATGCACTACGAAATTTTGAATGTTTTTTTTTATTCAAAAGGCGACTAATATATATATATATATTAATATTTTAAATACAAACTTCATTTAGAATCATTTTAATTTTAATTATGCAGAAATAATAGGATTATCTTTAAAAAAGCCATCGACGACTTTAAATATTACCTCACTTCTGTTGTGAATTTTGATTACTTATTTAATCATAGTATTTCCGTCATAGGAGTGTATTTTTTTTTTTTCCAGGTGACACTGTGAAAGTCAAATGTTCTGACTGCAAGGAAGAATTAGATGCTGAATCCCTTCCATCTCATAAGCAGAAGTGCCTGGATAAACCTGTCCGATGTCCCACTTGCAGGGATGTCATTGAATTAAGAAAGTGGTTCGACCATGAATGTTCATTGATGAGGGTAAAAGGTATTTCATTGAATTTTCTGTTTTTCTACGTGTAAATTACAATTTTTCTTTCTGCTATTGCTTTATTTGCTGCAAATTTAAACATTTATTTTAACAAATGCTTTTTTCTAAGATTAAGGAACTGTCCAGCTTTTTGACTAAAAACGTACAATCAAAAATTCATTTTTTAATTAAAATTTCTAACTGAACTGCATTCTCAAACATTTAATTAGTCGAAAGGTAATGTTATCAACACACATATTTCTATCTGAAGCATAGGAGAAGTTAGAATAATTTAAAATAAGAACGAAAAATCATGCAGTACGCACTGATTATTACCACTTTCCAAATGCATGTACTGGTTGTATCATATAACTTTCAATATTCTTTGCCCGCGTTATCACACAATAGACAGACAGAAGCGCTGAAAAGTATACAGATAGAATATTTGAATTAAAAATCACCCTTAATCATTGTTGGAAAGTGTTGAAAAGGCTTAACGCAAAAGAAAATGCAGCCTTTACATTATAATTGTAGCCCTTAAAGTATCTGAATATTTTAGTGTAGCCATAGAAATCTGAATGTCAATCATATCCTTTTTTATACAAAACATTATGTTAGAATATTAACAGTACATGTAAATTTCTGTATGATTATTACAGTAGAAAATTATTTAAATGTGATTTTTGAAAATGTCTGTACTAAAGCTCATTGTATTGGCATTATTTTGGTTGTCCCTGTACAGAAACTAGTTGAACAAGACCTATTAGTGTAATTTTAAATGGGTAAAATTCCATAATGAACTTGACTAATATATAACATTTTTTTAAAAATTCTGAAAATATTTACGGATGCTGGGGGCAGGAGACAGACAGTTACACAAATTGAAATGATATTCACAATTAAGTGTTGTTAGAAAGTGTTAAAAACACTCAGTGTAAACGAAAGTGCAATTCCAGCAAATTTATATTAATAGCTCTTAATGTAACCGAATATTTTTGTGTGGCCGTGTAAATCAATTACTCTTTATACTATATTTTATCGAAAGCATTCTATTGTGCATATCATATGCATAACATATTTCAATTTCATTAAGTTTTGTGCAAAGTAAAGTTATTAAATTTTGGTTTATAGAAATACCTCTCACAGAATTTAATGCTTTGGAATACTTTTGGGCGTCTTTGAACACAAACTAACTGAGGTATTTGTTCCATTTTCAATAGGAAACATCTGGTAGTGAACTTGAATAACATATATCAGTCTCAAGAAAAACCATAAATATTTATGGGAGTTAGAGCGCAGACAGACAGATAAGACGGGTTGACAGACAGTTACGGAAATTGAAATCATATTCAATACTTAAAAATTGTTAGAAAATGTGAAAAACGCTTAATATAAACGAAAGTGCAATTCGAGCAAATTTTTATTACTATCTCTAAAAGTAACTGAACATTTATGTGTGGCTTGATACTAATCGTACTATATTCTAAAGAAAGCATTCTTTGGTGCATATGAATAGCATATTTCAGTTTCATTAAACTTTGTGCAAAGTAAAGTTATTAAAATTTGGTTTATAGAAATATCTCTCATAGAACACAGTGCTTTGGAATACTTTCGAGTGTCTCTGTATACAAACTAGTGCTGGTTTTTATTCCATTTTATATAAGAAACGTTTGACAGTGAACTTGGATACCATATTTAAATTCGTAAGGAATATAATGGGAATATTTGATTTTCTTATTTTTAAGTTTTAAAATTATATTTTTGTTTGTAATAATTTGTGATAAAATTTTCAAAACTAGGTTGAAGAGAAAAAAAAAGTCTTTCAAGTGTGTTTCTTTCTTTCTTTTTGTTTTTTAATTATCACTATAAATACAGTGCGTTGAGAAATTATAAGACAACAAGCGTATTGGTGCATTTCTGTAGACGAGAGCATAATATGCAAATTTTTAGTTGCGTATTTAAAATTGATAAGAAAACGCATCCTATACTAATTCCAACTTTTAAAATTAAATTAAATTTCATTAAAACTAATTCATTTTTCTAAAAATTAAACACTGTGACTGTTAAGAAATTATAAGACCACCTGAGAAAATTAGCATATTATACATGACGTCAAACTCAATATAAAGCGCATGCGTCAGTATTTCGTAAAAGCTTTACCTAAGGAGCAAAGGCTTAGGTTTTGAATGTGTTATCTACGATTAATTTGACGATGGCTCGAGGTAAAGAATTATCGGAGTGCGAAGTAAAAAAAAATTATTTTATAAAGGTTCTGGTAAATCTGAAAGAGAGATTGCGAGGTTAATAAACCGTTCTAAAACTGCCATTCATAATGCCATAATTAGAAAAGATTATTCAAACAAAATAAAATGATCTGGTAGAAAAAAATTTTTGACAGCACGTGATAATAGACAAATTTTTCGACTGTCAACTAAAAAAGGTCTTTCAACTCGTGCAATTTCGAAACGTTTCAGCAAGAAAACTTCACATGTAACAGTCCGGAAGAGTCTTAAATTAAATATTAATACGAAATTTATGAAATTAAAGAAAAAACCAAAGTTATTGAAATGCCATCGAGAAGAAAGATTAAAATGGGCTAAAAATGTCGTGTCATGGAATGATGAGTGGAAACAAATTACATTTTCTCATGAAAAGAAATTTAACCTTCATGGTCCCGATGGTTACAAACACTATTGGCATGACTTGAGGAAGGAACAAAAAGAATGCTTTAGTCGACAAATGGGTGGAGGATCAGTAATGATTTGGGGAGCTTTCAGTTATGAGGGGTTGTGTGATTTACAGCGGATATCCGGTCATATGAACTCTACACAATATCAGTTTATGCTATATGATGATATGATACCGTTTGGACCTTTATTAGGTGGTGCTAACTAGATATTTCAACAGGACAATGCTGCTTGTCATACATCTAAATTCACACAGGAGTAGTTTAAAAAAGAAAAAAAATAATGTTTCGCCATGGCCAAGTCGAAATCCAGACTTCAACCCATGAAAAAACTATGGGGTATAATATCTCGCAAAGTTCATGCTAATAATAAACAATTTTCATCTGCCAATGAACTGGAAGTAGCCATTGTAAAAGAATGGTACAATATTTTTTAACTGAACTTAATCACCTGGTTACTTCAATGAAAAACCGAGTGTTTGAAGTCATCAGGAAAAATGGAGGACCAATATCATATTAATTTTTTGTACAATTTTGTTTTTTGACAAGTGGTCTTATATTTTCTTAACAGGTTATTTTTCACTTATTTCTAATATATATTTTAAATAAACATTTATTGCATTATACCAAGTTATTGCAAACTAATTATAAAAAAATATAGAGCAATATGTTATTTTATGTATTTAAATTATGATTAGAATCTTTATTTTTTTTATAATTTACAAAATTAAAGTGGTCTTATAATTTCTTAACGGACTGTAATTATATGCCACTTTTTGAGCGTGGTGACCGATAAGAAAACAAATTTTAATAGAGAAAAGGTATTTAATAGGTTTTAAAGGCCTGCAAGTCGAATGGGGATAGTCAAGTTTTTTCTTTGATATTAATGAATAAGATAACAATAATGATAAGAAAACAAATTTTAATAGAGAAAAGGTATTTTAATAAATTTTAAAGGCCTGCAAGTCAAATGGGGATATTCAACTTGTTTATTTGAAATTAGTTCAAGTTACACTTTTTGAGCGGGGTGACCGATAAGAAAACAAATTTATATAGAGAAAAGGTATTTAATAGGTTTTAAAGGCCTGCAACTCGAATGGGGATATTCAAGTTTTTTCTTTGATATTAATGAATAAGATAACAATAATGATAAGATAACAATAAGGATATGAAAACAAATTTTAATAGAGAAAAGGTATTTTAATAGGTGTTAAAGGCCAGCAAGTCGAATGGGGATATTCAAGTTTTTTTTTTTTTATATTAATTCAAGTTACACTTTTTGAGCGTGGTGACCGATAAGAAAACGAATTTTAATAGAGAAAAGGTATTTAATAGGTTTTAAAGGCCTGCAAGTCGAATGGGGATATTCAAGTTTTTTCTTTGATATTAATTCAAGTTACACTTTTTGAGCGTGGTGACCGATAAGAAAACAAATTTTAATAGAGAAAATGTATTTAATAGGTTTTAAAGGCCTGCAAGTCGAATGGGGATATTCAAGTTTTTTCTTTGATATTAATGAATAAGATAACAATAATGATAAGATAACAATAATGATAAGATAACAATAATGATAAGAAAACAAATTTTAATAGAGAAAAGGTAATTAATAGGTTTTAAAGGCCTGCAAGTCGAATGGGGATATTGAAGTTTTTTCTTTGATATTAATTCAAGTTACACTTTTTGAGCGTGGTGACCGATAAGAAAACGAATTTTAATAGAGAAAAGGTATTTAATAGGTTTTAAAGGCCTGCAAGTCGAATGGGGATATTCCAGTTTTTTCTTTGATATTAATTCAAGTTAAACCTTTTGAGCGTGGTGACCGATAAGAAAACAAATTTTAATAGAGAAAAGGTATTTAATAGGTTTTAAAGGCCTGCAAGTCGATTGGGGATATTCAAGTTTTATCTGATGTATTTTATACACAAATTTTACGCGTACAGCTATTCACTGTTGTACATAGATGATACATACCTATACACCTATATACTTTCTCACAAACAGCTGCTTATGTATTCGTCCGATTTCGGAGCAGCTCGTCTCGATCCGTGCGAGCTTCGTACAGCCGAAGTCTACCGAAGTTTGCCGAACTGTGTTAGGTTTTTTTTTCGTTACGGAATTTTTCGATTCGGTCGCCGCGCTCAAAGCCCGCGATAAAAGCTATACAATAGCTTAAAAAAAAAAAAAAAAAAAAAGAAAGAAAGAAAGAAAGGAAAAAAAAAAAAAAAAAAAAAAAAAAAAAAAAAAAAAAAGGATTTATCTCAAAAAGATTTTGAGTTATAAAATGTTTTGTGAAAAAATTGATGTTTCGTAAAATATAGAAATATCCATGGCTAATTCCGTATTTTGTTAAAACGTTTATATGGTTCGAAAGAGGATTAAATGTCCTTTCAGAATATACCGTTTGTTAAGAAATGGGACAATTACTCTTCCGTACAGGGCGATTCAAAACAGAGAAATTTTGGTCCATTTTTAAAAATATAAAAATGTCGTATAATTAAAAAAAAAAAAAAAAATATGTAACGTAAGAATCGGTAATAAACTCTTTTTCTCTTGCTACAGGCGTATTTTCAATATCTTGAACTTTTTTGCAGGGATAGCTTTACAAAAACCCGCGAAAATTTCTCTCTCTGCTTTTTCTTTTGAGGAACGTGCTGGAGGGTAAAAAATTACGATCGGCTCGCTTTTTGACACGTTTTTTGATTAGACATCGGTCGACGTTTTATTAATATCTCCGCTAGTTAGTGTTGCATCTCTTAGCAATTTATTTGGATGTCGAGATAAAGAAGTTCTGCGTCTATCGACACCGGTTTCGAGGCGCTGCGACCATTAGCGCCCGAGCTTTAGCTGCTTCAAGCCATTTCAAAATCAACAAAGCTTTCAATTGGTGTATTACTTATGAAATTATTTTAATTACTACCTGAAATACTAAAGAAAACACAATCAGGAGACCTTAAAACGTGTAAATCAGGTAAAATCTCGAATTCCACATTCGACAATATATAAGTACTTTAAAATATCTTTCGAATGATGAATTAAAAATAATTTATTCATTATTACAATTTGAAACTTAAAATATTACATCGTCATCTGGCGGTGGAAATTTCTGTAATCTACTATTCAATTCTAAATCAACAAAGCTTTCAAATGATGTATTACTTATGAAATTATTTTAATTAGTAGCTGAGATACAAAAGAAAACCTAAACAGGACACCCTAAAAGGATTAAATCAGGTGAAATCTCGATTTCCACTTTCGATAAAATAGAACTATTTTAAAATATCCTTCAAATGATGTATTCAAAATAATTTAATAATAATTAGAATTTGAAAAATTGAAATTAAAAATATTACAGCGCCATCTGACGGTAGAAATTTCTGTAATCTACTGTTCAATTCCAAATCAACAAAGCTTTTAAATAGTGTATTACTTATAAAATTGTTTTAATTAGTAGCTGAGATACAAAAGAAAACCTAATAAGGACTCCTTAAAACGTGTAAATCAGGTGAAATCTCGAATTGCATTGCCTATGTCAGTCGGTTTATGAAATTTAAAAGTAAAAGAAATATTTTTACCTTCAGTGTATTCCTTGCTAATAGAAACTTTCATCCTCTTTCGAGAGATATATTAAGCGTATTAGAATAAAATTTGATTTGCAATTAAAATGTAAACTTTTTGCTTATTGTCCGAAACCGATAAAATTTGAACTGAAGGTTTGTGTTGTGATGCTCAGGCAGTATAGTGTGCGACAAAGAAAATTTGAAGAATTTTGAAATTTGCAATTTGTATTCCCAGTAAAAAAGTACAGGAAGCAAAAATATTTATTCATCTATCTCTGTGAATCGGAGTAACCATGGTAACCCAAATATGAAGTATTGTAATATGCTTTGATCTGCAAACGTGGTATGCTTGCATTGAGAATTTTATGAAAATCGATGGCGTTATGCTTAAAATTCAAAAATTTATAACTGATTTAGTTTTTGAAGTGATCTCTCAAGCTTTTAAGCTAAGTTTCGTTTCATCGAGGTCTGTATGCAAAAAAAAAAAAAAAAAAAAAAAAAAAAAAAAAAAATGATTTATCTGAAAAAGATTTTGAGTTATAAAATCTTTTGTGAAAAAAATCGATGTTTCGTAAAATCTAAAAATATGCATCGCTAATTCCGTATTTTGTTAAAACGTTTATACGGTTCGAAAGAGGATTAAATGTCCTTTCAAAATATACCGTTTGTTAAGAAATGGGACAATTACTCTTTCGTATAGGGCGATTCAAAAAAGAGAAATTTTGGACCCTTTTTAAAAATATAAAAAATCCGTATTTTTTCAAAAAAAAAAAAAAAAAGAAATAATAATAATAATTATACCGTAAGAATCGGTAATAAATGCTCTTTTTCTTGCCATAGGCGTATTTTCAATATTTCGAACCGTTTTGCAGGATAGCTCTACAAAAACCCGAGAAATTTTCTCTCTCTGCTTTTTCTTTTGAGGAACGCTCTGGAGGGTGAAAATTACGATCGGCTCGCTTTTTGACACGTTTTTTGATTAGACATAGGTCGACGTTTTATTAATATCTCCGCTAATTAGTGACGCATTGCTTAGCAATTTATTTAGATGTCGAGATAAAGAAATTCTGCGTCTATCGACACCGGTTTCGACGCACTGCGACCATTAGCGCCCGAGCTTTAGCTGCTTCAATCCATTTCTCACAGACAGATGCACATACGCACACACACAGAGAGATACGCACAGATTTTATTAATATAAGACTTGCGAGTTTCGCTCACTAGCGGGTCAGTATTTTTAAATGAATCACTATAAATAATGAAACACTATAATTAATGAATCACTAACAGTAACTTTTATTCTTGAGAAAAGAAATAAAAAACAGAAATCATTTCTGATCGTGTAATAAATCGCATCGGGTCCCCACTGTCTTCGGCATTGCAGTCCCGTGCGTGCTGCGGGCGCACAAGTTAGGGGTACGCGCGCGGCGCACGCCTATTTCTTCCCCACCGTTCTAGCCCCTCCTAATTAACCTACATATACCAATTTTGAATGGTCTAACTCATTTAGCTGAGATGCAAAAGAAAACGTAATCAGATTACCTTAAAACGTGTAAATCAGTTGAAATCTCGAATTCCACATTCGATAAAATAAAAGTACTCCAAAATATCTTTCCAATGATGTATTAAAAATAATTTAATCATAATTAGAATTTCAAATATTGAAATTGTAAAATATTACAGCGCCTTCTGGCGGTAGAAATTTCGGTAATCTACTGTTCAATTCCAAATCAACAAAGCTTTAAAAAGAAATCAACAAAGCATCCAAATGATGTATTACTTATTAAATTATTCTAATTAGTAGCTGAGATACAAAAGAAAACCGATACCGGACACCTCAAAACCTGTAAATCACGTGAAATCTCGAATTCCACTTTCGACAACATAAAAGAACTTTAAAATATCTTTCGAATGATGTATGAAAAATAATTTAATCATAATTAGAATTTGAAAGACGCGTATTAGAATAAAATTTAATTTGCAATTAAAACGTAAATTTTTTCTTTATTCTCCGAAATTGATGAAATTAGAACGTTTTGTGATGAAAACTCTTCACAGTAAGCCTTTTGTGCGACAAAGGAAAATTAAAGAATATTGAAATTTGCAATTTTTATTCCCAATACAAAAAACATGTGATCTCAGTCAGGAAAAGATTTTTTTCTTTCGCCTGACTTTCCAGATATCGTTTTCTCTGTGAATGGGAGTTACCATGGTTACCGAACCGAAATACATGAAGTTGTAGGATTGGAATGGATCCAGAACGCGGTATGCAGTGGTTTTATGCATAAAATTAAAAAAATTATAACTCATTCAGTTTTGAAAAAAAATTTCAATCTTTTCAGATGTAAATCGTCTAACCGACATCTATATACAAAAAAAAAAAAAAAAAAATGAAGAAAAAATGAAATGATTTATCTCTAAAAGATTTTTAGTTATAAAATGTTTTGTGAAAAAAAATCGATGTTTCGTAAAATCTAAAAATATGGATCGCTAATCCGTATTTAAAAAAAAAATTATATGATTCGTTCAAAAGAGGATTAAATGACCTCTCAAAATATACCGATTGTTAAGAAATGGGACAAAAAATCTTTCGTATAGGGCGATTCTAAAAAGACGATCGAGAAAATGAGAAATTTTGGACCCTTTTTAAAACTTTTTTTAAAAATATAAAAAATCAGTATCTTTCAAAAAAAAAAAAAAAAAAAAAAATTGTGTCGTAAGAATCGTTAATAAATGCTCTTTCTTGTGGTACAGGCTTATTTTCAATATCTCGAATTTTTGAACTGGGATCGTTTTACAAAAACGCACAAAAATTTCTCTCTCTGCTTTTTTTTTTTTGAGGAACGCACTGGTGGGTGAAAAATACTATCGGCTCGCTTTGCGAATCATTTTTTGATTAGATTTAGGTCGACGCTTTAATTAATATCTTCGCTAATTAGGGTCGCATTGTTTAGAAATCAGTTGATCAGTCGAGATGAAGAAATTGTGTGTCTAATAGCACCGGTATCAAGATGCTGCGACTATTAGAGCCGGAGAAAAACCCGCTGCAACGTCTTTGCAGAAAGACACACAGATACGAACAGATTTCAATAGTAGTAGAGACTAGCGAGCTTCGCCCGCTAGCGGGTCAGTATTTTTAAATGAGTCACTATATCGAATGAATCCTAAAAATTGCATATTATCACTCATTAACATTACTCTTAAGAAAAGAAATAAAAAAATTCATTTGTGATCGGGTTAAAACTCACACCGCGTCTCCATTGCCTTCGGCAGCGCAGACCAATGCGCTTATTCCTTCACCATCCTCAAAATTCCATGTTACGACGCATAAACTTTCAATCTTAAGAAAAGGAATTAAAAAAAAAAAAAAAAAAATGATTTAGCATCGGATAAAAACTCACACCGGACCCCACTGCCTTCTAAAAAGTAAGAAATAAAGAAAAGAAAAAGTAGATTTCCTTTCAAAAAGAATTGTATAAATAAAAAAATGAATAAAATTTAATTAAACCTAAATTATAATAAGTTTAATCCTTAAAAAAAAAAAAAAAAAAAATCCTTTCTAAAGAAACTAATTAAAAATAAATAAATAAAATAAAAATAAAAAGTTGTTATACTTTAAAAATTATACATTGTAAATACACATAACTGTTGTGAATAAGTTTTTTAATTTAAAATTTAGTGTACTTAATTTTTTCTATTGCATTTCCGTTTAATTTCCAATAAATATAATAAATTAAAAAAAAAAAAAAAAAAAAAAAAAAGATTTCACCTTCAAATAAATTTATTAAATAAATAAAAAATAAATGACGAAATAGCTGTTGCTAACATACGCAGACGATTGAAACGAAGGGACAAATTTCGGAAAATGAAACATTGAAGCCAATATTTCAAATCGAAAAAAAAAATAAATAATAAATAAAATAAATTTAAATTCGAAATTCGAATAAATCGTGATGAGGTGCACACCTAGAGGGTCCCGGGAACCCATTTGCTAAATTTCGTAGCTCTGCGATTAGTAATTTGAGCACTAGAACGCAGACACACAAAGATGCACATACAGACACTTATCTTTATTTATATAGATTATTATAATATTACATTTATTATACTGCCTCAAAGAAAACCCCCAACAACAACAACAACATTGCAGTTATTATACTGCAGACATTTTAAAAATTCATAACTATTGAATGAATTGTTAGAATTAATGTTAGGTTCGAAAAAATCATTCTCATGAAGAATTTTATTATTTTATTTATTTATTTTATTTATTTATTTTATTTTATTTATTTATTTATTTTTTTATTTATTTTTTTTGTAAAGAAAAAAATATAGTTGAAATTTTTGTCGATGATAGTTGGACAAATTCTTAAAATATTTTGTACAGATGTGAAAGAAAAATATGCTACTGAAAGTCCAAGAAATGTAAAACCCGAATAAACTACTACGTCAGAAACACCAAAGAAAAATATTTGAGATGCATACGGCTGTTTCGGTAGCATTAAGCGTATCATCTTCAGGGTAAAAAGAATTCTGAATCAGGAGAAGTGCTCGTATATATAAGAGAGAGACCAAATTTAGTTCAACCAATAGGATTACGGGAAAAATGGGGAGTGTGGCCAATAGGAAATAAGGAATATTAGCTGTGTAAACAGTAGAAAATTTAAGAAAATGTGGACTGAATGTAAAATTTCCAACAATCAGACAAATAGGGAACAGCGAAATCACAATTTACAAGGTTTTTAAAATTTTTATAAATATGAAAACTTCAAAGAAATCTATATCATGAATGGATTTAGGTCTGCAAATTATTTTAGCTGAATTAAATTTAAAATTATGATTTTTCTTATTATGAAGGGATTATGAAAGGATAAGATGAGATTTCTCATCTTATCCCTTCTATTGCTAATTGTGCCAGATTTTATGCTTTACCGAAAGTTCACAAACCCAATATTCCATTTCATCCCATGGTCTCTAATGTCGGCACTGCTTCCTATAATTTAGCTAAATTTCTCACTACAATTTTTGCTCCACTTCTTGCTGCTAATAATTATACTGTTGAGAATTCAGCAAAAAAATATTCAAGACTGCCCTGACACAATCTCACTATGGTTTCTGTTGATGTAAAATATCTTTTCACTAATGTTGCAATAAGTGGCGCCCTCTGCTGTCTGGAAAATAGATTAAAAGAGTTTCATTTCACATCTTTTGAAATACAAGAATTAATTTCTCTTACCCGCATTTGTTTATCACAAACCACTTTTTCTTTCCGAAATAAATTCTGTCGTCAGTCTGAAGGTTTAGCCATGGGTTCCCCTCTCTCCCCAATTCTCACAGATATTTACATGCACTATTTCGAAAGTAAGCTTTTTAAGAAAATATCTTTTCCCTTTTGGACCCGTTACGTTGACGACACTTTCACTCTTATCAACATATCTCGTCACAGTACTGACCATGTCTTAGAAACTTTAAATTCAATTGACAGTAATATCCAGTTTACATATGAAATAGAAAATAATGGCTCCCTTCCATTTCTTGATAACCTCGTCTCTCGCACTGTAAATGGATTTTCAACCACCGTCTGTCGTAAACATTTTGCAGTCTCCCTTCTTCCCCATAAGCGTTCATGTCACCCACCTAACCAAAAAATGGCTGCTTTCTATACTTTTGTAAACCGTGCCCTTAATATTTGTTCAAATCCTATTTTATTAAAATCTGAAATTAAATACCTGAAAGCCTTTGCAATTGACAGAGGTTATGACCCTTACATTATAGACAAAGCTATCAAAAAATTACAACTCCCTCGTATTTCGTCTACTAAATCAGTCTCTTCTAATATCAGTATTGTTTAACCCTATTTTCCTAAATCCAGCCAAACCATAGGTAAAATTCTCAAACAATATGATTTTAAAATAATATTTTCGCCTTCCAATAAACTCACCTTTTCTCAGTTAAAAGATCCCATTGATATGCATAATTCTTGGGGCATTTATAGTATTTCCTGTCAGTGTGGTTTATCATATATTGGCCAAACTAAACGCAGTCTTAAATTTCGTCTAAAAGAACATATAAATTCCGTCCGCAAACAAAAAACCAATAAATCGGCCATTTCTAAACATTGTTGGGAGGAAAATCATAATTTTAAATTTAATTCAGCTAAAATAATTTTCAGACCTAAATCCATTCTTGAACTCGATTTCTTTGAAGCTTTTCATATTTATAAAATTTTTAAAAACCTTGTAAATTGTGATTTCGCTGTTCCATATTTGTCTGATTGTTGGAAATTTTACATTCAGTCCACATTTTCTTAATTTTTCTACTGTTTACACAGCTAACATTATTTCTTATTGGCCACACTCCCCACCTTTCCCGTAATCCTATTGGTTGAACTAAATTCAGTCCCTCTCCTATATATACGAGCACTTCTCCAGATTCAGAATTCTTTTTGCCCTTTTTGCCGCTTAATGCTAGAGAAACAGCTGTATGCATCTCAAATATTTTTCTTTGGCGTTTCTGACGTAGTAGTTTATTCGGGTTTTAATATTCCAACGCCAAGTTTCTTGTTATTATCCTAGAAATTGCACAAATTTGCGATTTGAACAGTTTATTTCTTATTTTGCCTCCTACTTGTACATACATGAAGTTTTAACTGTGATGCTGACTTGGTGGATAAAATGTTACTGGTGAAGATGTTTTTTCTCAGGTAAGAACCGCCAACTTAAGCTACAGTTAGCAGTGTTATAACTTATTTGCAAACTGTAATTTGTATTGACGTCGGACATATATAATAGGATTTAGTTGCCTATAAACATTTGCATGCGAATAAGTACAGTTTTTTCTAAAACGTGTGATCTTGTCACGCACAGTGCCCTCTATCGACAAATAGCTTAATTATTTTTTCTTCAACAGTATCTATCTATATATATTATATGTATATATATATCCCCTTTCACGAAAAGGATTATTTCGCAAATCTCGTTAAATTCTATCAATTCATTCAATAGTAATGAATTTTTAAAATGTCTACCGACTTATGGGACACCCGGTGTATATATATTTCATATAAGTTGTTCTGGTAAGTACACTTTTAAAAATTCTGAGCTGAGGAAAATAAATTATTAGTAAAACTTTTATTGTAACACGCTAAATCCAAACACCTACGCTTATGTTAAATAGCTTATGATATTGAACAAACTTCCCTAATTTTTGAAAATAAAATAGAGGAGGGTGTCGCCGTTCGTGGCAAAATATCGTTAGATATTTTGCTAATTTATAAAGTGAACTAAAAAGATTTATTTTTTAATAGATTGTAAGACAAGCGCCTCAATCATAGATGTATAATTAATGATTATTAGTCTATTACCTCAATAGATCAAGCGCACGTTTATAAACAAGCGACGCTATTCTGATCTTCTGCACAACTTTCGGGCATATAGGTAAAATATCTGGCTTTCTCCAAAGCTCGTATATTTTACATGAAAATTAATTAAAAAATAAATTTGAGGCAGAGAAGTAACACTTTCTAAATTTGAATTTATTTAAGTTGAAATAATCGTCTGCATAAATAACATAAAATAATCTTCAAATGTAATATGAATTTTTGTTCTTTTAAGCATATCCGCGATTGTAATGAAATGCCCTCTGGCGGGCTAAGGTGAAATTACAATAAACATGCTTTAATTCGGGTTCCACCCAGCCGCCATTGCTGGCCGATGTTTAGTTTCACATATATTTATTGAATAAAAATGAATAGATCCGGTAAAAAAGATAACACATACTGTTGTGTGCTACAGTGTAACTCCAAAGGATCAAGAAATCCAGAATTAAGCTTCCATTTATTTCCAAATGACAAATTTAAAATTTCAGTTGCTTCGGCTAAGGGAAGTAAAGAATTAATCAGAAGATTTGAAACTAATATTTGTTCAACTTCAGTTAAAAATCTACTTCCGATCGAACTTTGAATAAACTGAAATATTTTTTTCCAAAAGCAATCAATTTTCCATGATGTAATGGCGGAGAAATATTAAGTAGAATAACAAAAAGAACAATAATAGATACACGTGGCTATAATATTTACTAACAACAAAAACTGAAAAAGCGCGATCTATCGATCATTACAAACGCGGATTGCGAAATATAGGCTTCTGATTAAAAATCTAAACAATAGTAATAAACTATATCTACTAATCAAATTCTTAAAAATGCATATTTTAAAATTTAAATAACCTTTTATAACTAGACTTTTTTTTAAAATAAATTTTTTAATATTTTTATCTATAATTATAAAAAAAAAAAAAAAAAAAGGAGTATTTCGAAATAAATTTTTTAGTTAAAAAAAGAAAGAATAATAAAAGCCAATTTCAATTAACTTAATTAATAAAAAATTATATTTTTCTAATTATATAATTTTTTGATTAAATAATTTTTAATTAGGCTTTTTTTTTTTTTTTTTTCTATTGACGGAAAAATTTATAGAAATTCGTAGAAAAATTGATTAAAAGAAATCATTTTTAAGTAAATAGCTCTTGAAATGGATTTTTGGATTAATAACCTAAACAGTAGCAATGGGCAAGCTCGGCTAATTTAATTATTAAAATTTTATACATTTTAATATGAATTCTAATCAATTAAAGAATTTTTATTCGTTCTTTTTGCCTATAATCTTTGATAGGAGATTTTTTTTTTATTTAAAAGTATTTTGAAATAGATATTTCAATGAAACGCCCAAACAGTAACATTAAGTAGTTTGATCTAAATTAACTAATAATAAATATTTTTAATAATTAAATTATTATTATTATTTTAATTATAATATATTATTAGATGATTTTAAATTAGTTTTTTTTTTTTAATATAAGCATTTATTTAAAAATCTTTCTATATCAAAATAATTTGATAGTGGTAGTTTAGGTGTTGAAACTAATTGGCAACATGAGAAACGACGACCGTAACCTAGAATCGCACCAGGAAATTCCACTCTACCAGTCTGGAGAGGAGAACCGCTTGGCCACAAAAATAGGCTTTTTAACTAAAAGTCCAAACAATATCATTAAGGAATTTCAACTAACTTAACTTAATTTTTTTTTTTTTTTATAAATGGATATGAAATAGTATAAAATATAATGAAATATCTTTTAGCATATCATATAATTTTAATAATTTTAATAAACTTTATATCCAACGTTTCGGTTAAATTTCATCTTTGACCATCCTCAGGGAAAAATGATGTTTAAAAACGATAAACACAGACAATTTAAGTCATTCTATGATACCACAAATACAATTTCAAGGAAATTAATAGATGATTACATAAATTATAAAAACATAATATATACATTTTAAAAAAATGAGCTAAATTATTAAAATAAATTTGAACCATGATCATTACAAGAAAAAGACAACCACTTAAAGAAAACGGAGCCAAAAGTATCATACAGCGGGGTTGCTAGAACGGAAACAATAGCAGGGTAACCATAAATTATTTCAAGCCTAAGAAATGAAGCCAAATTGAGGGGGGGGGGGGTTATGGATAATGAATCGTTACAAATTTCTGATAATAATTTCAAATGATTCATATAGAAGAGCTTGGTTTCTATTGTCAGTATTGTAAATTACCCAGGCATTTTCAAAATCGGGTTCGATGGGATTAGTATTATAAGTTCGTGAAAAAGCAGTGTTGTTTCTGTTATATTTTAAATCTGCTATATGTTAGAATATTTCATTAAATATTTTAACTAGCTTTTCTATAATCATTCACAGAAAATAAAGTCTTTTCGTATTAAAAGCATTTTAAGATACATTTTTCTATTGAAAGACGAAACAGCAGTATTAAACAATTTAAATATTAAAATTTATATTTTTAATAAATCATTTATTTCTTAGATAATTACTTTAGTCTTTCTATTAGATTTTTTTTTAAATAAAATAATTTTAATTAACTCCTTATTCCTATAATCAATTATAGAAAAAAAAAAATATGTTAAAGAGCATGAATTAGATTTTTCATTTAAAATCTCAAACATTTAGTATTAAGCAGTCTTAATTACTTCAATTATTAAAAATTTTTGCTTTTAATATTTAAATTATTTTTTAATTATAATATGTTTTTAAACAATTTTTTATTTACAATTTTTTTTTAATATAAGCATTTATAAGAAAAAAAAATTATATTAAAAATATTTTGGTTTTGGTGTGGTTTAGGTGTTAAAAAAGACTGACCACACGGGAGCTTAGTATTATATTTGAAAACATTTACGCTGAGAGCAAAAACTTGGGAGTTTGCATCATTTTTAATACTTTCCAACAAGGTTGAAAAGTGTTAATGACTTCAGTTTGTCTGTCTGTTCGCGCTCTAACTCCCGTAAATATTCATGGAATTTCTTGAAACTGATATATGTTTTTCAAGTTCGCTATCGGACGTTTCCTATTGAAAATGGATTGAATACATTTACTGGTTTGCGTACAGGGACACCGGAAAATATTTTTAAACATTCTGTTCTATGAGAGGTATTTCTATAAAACATATTTTAATACTTTCACTTTACACAAATCTTAATGAAACAGAAATATGTTATTCAAGTCCACTATCTGATGTTCCTCATTGAAAATGGAGTAAATACCATCACTCTTTTGTATACAGGAACCAGTGGCCGCTCGTGCACCGACAGCACCTAAAATAGGTGAAGAGACACAGTGTTTTTTACACTGTATTCATTTATAGAATATAAATTTACATTTAAATAAGTGTTTTTAGTTAATTTTAGTTAAGACCATGCTTAATAAAAATTATGCATTAAAAATACTTAAATATTATTTTTGAGTTCTTCACCTATTTTCGGTTCACGAGCCGCTACTGACAGGGACACTCAAATGTATTCCAAAACACTGTGTGCTATGAGAGGTACTTCTATAAACCAAACTTAAAGAACTTTCCTTTGCCCAAATTTTAATAAATTTAAAAAATATTATTCATATGCACAAAACAATGTTTTCCATAGAATAGAGTATGATTAGCATTATATTTACAGTGGCACAAAAAAATGTTCAGTTATATTTGTAAGGTATGGGGAAGACTTCGTAAGAAGTTCGCAAATCCGAGTTGCGAGGAATCTTAGTTCGGTTAAGAGTCACTACTCTACTTAAGAAGGTATTCTACGAGTTTAAAGAAAAAGTTTCAGATTTTGCAAAATATAGCAGGTAGGAAGAAATAGAATAAAGTTGTCGGAAATCAAATGACGTAGGCAATGCAATGTAATGGGACAAAGTACAGTCAGCAGCAAAAGTATCCGAGCACTAGCAAAAATTTCTATGTAAAAAAGGTACACTTAATGCAGTTTTGTTAAATAAATTCTTGTCGATTCCTGTTCTTAGTCAGTCTACGAACACGATTCGATAAGGATTTATTTAACAAAACAGTGTTAAGTGTGCTTTTTTTAACATAGGAATTTTTGCTAGTGCTCGGATACTTTTGCGGCCGACTGTATAAATAGCAGGTTAAAACGATACTCGAGGGTTTTTGAGAGGTCTTGAAGAGTTTGGAGGACTTGTGAGAAGTTTTGCGAGGGGACAGGTGATAGTCAAATGCCGCTCAGATTATAAAGATATATAGACAAGCTTCACGCTGTTATGTAACTATGTTGCTGCAAATATAAAGTTATTTATTATATTTGAATTGAAGTTATACGATTAAGAAGTAGCCCTAGTCTTCCCACTTTGTAGAGATTTAATTACATCATTGTTAAGTTAAACATTAAAGTCTCAGTGTTCATTTTTTTACACGTACAGCAGGTTCAAATATGAAAGATGAAAACGCCATTTCATCACAAGGGTGCAACAATTCGTCTTTACACATTAATTGGTATTATTGGAAATTTGCTGGAATTGCATTTTCGTTTATATTAATCGTTTTTATCACTTTCTAAAAGTTTTTAAGACTTTCGAGGTTGAAAAGTGTTAATGACGTCGGACTGTCTGTCTGTCTATCCATGCTCTAAATCCGGTAAATATTCATGGAATTTCTTGAAACTGATATATATGATATTAATGTTCACTATCGGATGTTCCCTTTTGAAAATGAAATGAATACTTCTACTGGCTTGTGTAAAGTGGCAGCCAAAAGAATTCCAAAGCATTGTGTTCAATGAGAGGTATTTCTGTAAACCAAATTTTACAAACTTTACTATGAACAAATCTTAATAAAATTGAAATACGTTATTCATATGCACAAAATGCTTTCTACAGAATGAAGTATATTAGGATTAGGTTTATAGAGCCACACAAAAATATTCAGTTACACTGAGGGCTTTTTTTTTTTTTTTTTTTAAATTTGCTAGAATACCATTTTCGTTTACATTAAGCGATTTAACGCTTTTTAACATTTTTTTAAGTGTGAATATGAATTTAATTTGTGTATCTATCTGTCCATTGTCTATCTGTCCGTCTTCCCGCCCCAGCTTCCGTAAATATTTTCGAAAAAAAAAAAAAAAAAAAAAAAAAAAAAATATGTTATTCAAATTCGCTATGGAATGTTCCCTATCCCTATTTTAAACGTCATTATTATATCTTGTCTAATTGGTTTCTGTACTGGGACATCTAAAAATATGCCAATACATTGCATTTTACAAAACATTTTTATAAGTTACTCTTAAAGAACTTTCTGCTGTAAAAATCACAAAGAAATTGACAGTTATTGTTAATATGCTAAAATAATATTTTGTATATAATATTATTTTGTTAACTTCCAGATTTACAGGGCTGCACTAAAATATTCAGATATATTAAAGGCTGCAATGAGAATATGAGGGCTACATTTTATTTTGTGTTATGCTTTTTCAACACTTTCTACAATGTTTAAGAAAGATTAAGAATTCAATTAGTCTATCAGTATGCCTGTCAGAATTACTCTCTGTCTGTTGTGTGATTACATAGGCAAAGAGCATTGAAATTAAACTATACAACAATTACGTACATTTGGAAAGTGTTAATAATTCACGCGTACCGCATGATTTTTCGTTCTTGTTTAAAAATTAGACTTCGGCACTGAGAGAAAACCCATGGCTCAATGTCATTATTCAGCACAACCAGCCTTCTTGCTGGTGAGTAAAACCCATTTGCTTGAACCAGAAAATTGTTCACTTTGATTATCATTAGAGACAGTGCCATGAGTTGGGAAATGGTAGATAAAATCCTACATGTATATAGAAGAAAGTAACAATGTGCGGACAGGAATGATGTGCATTGAATTCTTCTCTAACAAAACTGTTGTGAATTACTGATAACAAACAAAATTACTTAAATTCTCTATTAGATCTATTTCTCTATTTTTTTATTATGTTATAAAACAGAAGTTATCCTCAAGTACAGAAATAGTAAACAACTACTACTATCCTACCATCTCACTTGCAACTAGTATATTTATACAGGGCTGCTAGAAGAGGCATTTTTTAAAAGTTATTATTACTATTTTTATTTTCGTACCTTTATTTTCATAAAGCAACATTTATAATAAATTTATGTAGGCATTTGCAGATTTACCTGCAAAAATAGATTATAAATTTTATTTTTTGGAAATAGTGGTATGAAGAGAATATAAAAAACGTCGCCTGTTGCAGCCCTGTGTATATTTACTATGTAATATTCTTAAACTTGACATGACCTTAAAATTGTTAATTTCTATAAAATAAAAAAAAATTCCATTATTCGAAGACATTATTATTAATAATAGTAAATTAAATTGAAAATTAAATCATTTTTTGGAAGTTCATTCGACAGAAATGAATGTTGAACCCTTTTTTTGTATGATTTATAAATTAAGCATAACCAATGCTTATTGCTAAATGTTTCTTTTTCTTTTTTTTTTTTTTTTTTTTGTAGATTCTAAGGGGATACTGCCGCATCCGTTTGAAAACATGCTTCGAGACTTGAAAAAATTGTTTCTTGAACAAGGGTGTTGTGACGTCGTTATCAGGGTGAAAGAGCAAGAATTCAAAGCACATAAAGTCATCTTGGTGGCCCGTTCTCCTGTTTTAGCTTCTGCATTCACAAATGATATGAAAGAGAAAGCCACTGGAATTATCGAGATCAAGGACTGTGATCCAAACTGCTTTTCAGAATTTCTTCATTTCCTTTACTGTGGGAGTGTTGAAAATCTCTCAAGGGTGAACGTCTTTAGCCTTTTTACTATCGCTGATAAGTATGACGTACAAGACCTCCGGTCTCTTTGTTTAGAATTCATAAAAAGGAATTTGTCGTTGGATACGTTTTGCGAGACTCTAACCCTGGCCCTTCAACATACAGAAAAAGAGCTCATCGATTCTGCTGTTGATTTTTTTGCAAAGCATATTCAAGAAGTTATTGTGACAGTTGATTGGCAGTCGTTTATAGTTCAAAATCCAATAGCTGGTAACGAAATTCTTATCAAAGCTCTGGCATCCAATAAGAAATGAGAATATTAGTTTTTTTCCAATTGTGTTGACAGCAAAAAATGAATTAATAAAAAGATAATCATAATAATTTTGCTGTGGTATGCAAAAAGGAATTATGAATAAAAAAAATTCTGTCTTTATATATTATTTATTTTCAAATATTCAAATACACAGTATAGTAATGAAGACCTTTTATAGAAGATCTTTACTTATAACGAAATTTCATATAATGCAATCAGGGTCTGATTACCGAAAAGGCTCGGGAAGCACAAGATTCCTGTCTAAAATTTAAAATGTCCCCACAAAATGACTAAAAACATAATCTTGAATTTTCAGTTTTAGATTTCACACTGAGATTGAATTTTCTTCTGAGGAAGTTCGCTTAAAGCTAGATAAAATACACATTATTTCGGAAAAATTCTATTATTTAACCACAAAAATCTGAATGTTCAATATATCAATAAGCTATATGATTTTAATGTTGTGGGTAGACTGTGGGTCTCACAGATATATGAATGCAAACGAATTGTAAACACACACTGATTTTAGGTCTATAGCATTCTTAAGTATATAGCAAGGAAAAACGAGGTTTCTCAAAATGAAATGGGGCCCCGAAATGATACTGAGCTTCCCCTTGCTTCAAAGCTTAATCAGGCCCTGAATGCAAGTCTCTATTCATATTACATATAATCAGAGTTGCTACGGCACCTGGAAAACTCAGCGAATTTTAAAATCAATTAAGAACAGGGAAAACTCAGGGAATTTTCAAAATTTATTGCAAAAACAGGAAAAATTCAGGAAATTTTGAAATTTTTTGGAAAAACATTGGAAAATTTTTTCATCATAAAATATTTTCAAAATTCTTAGTGCTTTATAATAAATCAATTATGTTTTTCCCCCCAACTATAGTAAGTTAATGAAATTAATATACCCTAAATATGTTCATTTGACTTGTAAAATGTTGGATTATTGTTCAATTGACTTGTAAAATGCTGCATGATTGCGTGTCATCTTTTTAACTTCTAAAAGGGACAGGGAAAACTCAGGGATTTTTTTTTTTTTCCTGATTTGTGTAACAACCCTGAACTCTGATAATGCCCAACTTCTCAGACATAAACAATGAATTTTGCAGTTAAGGGGACATAGTACCTTTGATTTAGCACAACTGAAGGTTTCATATAAAAACTTATATTTCCATTTAATATTTATAAGTTGAACTTATATTACGTTCGTTCAAAAAAATATATATTCAGACAACAATGTGTGTGGTTTTTGAAATATTTTTACAGATTTGAAATCTTTAAATTGAATTTTTTCGGTTTGTATTTTTTCATGAAATTATGATCTTCAAGATGCTTAAACTTCTGCAGAAATTTATGGAAAGACATTTATTTATTTATTTTTGTATGTTTAATAGAATTTATTTTAAGGAATTAGGTATATATATATATATATATATATATATATATTTTAATTTATTAATTTGTTTTTGAAAAAAAAAAGAAAAAGAAAAAAAAAAAAAAATCTGGAGTGACTCCTCTTGATTTTCCGAATTTAAGTATTTATCAGTTGTATAATTAAAGTAAGACAAGTCGTTAAATAAGCAAAAGTGAAAAATATAATAATAATATTTTGATCGTTTGCGGGATGGGGGTGGGGGGGGATTATTAAAATTAGCAAAACGTGTGCAAAACTACTTTATTGTTTCTTATACACTTCTGGCAGTTTATTTTATGTAAGTTTACGAATTATAATATAAAAAAACATTGTAAAAATATGCATTAGAATTTCATAGGGAATTTTATAGAATTATTAACTGCGAAATCTTGTTGATATAAAAATGATAGTTAAGCTGAATGCAGTTCCCCCGTTGCCGAGTGGGTATGTCACCCTCTCTAATGGCCTTCGAGTGTAGAAGAATGGGTTCGATTCTCCCTCTTGCCTTGAAAGGTTTTAATTTTTTTTTTTTTTTTTTTTTATTGTAATCCTTTTATAAGATATTAGTTCTTATCTCAACAAATTTAAAGGGGGGGGGTCAAGTCAAGTATACAAATCGGGTGTATACATTAAAAATAAAGAACATATACAGAATGCAACCAAATATCACCTGCAGATATATCCGGACCATCCTTAACCCTTTCATTCCCCGTGATGCCAATTGGAATCATAACATTTCAGCGTTTCTTTCTTACCATCTAACACTCCCGCTGGTTCAAAATGAACATTATTAAAATCTATACACATTTTTCTACCGAAAAAAACATATATTAGATGATTTTACAATCCTTGTCGATAATTGAAAATATATTTTACTCTATTCTGATAATAATATCAGAATCAGTTTCCTCTTTTGGGCAAATTAAGTAAATTAACTGTTTGAAATATTTTTTATTTTAATTTTAATGTTTATATTTTGTATTTTAATTAATTGCTATATGTATTTCTTCCAAAACTTTGATATTTTTATCTATTGAAAAGTTATGGTTTTAAATGGCATCACTGGTTATATTAAACATAAACAAACACCTCTCAGTTGCTTTGTTAGCTATATTAATTCGTACTCTGCTATTACTCCTATTAAAAATAAATATTTATCTATATTAAATTTGGAAAAAAAAATTATGACTAAATATAAGATTTATTGTTTTATGGAGGGAAAATCTTGGGAATGAAAGGGTTAAGAGTGCATCCCAAACCGTCGTCAATAACCCACAGTGCAGTGCTAGGACGACGTTAAAGTCAACAAAAAAACAGGATAAAATTTAGTGTTGAATTGTAGATCGTCTCCAATTGTCTGTTGCGTAGCTCTGAAGAGATATTGAACCACTCAACTCATATTCTATGTTCGATATACGATTCTTTTCTAAATTTCGTTCTGTTTGTTGGTTGGGTTTAACGTCGCACTAGTACTGCACTATGGACAATTGGCGATGGATCAGGATGCACTCCTGAATATTTTCCGGATATATCTACAGGTGATAAAGGGTTACATTCGGCATATGTAATTTATTTTTAATATATACATTCGATTTGTATACATGACTCCATATCTCCCCCTGTAAATTTCCTCGAGATGAAGATAGATATCACATAACAGGTTTAAAATACAAAAAAATAAAAAAAACACCCTGGGCCAGAAGGAAAATCGAACCCATTCTTCTAAACTCGAAGCCGATTAGCCAGGGTGACATACCCCCTCGGCCACGGAGGGCTTGCATTCAGCATAACAATTATTTTCAAAACAAGATTTCTCAGTTAATAATTATATAAAATTCTAATGCATATTTTTAGAAAATTGTTTGTATTATTATTCATGAAATTATATAAAATAAACTGCCAGAAATGTAAGAAACCGTAAAGTAGTAATTATGCACATGTTTCTCCAATTTTAATTAATCCCCTGCGCAAAGTATCAAAATTGTAATAGCACGTCTATGGACCATCCCCAGGAATGTATCCCAGACTGTCGCCAACAGCTCATTGCATAGCTGTAGTGCGAAGTAAAACTCAAAACCTACTCAACCTCAAAAATATTAAATATTTTAATTTTGATTTATTTATTTAAGTATTAATTTCAATCAACTAATCTAATAATCAAATGTTCAGTCAAATATTATAATTCATATTGGTCGCCAATTGCCCATTACACAGCACTAGTGCGAAGTAAAACCCAGCCAACCAGCCTATAGTTCAGATTAATTTTTAAATCGTCTACAAATGTATATAAATGCACATGCGAGAGCTTCAGACATTAAATTACTCCAGATTACATATAATCTGAAGTAATGTAAATCTGAAATTGAAATTGCATTATTTTAAATATAAGCAATATTGAAACATTACATAAAATAATTGAAAATATTGGATCTAACATAAAACGTAATTGGTGATTTATACATTAATTATATCAAATGTATTTTTTAATAATTAAATTAGATCAATTACGTAGTATTACTGTTTGTGTTTTTTATTGAAAAACATTTCAAAATGTTTTGTAATATAAAAAGATATCTTCTATCAATGATTATAGAAAAAAGGATTAATTAAAATTTTAATATTTAAATAATCTTATCGATAAAATTTTATATTATATACAATTTTACTAATTAAATTAAACGAGAGTTCTAAATACTTACCGAGAAAAAAAAAAAAAAAAAAAAAAGCCAAAAGGGAAAAAAAAGAAATTAAATTTTAAGTCTCTGAACCAACCTTTTATTCAATTATTTAAAAAATGCACTTCAAAAAAATTTGCATAAAAGAGTTTTTTTTTTCTGTCAATTATTATAGAAAAAAATTAAAAAAATATTTAATAAGAAATTAATTTAATTACAAAAATTAAAGATTTTTAATTAGTTAGTTGAGGTTTTTTTTTTTTTTTTTTTTTTTTTTTTTTTTTTCACTATTCCTTGATTTTTTTTTTTTTTTTTTTTTAATGAGAAATTTATTTCAAAATACCTTAAAAATATTTTTTTTCTTTAGGAAATCAAATTTAAAAAAAGACTGTTTAAAAAAGTTATTTATTTATTTTATTTTTTAAGTCTAATTAAAAAAGTAATTTAATTATTCAAAATGCAGACTTTTTATAATTAAAGTAGTAGAAACCACTTAATGCTATTATTTAGACTTTTAATAAATAAATAAATAAATAAATAACCTATATTTCGTACTATTTTTCTATTTATTGTAATCTTGTCACTCACGACGTTCTTTTATCCTAAAATTCAATACTATAAATACAAATTGAAAGTTAAAAGGTAAGATGACCGCACTGTTTCAGATATGATGATAGCACACACACACACAAACCAACCCCTAAAAACCTGATTTTTTTTTTTTTTTTTTTTTTTTTTTATTCAGGGAACCTAAAAACGTGTAAATAATACAAAAATTGAATTTTGAAAATTTGACCTAAAAATAATATTTTCTCTACTTTATAGGCAAGAGAAAGTAAAAAGGCAGCAGTTCGTATTACAAGTGAAAAATATTTTATGTTATTTGTACAGACGATAAATGTTTTTTTTTTTTTTTTTTTTTTTTTTTTAGATGTCAACGTAGTGTTTCGGTGTACCTGCAGTAGGTCACAACTAATGCTTACCTTCAACGAAAAATGAGGGAAAAAAAAAATAATAACAATAATCCTCAGAAAAAGAAAAAAGCCAGAGCGAATGAAAATTGAAATTTTAAGTCTCTAAACCAATCTCCGCATTAGCAGAAATTATTCAGAGTGAAGCACCGGGATTTAAAAAAATAAAATAAAATAAAATAACTCCCTGAGAAAACCTAAGTGTAACATTAAATCTGTTACGTGCATTACATGACGGTCTGGACGGCGAAAAGGAATTCGAAGTTGAGCAGGGGGCCCCAAGTGGCACAGGAAACCTCTCAGAGTCCAGCAATTTTTTTTTTTAAGGAGGCCATATACATATATATATATATATATATATATATATATTAAAATACATTATTAAAATTCAGGAAAATTCTAAATGAAGTACATGGAAGAAACTTACGAGAATCTCGATGTCCAACCAAGAACTATTCTAAGCAGGATCCGCGGACCTCTCAGAGACACACATAGTACTCAAAATCTTCTCTGAAAGTGTTAACAAAATTTTTACAGCGGATTTAATCTTAAAACTGAGAGCCAATCAGAGGCCAGGAAATCGGCCAATAAGAGAAGACTTAATCAAATAATAAAAAAATAACCTAGCAGTCTATAAATTTTGAATAAATAATAATAATAATAAAATTAAGAACTTTAAATAGTAAGAAGGTTCAAAACTCGCGACTGACAAAGGTTCAAATGTTAAGCTTGATACTAGGGCTAGCGAAATCTAGATGATTTTTTTGTTCAGTGTAGGGGAAAGCTAAGTTTTGAATGGAAATACGATCCAGATTTCACTTCAAATTTGGATACCTTTTATATTTTCACACCATTTACTAACAATCTTAAGTCATTAGTTCAATTTCTGGTTAAGGTCGGTCTTTGTTGAAGTTGTCAACATTTGGAATTTATTTAACATTAGGCACTATTATTGGATAAAAAGGTAGAGGGGGTTCCCGTTATCTTTAAGATATAGACTGGAGGATAAAGGGTTGAAATATGTCTGTTTTTGTAGAATAAGAAAATTTCTTATTGTGTGTTTATTCTTAATATTTTTTAACCATTACTAACATTTTAGATGTACTGTCTATCTACAATTGAAATTACATCATTCTGATACATGTTTATAATAAATAGATTGTTTCCGTAGAAATTTAAATCCAATATTCACTCTAAATATGTCTACAGTGTAGTGTTTTTTTATTTGTCTTTCTGTGTACTTGTATAAATATGTTTTATTATATCCTCTTCAGCGATTTTTAAGATAAATTGTAAGAAACAAAATGGAATTAAAAAATTTTTTTATTAAAAATTATAATTAAGTGTGTATATATCTAGAAAGGCATAACTTTTTAATGGATGCCTCGATATTTTTTCTTTATTTTATTAGCTTAGTAAGATAAATATATTATATGAAATGTATATTGTTAGTCAGTGCGGTAATAAGTAAGCTGAAGAGTCAGGTGCGAGATAAAATTTATGGGCTTCTCCCCCAATGTTCAATTTCTAGGGCCCCCTCCCCCGTTTTATTACTTTAAGACGCAATATTAAAACTTTTACAAAAAACTTATAATTTTCTGTTTTCTTTATTTAACGACTTCTTTTACTTTTATTTATTTATTTAACCATTAATTACTTAATGTGTAGAATGTTGAATGGGCAGTGGAGTAACTCCAGGCATTTAGATACGGCATAAGAAACAGAATGAAAAATAACTTTTAAAAAGTTGTTAAAAATTATAACTATATATTTATGCAAGTGTAACTTTTAAATGGAGAGCTCGAATTCATTTCTCTTTACTTTTATTTCATTGTAAATGAAATAATGGAAATATCTTTACGTTCCGAGCTTACATATACAACGAAAGTATTGTAATAATGAAAAAATTCGAATTTGAAATTATGTAATACTTTATTTAATTAATATTTTTTGAGTCCTCCTGTAAATGTTATTCTCTTTCTCACTTGTTTACTTTCCCACAAAATAAATTCTTATATATTCCGGTCTATGGACTTTACAAATTTTGTAAAATTCGATATAATAATGTTAAATTACTTAAAACACACACACACGCACAATAAAAAAAAAAAAAAAAAAAAAAAAAATTGATATTGTGAAGTTACCATTTAAAATTCCTTAAAAAAGATGCACAAAAGATTTTGGATACACTAAGCTCTAGAAAGCAATAAAACAATGTATTATTTGGAGGAAAATAATCAAACAGCTTACCGCAAAACGGGGTAAAGATGAACAAAAGTCGGAAAATGTTTCTAACTGATTTTTCACAATAAAGATTTAATTCTACAAAATAAATATTTTTTGGAATCCCCCATTATTTAATTACCAATGGAAAATCTGTAATTATGCATATAAAGATGTTAAGAGAACATATATGTATATTTATTATATGTTGTTTTTTCACAAAAAAATTTTTGCTCAAACTTTTATGAGCACAGACCTAACTTTTACGTCCCTGGTGCTGAAATGTTAACCAATGGTACTCTCAACCATGACGATGATGCAATGCAACAGGTTTTCCTTAGTTACATTTCTGTATTTAGCTTTTTATATTTTAATTTGTGCTTGTACTTTTTTTAGATTTTTGGGGTGAAGATGAAAAGTGACACTTTTTATAGTATACTAACAATACACATAGAAAACGTATAAGTGGATATTATTTTTTTTGCTTTGCATGTAGTTCTTGTAGTGTCTAATTAGTCTGAGTTCACACAAATCAACAAAAATGGGTCGAACATATAAGATGCTTCCTGGTTCAAAGACGTTAAAAAAAAATTACTCAAAGGAAACTCTTAATCAAACAGTGACTGAAATAAGAGAGAAGAAAATTTCTTTATATGCTGCTCATTTTAAGTACAACATACCAAAAAGTACACTGAGCCTTCAAGTAAAGGGTAAAGAATCAGGCGTTACACTTAAAAAAGCACAGGACAAGAAGCTTTGAGTGAGGTTGAAGAGTCTCTGTTATGTGAAGTTCTAATAAAAATGTCAACCTGGAAATTCCCACTAACTCACGCTGATTTAAGGTATCTATCAAAAGCTTACTTATCCAGGCATCTTAATGGGTTGAAATTTTCCTCCTACAATTTTATTTTTATAAATAGCACTGTGGGTATATTAAAAAAATTTTTTGAATATAAAATAGTGTAAAATGTGTGATGGTCAATTTTGTTACTAATAATATAAACTTATTAAATACCAATTAATCTTATTACTTAGATTTCAGTTTGTGTTCAAAACTTGAGTGACTATGAGTATGATCTTTTTGCCTACATTTCATTTTATAAAACAAGTGTCATTGACTATTTTCCTGGTAATTTTTTTTTTTCAGTAAATAAAAAAAAAGTATAGAACATTTTTCTATGAAAAAACACAGAATTTTTTAGTGTATAAACATTCTTCACATGTGAAGTTAAAGTATAATAAAATATAGTAAATATCTCAATATCAAAGTTGTCACTTTTCTACTTTTTTCTGTGTCTTGAGAAAAATGAATAAAATAAAATCTTTTTATAAAAAGGAAAAAAAGAAAAATAGAACCGACTCCAAAAAGCAACTACTTTTCAAACAACTAAACCTAAAATGAAATTGTAAATTTCACCTAAAAGAATGAAATAAATTCTTTCGCCAAACAACATAAGCACTACAATTAATCATAACTTTTGAAGTCGCAGCAAAATTAAATAAAAATTTATTATTCTTTTACAGATTTGTTTTTAGACCGATAGCTACAAACGCTGTTGTTTCGAATGATACATCTTCATAGCTTCCATTACTATTTTATCATTGTATGAAATTGCTCCATTAGTAAAATCGACATAGAACAGTGAACATCCTTCGCGATTCCGTATTTATGTTTCTACAAAATTACTAATGTTTTCTTTGCAAACTTGATGTAACTTTGATATCTATCGTCTTTGGCGGTTTTTGGATTTTGTGATCAAATCTCAATAACAAAATATACACACAAGATGTTATTTTCGTAATATATATTGTACGAAATATTGTTCCATATTCTTAATTGCTCTCTCAGTATACCTTATTCAAATAACCATGATTTTTTTAAGGAATAAAATATGTTCACCACATAATTTGGCGTTTTTTTTTACCGCCAACAAGGACAGGCACCAAGTTTACTTCGCAAACTTTTGCAGCATACGAAATCTTAATTGTTCATTTGAATGGAAGTCTGGACCCTCCGTAGCCGAGTGGTCATGTGACCACACTGCTAATCACCTTCGAGCGTAGGAGAGCGGGTTCGATTATCGTGCTGGGCCTGGGTGTTTTTCCAATTCTTCGTACTGTAATTCTGTCATGTGCTATCTGTCTTCATCTGACGAAGATTTACTAGCGGGCTTCGAGAGTCAAGCATACAAATCTGATGTATATGTTATCAATGGAAATTTTCGGCTGTGTTTTGGACATTACAAAGGCAGATGTTTATTTTGAATGGAATTCGATATTAATATTGAATAAAACTATCAATTTTTATTTAATTTTGCGCCGATTTCAAAAGTTATGATCAATTGTAGTGTTTATGTTGTTTGGTGAAATAATATATTTCATTCTTTTAGGCGCAATTTACAATTTCATTTTAGTTTTAGTTGTTTGCGTGATAGTTGCTTTTTCGAGTCGGTTCCATTTTTTTTACAAAAAGATTTTTTTTTCCCTTTCAGTGAAGATGTATTCATAGCAGAATATGAGAAGACGTTCGACGGCGGTTACACGTATCGCAACCCGCAAAAAAAGTGTCAGATCTCAAAAAATTGTAATTTCAAGCTTAAGACACTGAAAAATATATGAAGTACTGCCATGTGTACAAGAAACCTTACATCTCCATATCGAAAATTATCCACTCCAGAAGCAGTTATGTCAGTTTTTATCTAGTCAATACGTTATCGTTAATTTGATTTTTCACAAATGCTGCATTTTTAATTTGTGTTACTTTTCTTGCCTTTATGCGCTATGACAAAAAAAAACTATCTATTGAATATAAATACATTAACTTAAAAAATTCTTAGAAATGTAAAGAACGGGTGCGCTGCATTCGTAACATAAAATCCTATTTAGAAAGTAGCATAAGAGTATCCAATATCGGTTAATATATGAAATGTAAACGTTCAAAAAAGAAACAGCTTGAAAAGATTTCATGACTCTGTTATTCATATAAGGCTATCAAATGAGGTTATAGAGAAAAACATTACAGTGTATATCTTTAATAAATTAAAACAAACATAGGAAGGCTATAACGATAGCCTCGACTGCAATACATAGCTGGATTATCATTGAATTTTACAGCGTGTACGCGTCACCCACTTTGATGGAATGTGCGCAGTGGATAGTCCAAAGAAGGATCGAAATAAGCATTGGAACTCGCGAATAGAAGTTTAAACATCGAAATAAATGTCTTTCTGATTTCTAAGATCGCTTCTGCACATTACTGGATAGGAGTCCGAGAACAAACAAATGCACATTCAAGCGTTCTGTTTTTAACATTCATATATATAAGGTGTCTTTCTGTACTAAATCGATAAAAATCTACTACTTTGCAATTTACTTTTTCTCCTACCTCGCACAGTTTTCGAGACAGAAAACAAACTCCGCTTTTTCCACCGGGTGGCGCTGTAAACCGTCATATCTCGTAGCTCATGGCCACTTTATTATGCAAATATACTATTTTTATTTGTGTAGCTGCCGCCGTTCAGCAGTTAAAAAAATGATAACGGACTTTTGAGAGCACCCTGTAATTTGTTTAGAGCTTGATGAAATTATAATTGAAGCTATTTTCCGCCAAGATATTCACATTAAATTAAAATGTATTAAAATCGCAGCATCTCTTACGAAGTTAAAAGCTGACAAACAATAAAAACATATGGTTTATATTGATAATCCCATTCTTGCGTGAATTCAGTTTAAAACGACTATGCGCATTCCATGTGATCGCTTATAGTGACCTAACTTTGAACTACATAACATACATTTCACCCGCTACAAAGTGTGCAACGTAGTTCATGTGCGCACAGTACAGGAAATTGCGAGAAAACAATTGCACGTTTTAAGCATTTTATTTCTAGCATTAATGTCTGCAAATTGTCTTTTCATACTGAATGGATTATGATTTACAACTTTGCAATTCACCTTTTTCCCATATCTTGAAACGTTTTCGAGATAGGAACGTTAACTCAGCTGTTTTCCACCAGGTGGTGCCATATGTAGTTGCATCTCTTAGTACATGGCAATTTTACTATATGTACATACTTTTACGACTGTAGCTGCAGCCATTCAGCAGTTAAAAGAGTTGGAACAGACTTTTTGGGCACCCTGTATATTTTTTAGATAAAAAAGATATTACAATGGGACCTTCTGCAGACGAAGACCTTTACAGCAAAACAAAAAGTACCAAAGTCGGAGCATCCGTTCAAAAGATATGAGCTAACAAAAAAAAAAAAAAAAAAAAAAAAAAACGGTTTGAATTGAGAACCTCCTCCTTTTTTGAAGTCGGTTAACAAGAAAAAAAACATGTCCCAGTGTTCATTTTTTTCTGTACATTTTAAATATAGTGTCAAAATGAATATCTCTAACTAAATAAGTGGTGTTTTGAGGGAAAAACTGCCAGTGTTCATCTTGACCCCATTTAAGGAAGATGAACAGTACTTAAAACTTTTTTTTTTTTTTTGCCTCTAAGTGTAACGTTATTCCACTGTCTGTTGTATATACACATTCACCTCAACCCAATACACAACCCACAACAACAACAACAACAAAAAAATCCAAGTACAAAAAAATTTAAAAAGTCATTCATAAAAACGTGAAAATTTTGTTCTTCTTCACCCCGTTTTACGGTATGGTAGTTGTTCTTTGACCACATTTCATGGAACCATCTGCGCAAGTACTAACGCAACGTGTCGAAATAAGGGTGACAGTCAATCTGACTCAGAGAAAATGAGCAATAACAGAGAGTGGAATAGACAACTAGAACGAGGCGGACTTTCCCTTTATTTGTGGGGTAAATGAAGACTCCTATAGGTTAAATTTCATCACGACGTTGAATGACGACAGAAGATCAAGTCGTCAATTACTGGATATTTTCCAAATTTCAAACGGTCGGTCAAGTTGGCATCCCTCCAACATTTTGGACGCGCCCACTGCTGGTTTTAGGATATGCGGCTGCACTGTATTAATAGTTATAGCAGTAGTATTTAAGTATATTTACGCTTTTTTGTTTACTTCCTAAACTCAGGGCGCGCTAAACACAATGGTCGTAATTAGTCAGATTTTATTCATTTTTTTCCCACAAACGATTGCAAAATATAAGTCTTTCTTGTACTTTTCCACTACTTCTTTATGATTAAATATTTAATATTTAAAAGAAGTAATAAATATTTCAATTATCTGTAGCTGGAACTGCAATCGGAAAACGAAAAATAAACTCATATGTATTGCATTAAGATTTGTATATTGGTTAATTTATTTTTATCTTCCACAAAAAAAAAAAAAATAAATAAATAAAAAAAAGTAGTTTATAAATAATATAAAACAATAAATAAATAAATAAAAATTAGTTCTTATTACATTACTGATAAAATTGAATATTAAAAAATATATACAATAACAAAAACATTTAAAATTTTACTGCTTTGATTCGAAACATTAGGAATAAAAGTGATTTTTTTTTTATTAAATATTATATATATATATATATATATATATATATATATATATACTAATGAAAGAGTTGTTAATTGGATGTAATATCATTCTAGCAAACAATTTACAATGGTAAAATAATTTAAGTAAAAAACAAAATGAAACAAACAAAAATTATGTCACAGAGTTTTCATTTTTATTACCTGGCAAAAAGCATAAATAATGCTTTTAGGTAAACTACAAATTTTTATATGTAACTGATTCAGTGTGTTTACGAAAACTCTTTTTCTCTCATCTAAATATGCTTAATTACTATATAATAATTATTCTTGTCAACTGTTTACAAAAATGTCATTTAAATAAGTTTATGTTGTAAGAAAATAAATTTTTATGTACAACTCAAATTCATTATACAGCTAAATATCCAATGCAGAGAACTTCACAACGTACAGTCTTAATTCTCATTAAATTAACAGTTCTAATGAAAAAAAAAATTAAAAAAGAAAAGAAAGAAAAATGCGAAAAAGAAAAACTAGTATGTTGCGGCCATTACAAGATTTTCTTTCACATTTTCCTGTAAAAATTCACGCAGTACAAATACAAATTACTTATTGAAATTGTTTTCAATGTCCAATGTAAACGATATTCGTCGAAGAGAAGTATCACGATAAATGTCTGAAAATGACATTTTCGGCTCTAGAGACTACATTTAAACATATATATATATATATATTCCTATGCAAAACTATTCCATTAGTAGATAAAAATTATTTTACGCATCGTTATTTAAAAATATTATTTAAATAAATTTATGTAACAAACGAAATTTTTACATACAACCCCAATTCATTATAATTAAATTTTCAATAAATAAAACTTTACGACTTACAGTGTTAACTCTCATCAAATTAGCTTTTTAAAATGAAAATTTAAAAAAAGTAAAACAAGTGTGTCGCGGCCATTAAAATAAATAAAAATCATAATTTGCTATACCAATTCACACAGTACAAATACAAATTATTTATTAAAATTATTTTTAATGATGATTGTAAGCAATTTTAAGAGAAGTATCACACTAAATGTCGGAAAAAGTCCTGTAATATGGCAATGTCTTTTACGATTTATCAGGACTGCCGGATTTCAGTATTGCAAAACAAAAAAACCGGTCTTAATGGGCGTTATCTACAGGAGGAATATTTGGTTTGTATAAACTTACAAAATTCAATAAACATAATGATACCCGCATATAATTTTGCATACATAAAACAAAGTTTCCTGGGGAGTATCGTATTTAAAAAAAAAAAAAAAAAAAAAACTTCTGAAATTTCTTCTGCGCTTATAGGTCCGAGCAAAAAAGTTCTGGTTTAGGAGCTATTATTAAAAATTCATTCAAATGTATTTATTTATATGTGTGCATATATATATATATATATATATATATATATCTTGTTCGTGTCTGTTTATGAGGTAAATGATAAATTTAAATACATGGCGGTTATAAAAGTTAATTACGAAGACAAATATGCTATGCATTCTTCTAAGAACAACAATAACAACAAAAAAGTAAAGTAAAATCGTGTCACACATATAAATTACAAAAAAAAAAAAAAAAAAAAAAAAAAAAATTCCAACACGAAATCAAATTTTTATGATAACTGGCAAAATAAAACCATAATATGTAGAGCTCAACTTTAATGTATAAAATTAATAATAAAATAAAGGCAGCTCAAAGTCTGCAATGTCTATGAAGTATTATCCAGCTCCATAAATGTATGGCGACTCTCATTTTATAATGTTAATTGAAATTCTATATCTGGTTTTATAAAAGAATAATGAAAAACAAAAACAAAAACATACATAATTTTCCATTTAAAAAAAAATTTATAGATATATATATATATATTATGTGGGATGGCCAATTTCTGTGGGCTTTTAAAACAAAAATCTAATAATTCACTTAACTACTAATCATTTAAAATTTAATAGAAAATTAAAGTATTTTGTACAAATATTTACAGTATTATAGCTTAAATTATTATTAAGTGGCCAACTATAACATTCGCATTTGCAAATCAGAGTTCACAGTTTTTGTTACAAGAGGGTTATTCATAAATTCAGTTTTCGATTTGAGCACTTTGGAAAAATACGCGGTCTAGTACAGAACTCCGTTACAGCTAAAACTTGTCGTCTAAAGCAGGAGGTGCTGTCGTCGATATGCAGTCCTCGCCGTCCCTCCGTCGACTAACTCTCTCTCTGAACGCTCTCAGCAGACGTGTGTTCCGGAAGGGTCTTCCGTCTGACGTCTCAGTTACGTTCTTCCGGTAAGATTCTGCGCTCTCCGTCAATCGTAAAGAGAAACTCGGCAGTTTTGGAGTCAACTGTTGCAGGAAGTAAGGGCTCGGCCATCCTGCATCGACTGGTCCTCCAGGCGGCCACACTGAAAAATTCAAAAAGAAAAAACAAACACAAAAGCAACACAAAATAATAACAAGCTTATATACAGTACATTTTCAAATTTGATATTCTTTTTTTTTAAAGCTAAGTTATCCCTCTTTTGAGGAATCTGGCATGAGTGGATGTGCAATAGGGGCCTTCATGGCATCCATCTCTATTCACATCATCAATATTTTCATTTTTTATTTTTGCAATCTTATAGTTACAAAAGTATATCAGATTTGGTTTAATGGCAACTTGGTCGCCTATTGTACCAGTTTTTGGTGGTTGTCTACGCAATTTATATTTTGCTTTATTTTTCTCTTTAACTTTGATAAATTGTTCTTTGTCGTGTGTACGCAAATCTTTAATCTGGGATTCAAAGTTAATTTGGGACTCGAACTCGAGAACCTCTAATTGATCATTTTCAGTTTTAGTGTCTTTTAAGGCCTCTCCAGCATCTTGTTCGTTCATAAAGTCTATAGTAGCACTCTTATGTGCAGGGAAAACTTCTAACTGTATTTGCACAGCTTTTGAAAATAATGCAGCTATTTCACTAATTGTAGTCTAAAATGGAAGTGATGGAATAAACAATTTTCTTAAATTTATACCGACAGTTTCTTCTTTTGGGAAATTCTGTCTTTTACAATCAATGGAATCTATCCTCAATGGCTTTTTTCTCAATTTCTTTCTTTTAAGGAGTTTGGAATTTTCTTCAACTCTTTCAGCTCTTCGGCTAACTGCGAAATTTTTTCAAGTAGGATTCGTTTTTCGTTTTTCTTCGAATAAGTGTTTTCTTGATTTAGCGACTTCATTTGGGAAATATTCGTCTGAATTCGTCCCTTTCGTCGAGGATCCTCCTCTTCCTCACTATCATCATCTATTTGGAAAATACTCGTCTGACTTTGTTTCTTTCGTCGAGGCTCCTCCTCTTCCTCACTGTCATCGTCTACACTATTATCGTCCTTCAAAAGCATCTTCTTATCGTCATCACTTTCGTCATTCTCGTCGTCATCGTCATTTTCACTTACGCCTTTTTCGGAAGATTTTAATGATTTTTGGGATAACGTAACAAACTGAGGGGTTTTATTTTCGCATTTTCCAACACTAATTAATGTTTCATTTATTTCCGGGGATTTCTCAGAAATTTTGTTTTTACAGTTAATGGGGGCATCAATAGTAACATTCGTGTTAATTTCATTGTTATACGCATTTACTGGAAGAACTGTTACTAGATTTACTTCAAGTGAGCTGGATTTATTTTTCACAAAAATACCTTTTTCATTTATCGTCGTTTCACTTAACATTAACACATTCAGGCAAATTATCATGTCATATGGTATTACACCATTGTTTACAACATAAATATTAGTTTCACTTTCAAATTCATCAACTCTTAAATCAGCATTAAATGAACCTAACGGCTTTATGGAACTTTTCCCGTTCCCCTTCAAAGTGGTACTCATAAGATTTAATTTATTAACATTCAGTTTTTCAAAAGCATTCTTTCGCAACAGTGTTGCTTCACTTCCCGTATCAATTATACCTGTGAAATTTACATTGTTTATTTGTATAATTTTATTCATGTTTTGATTTACGCCAATACACAATGCCTCAACTTCGGGTTTTGAACCCGGACATTCCGAACTTTTATGCCCAAATTGTTTACAGGAAAAACATTTAAGACCTTTCATTCTATGAGGGAAGTCTCTAGGCAAATGGTTTTTATCACCACAGTTAAAACAAAGTTTGTTTACTTCACTCTTAGGACTAAATTTTTCATGTACATTATGCCCTATGTGTTTTGGTTTTGAATAATACTCAACTTTATCTGATCTATGTTTGTTTTTATCATTATCTCTTTTAATTGCTTCATATAATTTAATTTTTCTTTGAAATAATGCAAATTTCTAGCCCCATACAGCATAATTTTATGTTTAGATCTGTCATTAATTCCTTGGATCACATAGTGCATTATTGCGGCATCATCAATGTGCCCGTTCTTACATAGCTCTCGAATTTTAAAGAAGTATTCGATAACGGTTTCATTGCCTGTTATTTTCCTTTTACTTAATATATCATGCAATGAGGCAGAGTTAATTTCAAGTTTAAATTCATCAATGAGCGCTTTTTTTAATTTTTTGTAAGTAAGTAGCGCTCTCTTAGATTTAGGGGTATATACAAATGAAACACTTCGGGTTGCAAACCCGTTTACAAGCGTTCCAAATGTATTCCAGTCGGCTGCATAAGTATCCGAACACTAGCAAAAATTCCTATGTAAAAAGAGAACATTTAACATTGTTTAGTTAAATAAATACTTGTCGAATCTTGTTCTTCGACTGACTAAGAACAGGATTCGTCAAGGATTTATTTAAGAAAACTGCATTAAGTGTGCTTTTTTTACATAGGAATTTTCGCTAGTGCTCGGAAACTTTTGTTGCCGACTGTATTTGCAAAAAACTTGCGAAATTTACGTCATCGAAATTGCAAACGTTCAGTTTGTATGTAACCCTTTATAAACAGCAGAGCGTTTCCGCTGAAAGATCGTTTACAAAAAATTATTTTTTGTAGTTCATTAAGATTAAACATTTCCGCTATTTCTTCAAATTCAGTAAACCACTCAATTATATTTTCATGCGGCTCATCGCTAAATTTTGAGATATTATTTTCAAAGTCATTAAATGATACCACTGCACCATGTGTTCCAAAATTCTTACTATTTCTACAATTAATTATACTTTTTTAGCTTTATCACATTCATTAATAACATTATCATCATCATTATCATTATGGCATTGCACTGAGGAATTAATATTCGTGACGTCACTATCGCCACTTTCCGATTCACTGCTCGATTCATTGTCAGAATCACCATCATCCGAATTGTTCTCAGAATTTTCCTGTTTTAATAATTCTATATCACATAAATTCAATAATAATCTATCTCTTAATTCCTCTTTACTCCCATCAAAAGGGACATTTAATATATTAAAGATTATGATTAATTCATTTAGTGAAAATTATCGTCAATCAATTTTTGTTTTTGAATATAGTTTTCATCGCCAACGGCGAAAGTGAATCCTGTAAACTTTGTTATTCTGCATCTGTTCTTCCGATCACCGTTGTCATCGAATAAAAAACGATGCAGAATTTTAATTTTATTATATTTTTCTTGTCCTAGTGCAACACCTATTTGAGGAATATCCCCCAACAACATCATCATGCAATAAAACAAAAACTCACGTACCTTCGTAGAGCAGAAACAGCAGGTGCTTTGTTGTTCTAAATTTCTTGTTCAAATTTCCGTCTAGTCGATTTGTCGCTTTTTAATCCTTGAACACTTTGCAGAACATATCACACTTTGTACACATCTACTCATCCAGGGAGAATTTAAGATCAGGCAAAACATTCTGTATTTTAACGCCGTATTTCATTCGTAGACACACAGTTAGTTCAATCACAGTTTTAAAAATAAAAAGTTCAGTTTATCAGTCTATATTATAAAAAGTTCAGTCCCATCATCATTAGAAACACAGTTAGAAAAAGTTTTTAAATTGTCTATTAAATAAAGAGTTCACATTTTATAAAAGTAAAAATAGTTCTTTTTTTTTTTTTTTTTTTTTTTTAACGTTCTATTGAAATTTACACTAAATTAAAAATGACGTTCCATCCGAAATTTAAGTTGCATCCAAAGTTTATGTTATTTAAACATTTACGTTAAAATCAAAATTCACGATCCATCCCACTTCTGACTTTTGTGGGATGGCCGATTGGTGTGGGCTTTTAAAACAAAAATCTAATAATTCACTTAATTACTAATCATTTAAAATTTAATAGAAAATTAAAGTATTTTGTACAAATATTTACAGTATTGTAGCTTAAATTATTATTAAGTGGCCAACTATAACATTCGCATTCAGAGTTTACAGTTTTTGTTACAAGAGATTTATTCATAAGTTCCGTTTTCGATTTGAGCACTTTGGAAAAAATACGCGGTCTAGTACAGAACTCCGTTACAGCTAAAACTTGTCGTCTAAAGCACGAGGTGCTGTCGTCGATGTGCAGTCCTCGCCGTCCATCCGTCGACTAACTCTCTCTCTCTGAACGCTCTCAGCAGACGTGTGTTCCGGAAGCGGCGTCCGTCTGACGTCACAGTTACATTCTTCCGGTAAGATTCTGCGCTCTCCGTCAATCGTAAAGGGAAACTCGGCAGTTTTGGAGTCAACTGTTGCAGGAAGTAAGTATATATGTGGTAGATCGGCATCCTGTTTCTCTCCCCTTACTTGGCTTTCCCATGACTCAGAACCCTAGCTATTTGATTTCTCTTTGCCGTTCCTGAAATCCAAGGCAGTTTAGTTTCTGTTTGCTGATCATGTGACGGAGCGCCAGCGCTTGAGAGGAAATACGTGCTCATGATGTGAATGACGTCTTTCCGGAACGCGCGCCTGCTAACAGCATCGGAAGAGAGAAAGTTCAGAGTACAGTTGACGGCCGATTGAGAAGGCACATTTTGACGAATGTTTAGACGATGTTTACGAGTGCCGGAGCTTGGTATTTTTTACGAACTTTGTGTTTCGACGTAACAGAAAAGCGAACTAATAAGTGACATGTCTGTACCGCAAGTTGTTCTAATTGAACTATGCAATGAACATTCGATAGTTAATTCTAAATGCTTATTAGCATTCCTGTATATATGTAAATAACTTGATCTTTTATTAAATTAATAATTAGTAAATAAGTATTAGTTTTTGTTTAACGCCTACAAAAGTGTGCCATCCCACAAGTTCAGAAGTGGGATCAAGAATAAAATCTACGGGATCAAGAATAAAATCTACGGGATCAAGAATAAAATCTACTGGATAAAGAATAAAATCTACTTCATGAACGGATAGAACGCGAATTTTAATTTTAATTTAAATTTTGGATAGAACGCGAATTTTAAGATAAAGAAAGTGTGATTGAACGTTAATTTTTAGTTTAATTTAACTTAAAATTTGATTGAACAAACTATAAACTTTTTTTGCGAACTGTATTCCTAAAAATGATGATGCGTCTGGACTGATAAAAATAAGTTTATAAACTGAACTGTGTTTAAAATATAAACTGTATAAACATTTGTCGGACTGAACTTTTTCTTTATTCTTAAACCATGATTCAACTAGTTGTGTGTGTTTCTACAAATGAGTGCCGACTACAACTATGTGGATAAACGAGTGAGAAAGATGTTCTTCAGGGTTCTCGAGGATTAAAACAGCAAGTCGACTAAATGGAAATTCTAAATAAAATTTAAAACAACAGCTGTTTCGGCTCTACAAAGGTACGTACACTTTATCTTCCTATAAAATGGTTTCTCTGGGAAATATTCCCAAAATCGGCTCTGCACTGAGGACTGAGAGTTATAGTAAAATTAAAATTCTGCATCGTTTTTTATTTAATGATATTGGTGACAGAAAAAATCGATGCAGAATACGAAAGTTTTCCGGCTTTAATTTTGCCATAGATGATGAGAATTATATAAAAAAGCAAAAATTCATCGACGAAAATTTTTCGTTAAATGAATTACTTATTATTTGTAATGTATTAAATGTCCCTTTTGATGGGAGCAAACATGAACTAAGAGACAGATTGTTACATTTGTGTGACACGGAGTTGTTAAAACAAGAGAGTTCAGAAAATAATTCGGAAGAGGAAGATTCGGAAAACGAATCGAACAGTGAATCCGAAAGTAGTGGCGATAATGATATTGAAAAAACTGACTCCTCTGTGCAATGCCATATCAGCAAAAATAAGCGTTATAATAATAGTGACAATGTTATTGATGATCATAATAAGGGTAAAAAAAGTATAAATTATAGTAATAATGTGAATAATGGATCACTTGGTGCAATTTCTTTCAATGATTTTGAAAATTCTATGTCAAAATTTAGCGGCGAGCCGCATGAGAACATAATTGAATTCTTAAATGAATTTGAAGAGTTAGCTGAAATGTTTAACCTTAACGAACTACAAAAAATAATTTTCTGTAAAAGGTCTTTGAGCGGAAATGCTCTGTTATTCGTAAAATCCGAAAAAGGATTATTAACGCATAAGAAACTAAAAAATGCTCTTATCGAAGAATTCAAGATCGAAATAAATTCTGCCTCTTTACACGAAATTTTGTGTAAAAAGAAAATGAAGCCAAATGAAACAGTTATAGAGTATTTCTTTAAAATGCGCGAACTAGCAAAAAACGGGCACATTGAAGATGCCGCGTTAATGCATTACGTGATCCAAGGAATAAATGACAAAAGTGAAAACAAACTAATTCTTTATGGTGCAAAAAATATTCGTGAATTTAAAGATAAAATTAAGTTATATGAAATATATAAAAAAGATAATGAGAAAAATAAATTCAGATTTAATAAAGTAGATTATAATGCAAAATTGAAAACTGTACAACATAATGTATATGAAAAATTTAGTCCTAGAAATGAAGTAAATAATAAATTGTGTTATAATTGTGGTGAAAAAAATCACTTATCTAGAGATTGCCCTCATAAGGCCAAAGGCCTAAAGTGTTTTACGTGCACGCAGTACGGGCATAAAAGTTCGGAGTGTCCAGGTTCAAAACCAGAAGTTGATGCACTGTGTATTAATGTAAATCAAAATATGAGTAAAATTATACAAGTAAATGATGTAAATTTTATTGGAATTATTGATACAGGAAGTGAAGCAACATTGTTGCGTAAAAGTTCTTTTGATAGGTTGAATGTAAATAAATTAAATTTAATAAGTACCACTTTGAGGGGGATCGGAAAAAGTTCTCTAAAGCCGTTAGGCTCAATTAAAGTGAATCTCAAAATTGATGAATTACAATGTGAGACTGATGTTTATGTTGTACATGATGATTTAATTCCCTATGATGTAATCCTAGGTATGAATGTATTAATGTTAAGTGAAACAACAATTAATGAAAAAGGTATTTTTGTGAAAAATAAGTGTAATTCTCTTGAGGTAAATTTAGTAACAGTACTCCCTGTAGATAAATATCAAAGTGAAATTAAAACGAATGTTGTTGTTGATGCCCCTATGAACTGTAAGAACAAAAATTTTGAAAAATCCCTAGAAATAAATGAAACAGTAAATAGTGTTGAAAAATGTGAAATTAAAACACCCCAACCTTGTTATGCTGTCAAAAAACCATTAGAATCTTCCGAAAAAGCCATAAGTGAAAATGACGATAAAGACGAAAACGACGAGAGTGATGACGATAAAATGCTTTTGAAGGACGATATTAGTGTAAATGATGACAGTGATGAAGAAGAGGAGCCTCGACGACAGAAACAGAGTCATACGAATATTTTCCAGATAGATGATGATAGTGATGAAGAGGAGGAGCCGCGACGAAAGGGACGAAGTCAGACGAATGTTTCCAGAATGAAGTCGCTAAACCTTAAAAATACTTATTTGAAGAGAGATGAAAAACAATTCCTACTTAGAAAAATTTCACAGTTAGCCGAAGAGTTGAAAAAATTAAAAGGAAAAGTTGACGAGAATTCCGAACTCCTTAAAAGGAAGAAATCGAGAAAAAAGCCAGTGACAATAGATTCCACTGAGTGTAAAAGACAGAATTTCCCAGAAAAAGAGACTGCCGGTATAGATCCGAGAAAAGTGTTCATTCCATCACTTCCATTGACGACCACGATTGGTGAAATAGCCATATTGTTTCCCAAAGCTATACAAATAAAATTAGAAGTTTTCCCTGCATATAAGACTGCTATCATAGACTTTTTGACCGAACGTGATGCTACAGAAGCATTAAAAAACATTAAGACTGAAAATGATCGATTGGAGGGTCTCGAGTTCGAGTCCCAAAATAATTTTGAACCCCAAAGTAAAGATTTAAGTACACATGATAAAAAACAACTTTCTAGAGTCAGAAAGAAAAATAGATTGAAATGCAAGTTGAGTAGACATCCACCAAAAACTCATGCCATGGGCGGCCAAGTTGCCGTAAACGCAAAATTGACTTCCTTTTGTAACTTTATAACAGCAAAAATGGAAAATGATAATATTGAAAATATTGATAAAAAATATAGAAATGGATGCCATGAAGGCTCCTATTACACATCTGCAAAAGCTGAATTCCTCAAATGGGGAATAACTTAAAAACAAAAATTTTTGAAGATTTGTAAAAATTTGTAAATATTTATGTTATTATTTTGTGTTGCTTTTGTTTGTTTTTTTTTTGTTTGTATCTTTTCAGTGTGATCGCCTGGAGGTCCAGCCGATGCAGGATGGCCGAATGTGGTAGATCGGCATCCTGTTTCTCTCCCCTTACTTGGCTTTCCCATGACTCAGAACCCTAGCTATTTGATTTCTCTTTGCCGTTCCTGAAATCCAAGGCAGTTTAGTTTCTGTTTGCTGATCATGTGACGGAGCGCCAGCGCTTGAGAGGAAATACGTGTTCATGACGTGAATGACGTCTTTCCGGAACGCGCGCCTGCTAACAGCATCGGAAGAGAGAAAGTTCAGAGTACAGTTGACGGCCGATTGAGAAGGCACATTTTGACGAATGTTTAGACGATGTTTACGAGTGCCGGAGCTTGGTATTTTTTACGAACTTTGTGTTTCGACGTAACAGAAAAGCGAACTAATAAGTGACATGTCTGTACCGCAAGTTGTTCTAATTGAACTATGCAATGAACATTCGATAGTTAATTCTAAATGCTTATTAGCATTCCTGTATATATGTAAATAACTTGATCTTTTATTAAATTAATAATTAGTAAATAAGTATTAGTTTTTGTTTAACGCCTACAAAAGTGTGCCATCCCACATATATATATATATAAACATAACTATATATATATATATATATATATACAAATATAATTTTTTTCTGTTTTTAACAGTTTAATGGCATTAAAATATGTTTGAAATAATAACCTTTCGTCCATCCCAATGTATCTGAATTCTTCAATTTGAGAATGAAAATAACTATAATTTTTACTATTATCATAATCCAACGTAACTCCTTTGTAATATAACTTGTTTGAGTTTTAGATATATTAGCATTTTTCCTTTAACTAAATATTTAGTGTAACCCTATTGAAAACCCCCAAACAATATTTACAACATTTCCTGTAGAAAATACACAATATGGATCTTTCATATAAATAATAACTAGCAGGCTCTGCCCGCTTCCCTGGGCGCTGTATTTAAAAGATTTCTTTTTAAGTGAATTATTGAAACGTTTAAATAAATATTTTCGATTAGCGACTATTTTCTTCACATTGTTAGTTTGGGATCTTCTTGACAATATCAAAAATTTTTTGAACTTCTCGAATCTGTGCAACAAAATTATTATTAAAACGAATATTCTCAAAAACAGTCAAATAGAAATGTTAATCCTTCGAATATTCTGGAAACAGTTGAAGCTGTTACTCGTACAGTAAAAGTAACTATTCGATAAATGGTCGAATTAGAGAACGCGCGTAAATCGTTTTCGCAGCAATCACTACAACGCACGTATATACACTTCACGCACATGGAAAAAAAATCACTGGACAGCCATACGCTGTTGTGCATGATTCTCAGAACACACGAAACTCGGTTCAGCGGCAATCACTATCCCGCATGTTAAAACCAAAAAACATCAGTAGGCACCCCAATCTCCTTGTGCATGAATCTGAAAACGCACGAAACTCGGTTCCACCGCAATCACTATCACGCATGTTAAATCCAAAAAAAGCATCACTGGACTCGCTGTGCATGAATCTGAAAACGCACGAAACTCGGTTTCGCGGCAATCATTATCATGCATGTTAAAAGATAAAAAAGTCACTGGACACCCCTACAACGCTGTGCATGAATCTGAAAACGCACGAAACTCGTTTTCGCAGTAATCACTGTCAAGCATGTTAAAACCGAAAAAACATCACTGGGCACCCCTACCTCAAATTAATGAAAATCAAATAAACCAATCAAATCTCTCGTAGTTCTTCAATACGTAGCTCTAGTTCAACGTAAAATACACTCAAATCAATGAAAATCAAATAAACCAATGAAATCTCTCCTAAGATTCTCCATTCTGCGTCATTATAGAAATGGGAAGTTTTATTTTCATACTTTTATTCATTACAAGAAAACTAATCAAGAATTCGAAAATCTGCCTTCGATGTACCTTTGTGTTAAATCGCGTGACTGTCCGAGCTACCGTTTTCGAAAACAGTAAAATATACATATATATATACAAATATTGTTCACTTAATAGTATAAGATACATTAAAATTTCTCAATAATCTATGCATTACCCCCTTTTTTCTTTTTACGGAATTTTTTATTTTGTTACTTTAAATAAATAAATAAATATGTGTGTGTGTGTTTTGTTTGGTAAAGTTGTATTTTAATATATTAAATGATATCGCAAACATAATTAATTAACTTGGTTATTTCTCTTTTATTAAATTTTCGATAATTTCAAACTGAAAATATATTTATTAACCTTTAAGGGCCCTCTTCACTCACCGCCGCCGGAGGCCGAAGCTAATGTTATTCAATGGGAAATTTTTCTTTACAAATAACATATTAACTAATACATATTTTTAAATTCTGTTTTCTCATTCTGAAAATTCCCTGCTGTTAAATTGACGGACCTTTTTTTTAAAAAATTATTATTTTTATTTTTTATGTTTTATTTTGAAGCTGCAAACTACGAATTTTCAATATGTGAGTTTTTTTCATTTTGCAATTTCAAAGTAAAATATTAAAAATTAAAAAAATACATTATTAAAAAAGGTCCGTCAATTTAACAGATCGGAATTTTCTGAATGTGAAAACAGAATTTAAAACTATGTATTAGTTAATAAGTTATTTGTAAAGAAAATTTCCCCATACAATAACATTGTCTCGGGCTTCCGGCGACGGTAAGTGAAGAGGGCCGTTAAATTGATGATTTAAAAAAAAATCAAATTAAAAATGTATTTCGGCTTTCATTTCTTAAATAAATAATAGGAAAAATACCTTTAAATTTATATATTATTTTAAGCATGATTTAGGCTAGGGGAAAAAAAAAAAAATATATATATATATATATATATATATTGCCAAAAGGGAACATCGATTCTTATTAGAAAATAATTTTTTATTGTTAAAATTTTAAATATTAACAGTTAACGTTTATTTACTTTTTTAAAAATCTTCTGAAATTTAACATTGGCATTTATTTGACATATATTGAGACCTATAGTTACAATGACTTTCGTCTCGATTGATCCCTATTACAGAAAACAGTGCACAATATTTTGAAGACATAGACATCACAAACATCCATGCCCGCACCAGGATTCGAACCCGGGACCAGAAGATTCAGAAGGCAGCGCCTTACCGACCGAACCACCTGACCGGCATTAAATCTTCTGTTCAAAAGAACATTATGTAACGGTAACATACGTAAAGTCAAATACTGACAAGAAACCAACAGCAAGTGTACAATTCATTTTCTAGAGAAATGAAGGGAAAAGTATAAAATTTAAAACCTAGGACATTACGGTTAAATAAATAAATAAAAATTCAAAGTTTTCAAATTTGAATTAGCAATAAAAATAAAAATCGTTTAAAAATAAATAAATGAAAAACTGGGTGATCAGTTGAACGTCGAAAATTAAGAATTGTTTACATAAATATCATAAAATATTTTTAAATGATAAAATTGTTTCGTATCACGACCTTTCATTACAAAAAAAAAAAAAAAAAAAAAGAAGAAGACACGATGAAAACAGCGTAAAAGCGATACCTCTGAAACTATCTATCTATCTGTATATATTTGTATGCTATATATATGCAAAGATCTCTGAATCGGCGAAATTTCAATGTCTTAGATAACTTTAATAAAATTATCATCATTCAGTTGGTTAGTATGAAGAAATTCCATTGCGAGGACTATTTTGTGCCATTCACGAATGGACAATAATCTATAAATTATTATGCAGCCCCTATCAGCTCCCGTCGTATACATTGAAAACGTTGTATGAATTTTTATAATAATCGACTAAAACAAGTTACAGTACAATAAAATGCTCTTGTAATACTCGTAAAGATATTGAAATTGAAGTCATAATTATTATTTCACCTGTTTCGCGAGGAGGACTGAACTTGTGCAAAAAATGGGATACCAACAGTACTTTAAAATTATTTCAAGAATTTATTTAAAAGTTTTAATTTAAATAATAAAACTATTGTTTTTCTCATACTGAAAAAATAATTTTTCAACAAATACGTAGTGTTGTGTATAACACGCTTACAAAAACAATCTCAGAATTATTTTCCTACATATCTGCTGTATCATTGCTAGTACTACAAATTTGAGCCCATTTTCTACTAACACTTGAAAACATTCTTTACACTTTAAGGCATATTCACACAAAACCTGAAAATTAATGACGTATCATACTAATGTGCTTTTTACCGTCCACAACTGTGATAAATGAGAGCAGACAGGAGGGGGAAAATCCAGTTTTTATATACAGCGTCACTCAAAATTTGATATTTTTAAAACCCACAATTTAAAAATAATATAGACATAAATTGTAGAGCTGCATCACAAAATATTATCTCATTACGGGATTTTGTATTGATCCTTATATACAATCAGGAGACGAGTTGAATTTCTGTTGTTGTTGTTGTTTGTGTGTTTAAAACTGCATTCTTTGAAAAGTTTTACCTCTGGTTATCCTTTTGAACATACTTCGAATTAGAATGAGTTTTCTGCATAGGAAAGGAAAAGTACGTTTAAACATTGCTTAGTTGAAAATAATTTTTCATATTCAGAACAAACATATGGTTAAAAAAAGAAAGGAAAAAAAAAAAAAATTATTTTTTTCAAATTTCCAACTAGCGCAAATGATTTTAAACAGATTTCACATTAATAAAGTTTCTCTCCAGTATGACACAAAAGATGTCTTTTCAGAGACACAACTTCTGAAAACGATTTTGAACACATTTCACATTTATGAGGCTTCTCTCCACTGTGACTAAAAAGATGTGTTTTTAGATTTCCAACTTGAGAAAATGATTTTGAACACATTTCACATTTATGAGGCTTCTCTCCAGTATGACACAAAAGATGTCTTTTTAGAGACCCAACTAATGAAAACGATTTTGAACACATTTCACATTTATGAGGCTTCTCTTCACTGTGACTCAAAAGATGTGTTTTTAGATTTCCAACTTGAGAAAAGGATTTTGAACACATTTCACATTTATGAGGCTTCTCTCCAGTATGACACAAAAGATGTGCTTTTAGATGCCAAACATGTGAAAATGATTTTGAACACATTTCACATTTATGAAGTTTCTCTCCAGTATGACACAAAAGATGTCTTTTTAGAGACCCAACTAATGAAAACGATTTTGAACACATTTCACATTTATGAGGCTTCTCTTCACTGTGACTCAAAAGATGTGTTTTTAGATTTCCAACTTGAGAAAATGATTTTGAACACATTTCACATTTATGAGGCTTCTCTCCAGTATGACACAAAAGATGTCTTTTTAGATTTCCAACTAACGAAAACGATTTTGAACACATTTCACATTTATGAAGTTTCTCTCCAGTATGACACAGGAGATGTGTTTTTAGATGCTTAACTTGTGAAAATGATTTTGAACACATTTCACATTTATGAGGCTTCTCTCCAGTATGACACAAAAGATGTCTTTTTAGATTTCCAACCAATAAAAACGATTTTGAACACATTTCACATTTATGAGGTTTCTCTCCAGTATGAGACAAAAGATGTAGTTTTAGAGATTCAACTCGTGAAAACGAGTTTGAACACATTTCGCATTTATGAGGTTTCTCTCCAGTATGACACAAAATATGTCTTTTTAGAGACCCAACTTCTGAAAACGATTTTGAACACATTCCACATTTATGAGGTTTCTCTCCAGTATGACACAAAAGATGTCTTTTTAGATCTCCATTTCGCGAAAATGATTTTAAACACATTTCACATATATGAGGTTTCAATGCAGTATGACACAAAAGATGCTTTTTTAAATTTCCAACTTGTAAAAATGATTTTAAACATACTTCACATTTATGGGGTTTCTCTTCCGAATGAATATGGAGATCCATATTAAAATTGTGTGTAGTTGCTACTTCACGTAATTATATATGGTTCCAAACAATCATACATAATTACGGAAGAACATTGATAATGTAAATATATACATTCCACTCAGAGATGTACCACGTATTGTTTTGTCTGTTTTCGGTTGAGTTCACGATATACTGCCCAGCCTTGGGCTGGGCCATTCACCTATGGACCTTATGCATGTGACGTCACTGCGGGTATATAAATGTAAACAAAAATACCACGTGTATTCTGCATAGATCCTTCGAGAGCTCTCATCAACGTATGTTTATACTATTATTTCGAGTGATATATTTCTTATTACTGTTTCTGAATAGACAATTTGACTATGGCCTGTTCAGTCTTGGAAAATACAATGCTATTGCGTGATTTTTCAAATCAACATATTTCAGAATATATTATAAAATTGAATGTGTTAAACGAAAATCACGGGCAGGATGCTAATTTAAAGGCAAGTGCAGCTGGCTTCAAAATGTTTCGTGGCAAATATGTGAATGAAGTAAAATTTTTAGAAGATACTGAAAATGGAACAGTGGAGATTTTCAGTTCTGTGCGAGCAGAGTATAAAAAAATCATATATAATGTGAATGCTGTGATTCAACTTAGCAATAATGAAGTAAGTTCCATTTATCATTTCATTTTTACTCAATCTCATATTCGTACTTGTGTTAGTTAATTTTTTATAAGGATACTTTGTTTTTAAACAATCTGATGACTGCCTAGTTACTCAAATGTCACATATTTTTTCGATTGCATAATTTTATTTAACTAAGTGAAATTGTAAGTAGATGTAATCAATTATTAATTTTGTATACATTTTAATAATTATACGAATTATTTCGAAAGTTTAATAATTACTGTAATATAAAAAATAAATTTTTTTTTTAAACCTTTAAAAAAAATAATAATAATAAATAATAATTAATTGATCAAAACTTAGGAAAATACTGCTTAATATTTTCTTCTGTAATTTAAGTTATTCATATTTTTGCCAAAGCATTCATGAACATTCAGTGCATTTTCTACAACTCTTATTAAGCAGAACATGTATAACTTTTAAAACTCAATATTTATCTTTATTTAACCATCTGAAATATTGTTCTTTAATAATTATGCCAATAAGTTTGAAATATGTGTAATTGTTTGAAAAAAAAAAATATGTTTTACTATAAAACATTATTGAGCTTTTACCTAAAAAGAGAAAAGGAAATTTGCATCAAACTAGAAATGTGTGTTTATATATATATATATGAGGCCCACACAGCACATACGTTCAAATTTTGTTGATTTCTCGTCTCGTACGTCCAAAACACGTCCCTCCAGAGAACTGACATCCCATTTTTGTCACATGCTCACATAAATTCAACCATCATGTTGAAAGTATGTGTCGTGAGTAACCAAATTTGGACATACATTATTAGAAAAATATCTTGGAAGTAATGTGTTCCACAATTGAGCGAATTCATCCCCAATGAAGTGTCCTTTTACGTTGAATTCAACAAGCATGCAGCGTACTTTTTACTAAAACGGAACGAGCAACTGGGCATGCGCATTCAACCAACCATTCCACTTTTCCTCTCGTCCATCGCTTCGCTCGCCGCCATTTTATTTTTGTAAAATGTGAAAGAATTGCGCTGTTTAATTAATATTGTGATTGTCACATTACCGTAGATTTGACGAACCATTCTAGCATGCCTTTATTTTAAGCAGAAATGAAATTATATTACAAGTAAACATTATACTGTAAACTTAATCAGAGTTTCCATTGCATTTTACCCATTCGAAATCGTCACATTTGACAAACATCTGAGATGTGCATTTCATCCTAATTATGTGTTTCTGAAGTGAAAACAATTTTACATTATCGTTCTGTTCAGAATACGATTTGATAATAATTATCATGTAAGTATATAAAATCATTTAATTTTATTTTCATTTCTGATATTTGACTTTAGTGTAATAATGCATATTATCCCTGAAAAGGTTTATTATTTGTAAAATTTAATTTCATGGGTGGTTTTAGTTTTTGCTTGTTGTGTAATAATTTCTTATCCGTTGATTTATAGTTCCATAAATATTATTACATGGCCAAATGGACCTTTCTTTTATTTTAAGCAGAAATGAAAATATCGGTACGGTACAAGTATTTTATTGTAAACTTAATCGGTATTTCCATTGTATTTTAACCATTCAAGCATGCCTTGATCAGTTGTTTACCTTTAATAAACAATCCAAAAATGTGTTCATAAAAGCTTAAATTTATTTTAAAACTGTTGTAATTTTATTTAACTCTCTCAAATTATTAAAAAAAATAAGATTGATTTCATTAATGAAAGGTGTTATTTAAGTATGAGAAATTCAGTGATTCCGAAGTTAAATTATATGAATAACAACTGTAAAATTTTCTAACGAACAACGAACCATAGAAAATGAGAATAAACAAAGATTTCTCATGAGCTGCTTGTACTGGTTTGGATTCTCTTATCTAGAATATATGTATACTCTTTAACTTGTTTTTCACGAGTAATTTTTTTCCTAAATATTGTAAATATTATATATTTATATATATTAAATTTTATATATGTGCAATTTACAATTAGAAGCCAAACCATTAATTTCTCTTTCTCTTATCTACAATATGCATACGTTTTAATTTATTAAATTTAGTTATGTTTTTCTCAAGAGTAATTTTTTCCTAAATGTTGTAAAAATAAAATATTTGTATATATTAAAAATATATGTGCAATTTACAATTAGAAGAGAAGCCAAACCATTAATTTCTCATTCTCTCACTTTTTATTTAATGATTTTAAATTGATATTTTTAGTCTTCTGCTATTTATGTGTTAATACCAATAGCAAAAACAGTGCAGCTAACACTGCAGATTAATTTAACAATCTATAAATGAGATACGCTTAGCAATTTTTCTCCTGAATGTTGTAAATATTATATATTTATATATATTAAATATCATATATATGTGCAATTTACAATTAAAAGAGAAGCCAAACCATTAATTTCTCTTTCTCTCACTTTTTATTTAATGATTTTAAATTGGTATTTTTAGTCTTCTGCTATTTATGTGTTAATACCAATAGCAAAAACAGTGCAGCTAACACTGCAGATTAATTTAACAATCTATAAATGAGATACACTTAATAATAATAATAAATCAATGTCGTAGCTAAAGAGTTATACTTTCTCCTTTGTACAAGCAAATTTTGCACATTTTATGAATTATATTATTTCTTTTTATTATACCAGACCTGATCCCAGATTCTGTGATTGCAGAATTTTGTTTTATTGTAGATATATATAAAAAATTCTTCCTGTGCACATGTGTATACGCATATTTATATAAAGTCTAAAATTACAGTTAACATTACATAAACTATGAAAATTGTAACTTCGTGTTGATGGTATTTTTTGATTAGGCATAATTTTTGTTTTTAAAAATTTGATTTCTCTTGGAGGTAATTATTAAATGTAAAATATTACTCATGATATGTTTTTTTTCCCCTCTAAAGTTGGAATATAAACTTTGAAATGTTTTTTTTTTCTTCCTGTACTATGCAGTATTTATAAGCTATTTTTTTTTTTTTTTTAATTTTGGCCTTTTGTATTTTTCTTCCCAGATTATTTATTTAAGAAGTTTATGAAGAATATGTAAGGAATCTAGATTTGGCCTGCAGTTTCCTAGCAACCCTTCAGTTTTAAAAGCTTGCAAATTAATTAAGTAAGATGCTTACTTTCTGCATAATTATAACATAACTCACTACTATTCTTTTTTAATTCACGATTCTCAATGTTTCTTGAAAGTGGCATTTTGGGCTCTCTTTATATTGGTGGCTAATAACAATACATTATAAATGACATTTATTTCTTTTATTGATGAATTTCAACAGTCAATGAGATAATGAGCTTTTTACTATAACAGATAGTTTTTAGCCATTCACGTAGAGATAGATCAAAATGCTTTATTTATTTAAATGTTATTTTACAACTATGTATATAAGCTTTTAAATTATATTAATAATGTTTCTGTAATTTAGTATACTGGTTATACAACTATATTGATTTATACAACAGATTCTTTTTTACGTATGTTTAAAATTATTTTAGACATATTTATCAATGTTACATGTATGTAGTGTGCACCTATATATATTCATTCATGTTCATAAAAAAATCATGTATGTATTTTGCTTAAAATCAAAACAATCTTTCAAGCTATTTCAAAATTTTGCAGTAAGCATGACTAATAATCAAGATTACTAAGTATTGTACTAAATGCTAATAAATTAAATTGTATTGTATACACTTGTGATTTAAGTTATACAGTTATATAAAACGTTACTTATTTTTAACTGTTAACTTCAATACTTAACTTTAAATCAAAGAAAAGTTCAAATTAAAGCCAACTATTTTATCTTTATTTCGTAGTAAAAATAAACTGTAATAACAATAAATGGTTTTATTTATTAAGGATATAATAAAAAAACTAAATGTTTAAATTAAAATACAAATAAAACTGAAATATTTTTAATTGGTAATTGCAATACTTAACTATGAATCAAAGAAAAGTTCATATCAAAAACATAGTATTTTACCTTTATTTCACAGTAAAAAAGAAACCGTAATAATAATAAATGGTTTTATTTATTAAGGATATAATAAAAATGTATGGTTGAAATAAAATATATAATAAAATTAGGACAGTAATGCTATGTACATTATGCTTTTAAATGTTATAAAGCGTTTTGCCAAGAAGTTTGGATGAAATTTCAAAACAAATAAAAATAGTAAATTAAATATGCTTATTTAAATATATATATATATATAATTAAAATCAGGTTTATGTTAAAAATGATATAATTTGTAGTCCAAATTAATCAATATAGAACAAAAAATGTCCTGATCCGTAATCCCCCCGGGGTCAGGGTGTGATCGATACTTACCCGGTTGCTGGGGTAATTACTGATCAATGAATTTTTTCAATTAATCAAACTTTTGAAACATTTTAATCAAACTCTATATTTTATTGAATTGACACATGGTAAAGCTTTAACCATGCTGAATTTGGTTAACATCAATTGTGATATTTTTAGAGTTATTTAGATGTTTTTATTTTTTTGATCGGGAATTACCCTCGTCCACCCTAAAATCTTATCCATGCTATGGAACTGATAAAATAATTTTGAAAAAGGGTAATTTATTAGGGAAAATGACATCATAATCTGAAACAATGTATTAAGAGGAAACTTTTACTCATACTTCCCAAAGAAAATAGAATAAAGAGTTAAGAAAAATAAAAGTAGGATATCTTAAAAAACTTATATTTAGGCTAAACTAATATAATTTGAATCAAGAAAATTTTTTCACGCTATACCCATTAACAAAATTCACATTTTCATTTTCATCTTATTACTTTCATTTATTCTTTTAACTTTTCTATATTGAGTCGGGACAATTCATTAAACAAGCAGTGACAGCTGACTTGAACTGTATGTAACTGATTATATGTAATTAAATGGGTATGGAGTTTTTAAAAAAAATTTGGAGGCTTCAGCAGGGACTGTTTTATTCCTGTGGAGCACTGTGGCACTCATGTTTAATGGACCCCTCCTTCTCAAATTTTAATATTTATATTCTATTAATCTATACAGAGAAAATATTTTAAAGGTAAATATTTTTTTCTGCACATGATTATACAGTTTACGAAAGGATTAAACACTGATTATCTATATTTAAATAATTGATAACATACTATCATTTTACGGCAAAGTATCTATTGTTCGAAAAAATACAAACAACGTTCAATCTTCCATAGTGCACACAATGGAAATATTCACAATTAGTAAAAAAAATTGTATTTTATGTTATAGGATAAAAAATCAATAAACAAAAAAGTGTAACTTATGATGAAGTGTAACTTACAACTATTTTAATTATAATTAATATGATAGTTAATGTAAGATTTATTGTTCTGATTTTGTTTATTGTGTGTACATGTATGCAATCAGATTTAACATTATTTTTATTATTGAATAATTTATATTGTGTCAGTTGCCTGTTACCACTTTTGAGAGAGGGGGGGGGGGCATGAAAAGTTCAGCCTTTTTTTCTGTAAGCTTGTACCATGTCTGAAATTTGAAAATTTTATGGATTTTAGTTTTTTTTTTTTACTTTTTTTTTTAGTATAGACAAATAGTTTTTTTATTCGTTTTATTTTTATTCTTTGAAATTACTTTTTATTTAAGCACAAAAACTTTTTTATAAATTTCATTGTTTACTTTGGTTGTAACTTTATTTATAATTTTAGTAATACATATTAGGGTATTTATTTGCATTGTATAATTTTATATTGCTACTATTCAGAAGTTCTTAAAACATTGTTTTTATCATATTAACTAGTATGCTGTGGCCATCACAGGTCTTTCTTCTATATAATCCTGTACATATTTACACAATATAAATTATTTGTTAAATTATAATTTATTAAAATTATTTTGCATGATGGATGCAGACGATTTTTATCTGAAAGTAGTTTAATATTAAATGCCAAAAGAAAATCAGTTTTGTTCAGACATGAGAAGAAATGAATTTTCTTCCCATTATTTCATTTATTTATTTTTTCATTAAAAATGGAAAAAATCAATAACTTAGTATAAATTATCACTGATCTATTGTTCGATCATTCATTTAAAAGGTGTTGACGAGTTCTTTCGAAGATACCCATATTGAAAATTTACGAAAGGGGGATGGAGCAGAGCAATGTTCCTACATGCACTTACCTTTTTCCCCTAGCTTACTACTACTGTTAGCAATAATTCATCCAAATTTTACAATCATGCTTAAAATAATTCTCATCATGTTCATTTATACAAAATTTCGTCTTGTATTGCCATGTTAAAAATTTAGAAAGAATAGAATAACAGCACGGCCTGTTGAGTGTTTAATCCCCAAATCTAATCATTACCAGTTTAGGTAAGGCTCCAACTAAATACCAAGTTTTGTTCAATGGTTTTGAGATACAGTACCTACAAAGTTTGTAACACACACGCAGACAGACATTTTCTAAAAGCAGTCAAATTGTGATCAGGAAATCTCAAAACATGTAAATACGTCAAAAACTGTTTAAAAATTTTCACAAAACCAATATTTCCTTCTTACATAGAAGACAGTAAAAATAAGATTTTTTTTGCTAAGTTTTTTATGGCAAAAATGAAAGAAAAAATCGATAATGTTGTTTTAAATTAACGCAGATCAGTGGTTCAGCCACTTGTTATTTTTTTTTTCTTTTTCGTATGTATATAAAGAGAAAGTATTGCATTAGTAAAAAGTTTCAAACTCCAGTTTTGATGGATTTACACGTTTCAGGATATTCTGACTTCTGATCACGATTGAACTGATTTTAGAAAGTGTCTGTCTGTCAGTCTTTCTCTCTCTGTGTGTGTGTGTGTGTATCACTAATGTAGTAGACACTGCATCTCATTAACCAATTAACAAAGTTTAACCAAACTTGGAATTTTGTTGAAACCTGACATAAACTGATGCAGATTTGATTTGGCGATCAATTGTTCAACAGGTCGGGCTGTAAATTTTTAACGTGAACAAAACAAAATTTCATATAACTCTAAACAATGTAATTATAAAATTAATTGTTAATTAATAATTGTTAATCAATGATTGTAAAATTAATATAAATAATTGATAATAGTAGTAATAAATTAGAGGGGGGGATGTGCATCTGAGAACTTCGTTTCCTGTATTGATGTAACTCTGTTAGATAAAAATCGTCTACATTTATATGGAAAATAATTTAATAAACTTCTATTTTATGATTTTGGTGTATAATTAAAATTATACAGAAGAAAGTCTTGTGGTGGCAATATCACACTAAAGGTATTGATAAGCTCTTTTGAAAGATACCCATGGTGAAAACTTGTCCCCTCTGGGCAATAAATGTAAAGGAAAATATATTCCATAGTCTGCAGAACTGCTTTTCTTTTTCTGTTTTTTAGTAGCTTTTAATATAATTTATATATATTTTTCCATACATTTGGACAGTGATCATTGTATTATGTGATCTGTATAAATCATGTTAAAAAAAATCACCTAGGAAGATCTATAAATAAAGCTTATAAAATAAAATTTGATTCGTAGAGTTTAGAGTGCTATTCAGTCAAATGTGATATCATTGACAGTTTATTATCTACAATTTGACAGTAAAAATATAAAAAATAATTATAATAGAACTAACCTTTAATAGCTATTTGTTTTTAGCATCATGAAGTATATATATTAACATTTATCAATAATTGTTTCAAAATTTTTAAGTTATAATGATGTTCTATTATTATTATTATTATTATTCACATTTAATTTTAATATGTTTGTCAACTAATTTAAAACTAATATAAGGTTATTATTATCATGTTTCAATTAATTAAAAAATGATGAAAAATTTGAAAAATCGGGCTTTAAAATGCACTAGGATGATGTCTCAGTAAGCATCTTCGTGTTGAATCACATGACTGTCTTTATTACCATTTTAGTGCTATGCTGTCTGGAGACACGTCCAGACACTGTCTTTTTTATATATGAAGATTTACTCGTATTATTGAAAAATCTAGTACTTATTGTAGATGAGAAAATTCAAAACTGATTGGTTTCAATTAAATAATCATACAAAATTGTTTCTTATAAATACCATAACTTGCATATTGTTATTGAGTATAATTTTTGGTTTATGGGAGGACATAACTGTCAGTTTTTATTTATTTATTTATTTTTCCTTTTGAAATGTTTTTTATTTTCTCTCTCTGCAGGTGCTGCGAGAACTTGTCTATTACAGAGAAAAACATTAGATGTTGAATTAAAATAGTAATGTTCAATTAGCTTCGCTATGCAAATAAAGAAATTTTATGTAATTTTTAAAATAAAAATGCATAAATACATATTGTTTCTTTTGATTCTTTTTGAAATTTGAATCTCAAACCAATACAGGTAGGTTGGAAGTCAGTCCTTCATGGTATCTTGCCGAACAGTCTACAATTTGTAGTAGTTAAAACAAATTCAGAATATGGAACAAAGCACAAGTTTGATTAATATGTTTAATCAAATAGAAAATACGTATGTATATATATATATATAAAAAAAACATATGTTAAAAAAAAAAAAAAAAAAGTTAAGCAAATCACTTTTGATAAAAATATGTGTGTTTTTAAGCTACGTAAGTACTTTCTAATTTTTTCTTTTGTTTTTATATTTTATCTAAAAATTGCACTGAGTTTAATTTTGTTTATAATTTTGACATTCACTGAGACTTGATTCTTGGCTTTTTCTTTTTAGCTGCATTTCATTGATACAACCTGTCGTCCGAAAAAGTGGGATCATATTAATTATAGTTTAGTGATTACCTCTACAGTTTTACATCACAACCATCATTATGCATCACGATGTGAAAACATGGAGGTAATCAGGAATTTAACTGCCTGTAATTAATGTGATCCAACTTTGTTGAATGCCAGGTGGTATGAAATGCTACTAAAAAAAAAGTCAAGAGTCAAGTTCTTTGAACGTCAAAAGGGGATGCAACTTACTTGGAACAATGAGAATGAATATGTTCATAAAGATAAAATTTATATGGTGGTATTTAAAATATTTGAAAATTGTATATACAGTACACTTATTATGCTGCTATTGCACAAAAACTTTTTGCACAACATTTGAACCGGTTTTTGCTCTAATTTCTGGAGACTGAAAAAAATTTTTGGTTCAGAAAGTTCTCCAAAATACTTCAGATCTCAGTGGATGGTGTCACATTCAGTCTATGCCTAGAACCGGTTTGTAGCTGCATCTATAATGAACCAGTTCTGGTCCTAGACTGAAAGTGGTGCCATTTACTCAGATAAAAAAAGGAGAGTGACAAAAAATCAGTTTCAACTGTCAACATCACCTAAAACATGTGCTGAGGAAGTTCTGGATGCAAAGAATGATATACATATAAGCTCTGAATAAAGCTATTAAGTTTTATCTTTAATTACAGTATAAAAGTTTCATGTTTTTTAGTAATAGTAAAATGTGGAATTGATTCATTTTTCTAATTTGGATTCTGTGTCTCCATTTGACATATTTGTGATCCATGTTAGTTAAATGTAAATTGGAAGAATGTAATGTTTTTATTATAAGCTTTTAAGACAAAGTTGTAGCAATTCAAAAATCATGAGAAAGGCTCAAAAAATGTTTAAAAAATTGCTTAAAATTATTTACAAGGAATTAGGTGAATAATAATTAATGTTCATTAGTTGTTAATTAAAGAAAACACTGTTATTTATTGACATAAATTTTACTATTAAAGATGTGATTCTTTAGATTAGGTTAATGCCCAGTGGGTGATCCATGTATGCTAAATTAATTTTATATTCAAAAATCTGGAGTAACTCTGTTTGACTTTCTGATAAATTAAAGTAAAAGAAGTTGTTAAATGAAGAGAAGAGTTAAATTATAATAGGGCATTTGAATAATTTTCTCCATATAGTGTGTTCTTTAACATTATTGCACTTTAAAGAATTTGAGCCTGTAGATCATAATGTTAAAGAATTTCGCATTGTGTCACTATAAAATAACTAAGCTCTAGATACTCCAGAATCAATAGGTCTTGTGTTACGGTGACCTATAGCATATATACCAACATTCAGGTAAATTCATCAATGCATTCAGATGCTATCATGTTCACTCACACATATATACTACACACACATGCATATAGTACCGTGAAAATAGCAAAAATGAACTCTGAGACCTCAAAGCCTATCGAAATACCAAAATCTCAAAGTAAAATTTTTGTCATGATTACAATATTTTCTTTACATATATATGTTTGTAGAGTATAAGTAATATTGCTATTGCTAGGGGATAAGGCTGATTATCTATTTTATGAATTTAAAACTGCAGGGATACTTTTTTATATTTGTGTGTTGGGGGGGGGGGGATTTACTCCCCAACAGACAGAATTTTCTGTAATGATTTGCAGACTGCAGTATAGAACTGCTAAACTAACTTTTAAATCACATGTAGCTATTAGCACTTAATAAATTAAGTAATATCTGCATATAAAAGGAAAACGAAGAATGTACAAAAGAACAGTAATCTAGAGACATGATGTAAATTGTATTACTTTTCTTATCTGTATACATGGTAGAGAAAGTATTGTTTTTGGATCAAATAGCTGAAATTGAGTTTTTGTTAAATTTAAATGTTTTGAGGTCCCCTGAATCTGAAAATCATGTTTTTAGCAGTTAGTCTGTATATCTGTCTGTTATCAACATATCTCTAGAACAAATAGTAGCAGAAAGTCGAAACTGTAATGTACAAAATGCGCATCATATAGACGCTACACTAAACTTTTCTTTGAGATCAAGCAAGTAGTTCATGTACAAGGGCATCCAAGAGAATTCAAACATATTATCCTTGGAAAAATTTCGAGTAAGTACAGTGTAACAGCATTAAGCTGACAAAAACAATTTTTTTTTTTTTTTTTAATGCATAAAAACATGTTTTGTGTATATTGTGATATGGAAATCATTCATCTGTTGTGTACAGGGCTACCCAAAATATTTGGATATTTGGGGCTATACTTATATTGACCAAACGTCCCCATTTTCTGGGGACAAATGGGGACTTCCTTTTTTTTTTGAAGGCATTTTTCTAAGTTTTAAATAATTGTAGAAAGTAAATTATTAATCAGTAATACTTTATTTTTAGTCCTTATTTATTAGGAATGAAAAAATACACCCATAATTGGATAATTGTAGCAATTTTTAACGCTTCTCTATTATAAAGGTATTTTGATCTGGTCAGCCTAGCTATATTTGAAAATTGCTGGAATAGTAATTCATTTTTTGTTAGGTGTTTTTTGTTTGGGACTAAATTTAAGTACACAATATTATTTATAGACAATATGACAACAGAGCTACCAAAAATTGAGCTAAATGTTCTTTTATATTCAATGTAATTGATGGAAGTGCTTCGATGCACGTTACTGTGTCGACAAACACTGCTCAGAAAGAAAAATTAGTGTTTCAAATTCATACTGTAAAAAAAGTAATTTTTAAAATTTAACTTTGTTTTTTCTTGTATAATATCATGTTTTGAGGTAACCTGATTACAAAAGTCCAATTTTTAGTGATCAATCTGTATGTATTTATTTATATTACCATATCTTAAAAAATCTGGTGTGTCACACACATCATTTTCTCTTACCCTGCATTTCAATATTATAATGATTGATTGCATATTAAATTTTAAGTTCAATAGCATAAGATAATAAAATTCAATATACTTTTAGAACATTCTAAAATAGTTTTAAAAACAATTTTATTTGATATACAGTTCTGTGCATAGAATTATTACAAAAAAAAAAAAAAACCAGGCTATTATTAATTTACCTTCAAACTTGCCAGTATTTATAAAATTTTTGCCGGTAACCTAATATGAAATTCAAAGTGCTAAATTTGAATTTCCTGCAGTTATTTACTATTAAGTTATGCGATAACAGATACACATACAGACCAACTGCTAAAAATTGGACTTTCATAATCAGGCCACTTCAAAACATGATATAATACAAAAAACAAAGTTGAAAATAAAACTTCAAAAATTACTTTATTTACAGTATGCATATGAAACATTAATTGTGCAGTGTTCGGCACCATAGTAAAATATACAAACCACTTCTGTTAATTAGATTCAATAGAAAAGAACATTTTGCTTAATTCTGAGTATCCCTGTGTATTGTCTATAATCAATATGCACTATTAAGAATACTTTGTATTAAAAATTAGTCTTCTTTGAAAAGCATTTAACGCAAAAGGAATTATGATTCCTCCAAGTATAGCCCCATCCAAATACTTTAATTGGCCTTGTAAATGAAAGATGAATAATTTTCATACCACAATCTACACAAAGCATGCTTTTAAGAATTAAATATATATATATATATATATATATATATATATTCCATTTTGGTTAAGTCAGCCTGTAGATGTTACACTGTATTTGCCATATATTTCCCCTTAGACAATGTATTTGAATTCACTTGGATGTTCCTGTACACAAACCATTTGCTTGGTCTCAATGAAAAGTTTACTGTAACATTCCTATATGATACGCATTTAGAATACTAAGTTTGAACTTTCTGCTATTATTTGTTCTTGAGATATGCTGATAACAGATACACATTCAGACTAACCGCTAAAAACATGGTTTTTGGATTCAGGGGACCTCAAAATGTATAAATATGATAAAAACACACTTTCAAAAATTTGACTGATAAACAATACGTTACCTATATACCCCTTTAGAAATATATACATAATGTTAAAAAGCATTATCATTAGCTCTGAGACAGTTGGCTAAAAATATTTAAAAAATGCATTGTCAACATGTTCTGAGCTTTTCTGAAAGTTTCAAATGCCTAACTAGTCAAGAAGTCAGTCGATTGCAAGATTTGTACTTGTAACGCTGCCAAAGGCAGCAGGGACCTGAAACTGTTCTCTAAAAGTATTAAAAAAAAGCATTTTCACTATGTTCTGAACTATTCTGAAAGTTTAAAATGTCTAGCTGGTTGTAAAGTTAGTTAAATAAATTTTCTGTTGAATCATATAAACACTGCTGAAGGCAGCAGGTATCCAAAACAGTTGGCTGAAAATAATAAAGAAAATGCATTTTGAATGTGTTCTGGGCTTTTCCGAAAGTTTCAAACGTTTAGCCAGTCAGGAAGTCAGTTAAAAATCATTTGCAAGATCTGTACTGGTAACGCTGTTGAAGGCATCAGGGATCCGAAACAATTGGCTAAAAGTATTAAAAAAATAATGCATTTTCACCATGTTCTGAACTATTCTGGAAATTTCAAATGTCTAGCTAGTCGAGAAGTTAGTTAAATAAATTTTCCGTTGAACCGTATAAACGCTGACAAAGGCAGCAGGGACCCGAAACAGTTCTCTAAAAGTATTTTTAAAATGCATTTTCACCGTGTTCTGAACTATTCTGAAAGTTTTAAATGTCTAGCTGGTTGAAAAGTTAGTTAAATAAATTTTCTGTAGAATCATATAAATGCTGCTGAAAGCAGCAGGTATCCGAAACAGTTGGCTTGTTGGCTAAAAATAATTTTAAAAAATGCATTTTCAACAGGTTCTGGGCTTTTCTGAAAGCTTCAAATGTCTAGCTAGTCGGGAAGTCAGTTAAAAATCATTGCAAAATGTGTACTGGTAACGCTGCTGAAGGCACCACGGATCCGAAACAATTGGCTAAAAGTATTTTAAAAATGCATTTTCGCACTGTTCTGAACTATTCTGAAAGTTTCAAATGTCTAGCTAGTCGAGAAGTTAAATAAATTTTCTGTTGGAACCATACAAATGCTGCCGAGGGCACCAGTGGCCCTCAACTATTTGCTAAAAATATTTAAAAAATGCATTTTCACTGTGTTCTGAGCTATCCTGAAAGTTTCAAATGTCTAACTAGTTAGGAAGTTAGTTAAAAATTGATTGCAAGATTTGTACAGGTAACGCTGCCTAAGGCAGCAGGTATCTTAAGCAGTTGGCTAAAAGTATTTAAAAAAAATGCATTTTCACTGTGTTCTGAACTATTCTGAAAGTTTCAAATGTCTAGCTAGCTGGGTAGTTAAATAAATTTTCTGTTGAATCATATAAAAGCTGCTGAAGGCAACATGTATCCGAAACAGTTGGCTAAAAATATTTAAAAAATGCATTGTCAACGTGTTCTGAGCATTTCTGAAAATTTCAAATGTCTAGCTAGTCAGGAAGTCAGTTAAAATTCGATTGCAATATTTGTCCAAACAATTTTTGAGTTAAAGTTTTTTGTTACTTTATGGCCAAAAGCTTTGTATTTTTGGTCATTATGAACCTAATTTTCTTAAATATCTCCAAAACGGAAAATTATACAAAGTCCAAAAAGGGAGGTGCACAACTGGATGTTATAACAAACCTATGTACCAATTCGCAACTTTCTACGTCCAATCGTTTTTGAGTTATGTGACACACACACACATGCGTACGACGTCACGAAAAATCGTGTAAAGTCGCTTATATCGCTAAAACGAGAGCTCGTGTTAAGACGACACTTGCAGGTGTACAACTAGACATCATGACAGTCACACATATAAATTGGCAACATTCAGCGACCATTCGTTTTCGAGCAATGTGAAATACAAAATCCATTTCGCAAATCGGGATTACTATAATTCCTTATACTTTGTACAAAGTATAATTCCTTATACTTTGTTGGAAGTAAAAAATGGTGCAGAATTTTATGAAACCAACTAGAAATTTTCAAGGAATTTGAAAAAATAATAATTTTTGCCTGTACAAAAAAACAAAAAAAAACAGTATTTTGCAATGAGCAAAATTATGTCTCATATTCTAATAAGATGATATACAAAGTTTTATCTGAAAAACTTCCAGGTGTGATCTGAAAAAAAAAAAAAAAAAAAAAAAAAACTATCTTGCCAAATTTTCTGCCTGGGTAATGAATTCCATTAAAATCTACCAAAATTGGATATGGAATATACATTTGGATTTCATCCAAGTTTTATAGAAGTTACATACAATCAGCATAACTGATGCATTTTTCTTTTTTTTTTTTTCTTTCTCTTTTAAGCATTTTAATGCACTTATTTTAAACAAGGAAGCCAAAAGCATTGGCCATGCTTTTTATTATGCAAATATTAATTTTAGACAAAAATATACAGGTATTGATTTTAAGCATATATTTTTAAACCCTGATATTGAAAATCAATATCACACTTATGTTTAAAATTAATCTCTGCATTATAAAAAACAAGGTCAATGCTTTTGGTTCCCCTGTTTAAAATAAGTGCATTAAAATTCTTAAAAGGAAAGGAAAAAGAAAAGAAAAATGCATCAGCTATGTTGATTTTACGTAATTTCTATAAAACCTGGATGAAATCTAGATGTATATTCCATATTCAATTTTGGTTGATTTTACATGATTTAGATGAGATCTGGATGTATATTTTACATCCAAATCTAGTTGATATTACACGAAATGGCTGAAAACACAATGTTTCATTTACATCCAAATTTGGTTGATTTTACATGAATTGGACAAACTCTGAATGTCTTACATAACAAGTTGTTTGATATTACGTACCAACTAAGTCTCATTTGGGGCCATGTTACAACTTTGCTTGTGACATTTCAACCAAAAATCAACCAAAGCAGATAGCAAATTTCAACGTAATGGGACGTGATATTTGATCGCGATTACGTAATATCAACCTAATCGGGATGAAGTGTGTTGTGTGGGGGGAGCATATATTAAAACCTTTATTTCTTTTTGAATAAGATGTGACTGAGATTATGTTTTCCATTCATTAAATATTCTAAATAATTATTTGATATTATAGAAAAGTGCTATAAAAATATCTTGTAATTTATCAAATGTATGGAAATACCATGTATAAGAAGTAAGAACTAATGTATCATTTAATGATAACTAAATTAAGTTGCATCTTCCTCCCCTCCCCTTCTACATTTCAGCCATGACTATATAATTAATTAGTTCTCATATTTTGTCTTCATATGTATTAAGATATGACTGAAAATTTCTCCTATCTCAATGTAAAAAACTTATGTATTTTCATTTACAATTTCTGTGTAATCTTTCTATATTTATTGTTATTGGTTTGACAATTTTAAACTATTTAATGTATCACCAACTGCAACATATTTTTAGTGGGTAAGGCCAAATTAAATTTTACAAAAGCAAAATGTGACATGTTTAAATGCTCTGCTAAGTCTGTTCTAGTTCCTAGTAGAGATGGAACAAAGCTTCGGTAAGAGCGAAGCTTTAGCCTGTCCGAATAATCAGCACTCCTGATTCAGTCTATAACAATTTATGTTGTGAATATTCTTTTTAAAATTATTATATAAACTTAAGTTATGTATAATTGTACCTTATAAAAAAGCAATGTGTACTAAACCCTTGGAAACAGAAATCCTTCAGTGATTAATAATATGCTATTAATTTAATTTGAAAGTTACCGAGAAGAAAAAAATAGGTTACATTATGTTTAGTTAATAATTATATGAATAACTTTAGTTGATTTAAAGTGAAAGTATTAAAATATTGCATAAAACATTCTTTAAACATTTCTAGCTTTGAATCTTATGAAAATGTCATATTTATTATCTACTAGGGCAGGATGTGTCAGTAATGAACAACTATTAAGAAATTTCATTTAAAATCATATTTTATTTAAGTTATTTTTTAATATATTAACCTGCCAACAAAATTTAACAAATTTCATTGTCATTGATCAATATTATCAACAATGACTCAGGATTATAAAACATGCAAAGACTTATTGCAAAATAAAAGCTAAATTTTTATTTTTTATAAGTCAAATTATGAGGCGGGTGCCTATTAACCATTCTAGATTTAAACTCTGAATATTTATTCTAGATAATTAAAGTTATAAAATTTATTATAGGTTTGTTATTGTCACATGATAAAATGTTTTATAGGTCAATAATTGTTTTTAACGTTTATTTTTCTTATTATGTACAAGGTTAATAAATCCTAACTTCATTAGATCAATTATCATGCATTTTTAAATTTCATAAGGGGTTTTTAATGTGCTGCATATTTAACACTGGGAGTACCAAGCTTTCTCGCCACAGAAAAAAAAAAAAAAAAAAAAAAAAAAAAAAAATCAGTAAAAGGTGTCACTTGGAGTGTTTCTTCAAAGATTGCCAGTATGGTGACATTCGGTATCGTATACAGATAAATGATGCAATAAGAGCTCGTATTTTCTGGCAAATAAGACAAATGCTGATTAAAAAAAATAATAATAATAATTATGTATAGTGTAAAAATTGGGTCCTTTTTGCTGCTCCTTCACAAAATTCCACTATAAAAAGGGACACTTCACTATATTCAAATTTATAAAGTGAGCCCCTTCACAAATAAATTGTCTTTTTATAAAATGTTTCAATGTTTTCTGTATTATTACTTTCTTCTATATTCAATAGAAAGAAAGTATTGGATTCATAAAAATTTTCTACTTCTGGTTTTCGACGGATTTACACATTTTGAGAAGTCTAGAATACGATTTGACCATTTTTAGAAAATGTCTGTCTCTGTGTGTGAGTGTGACAAAAATTTTGTGGCATCTCCAGAATTACTGTTCAGAATTACATATAAATTTATATGCAGATGGGCCCTGACCTAAATTAGTTCCTATCAACTTTTAGTGTAAACTGCCCAACAGGTAGCGGTGCTGTACAGTAATTTCAGGAGAGGCTATATCTCAGGTTCTATTACGTGTAATCAAACAAAACTTGATATGTGAGAAGACCGTTATGAGATGTTATGCTGATCCAATTTGAATGCCTATCAGCCAATAGGTTGTGCTGCTATACAGCAATTTCAGTAATTTAAGGAAAAGCTATTATATCTCAGGAACTACTGCATAGAATTGCATATAAATTTGTATGTAGGTTTTTCCCCACAAAAAAGGGGACCCAAAATTTAAAATCTGAATTGACCCCTAAAAATGCATAATGTGCATTTTCAACTGTATTTTGCAATTTTAATATATCGCAAAGTTAAACGATACAAGATTAAACGATACAGCAAGGAAGTATAATTGAAAAGTATTTATAATCTATGCAAAATGTATGATTTTTGTTGAAATTTGTAATGATTGACCTATTTTCTCATCAATGTTTTTATTTCAGGTATTGGGTACCTCATGTGAATGCCCTGGTGGAGTGATGCCTTCCGGATGCAAGCATGTTTTTGCTGTTTTGTCACTTCTGCAAGAGTACTGTACGAAGGAATTGTACAGTGCTCCAACAGAAGTTCTCCAAAAATGGCATGCACATTCCACAAAGAAAAAGTTTGCACCTATGAAAGTTAAAGATATTTTTCCGATGTCAAGGTGTAATAGTGATAATTCTGACGACAACACTGTGAATTTCAGTGCGTTAAAAGATCTACAAAGGACTGCGCCGATATTTTCCATTATTGATGAAACAAAATTTAATACTACACAATTGATGTACAGAAAATCGATTCCTTTGCCAGCTATGGTCATGGTAGACCAGTTGTATGTGAATTTAAATTTACCTGACATGAATGTAGAAGAACTGTTTTTCTTTCATAACAACATAAAAAAATCGCTAGGTGAGTCTTACGATATTGAAATGCGAACTATAAAACAAAATGATGAATTTTGGAAAAGACAAATATTTTTAAGACTGACTTCATCAAATTTTCATCAAATAATTCACTCAACAAACTTTACGAAAACAAGTGAGAAACTGTTAAATCCACAGGACATTTCATATATTCCTGCTGTATTACATGGCAAAAATTTTGAAATTAAAGCAAAACATATAATTTCACAGTTATACTCAGAATATGATTTCAGGGACGTTGGATTCGTGATCAATCCTTTGTTCCCATACTTAGGTGCTTCACCAGATGGACTGCTATATGGGGATGGTGCAATATTAGTAGAGATAAAAACTATCTATAATATAAATAGGCTCAGTTTAAATGAATTATGCAAAAAAAGTGATTTTTGCCTTGAAGAAAATGAAGATGGTACAATATCTGTAAAAGAAACTCATAAATGGTATTATCAAGTACAAGGCCAGATGGCAGTTTGCAACATAAACAGTTGTCTATTTTGTGTTTTTTATGATGTAGAAAAACCACCTTTTGTGCAGAATATTGCATTCAAATCAAATATGTGGAAATGCATGTTAGAACGCTTGAAATGCTTTTTCTTTAGTGTCCATTTAAAAAATTTAATAAAAAATACTTTTTTATTTTATATTATGTCTGAAGTGCTGGTAGGTATGGGCAACTGAAAAAAAAAGGGGGGGGGCATAGTTATAGATCACTGTCGCACAAATTATAGATTTTAGAAAGTCAATTGTTCATAGATTTTAACAGGGACACAACAATTTCTTCATCATTATGATCTTTGGGCTCAAATTGAAGGGGAATAGTGTTAATGTAAACGTACTATATATAAACAGTGAAACCGCTAGTCTTTAAAAATCATGGATTCTTGGGACCTATGAGTTTAAAAAGTCTGGGTCTTTTTTACAAAAAAATGGGTCCTCACATAAATGAATTTACATATTACAGATATAAATTAAAATTTGATCTTATTGTAGGTGAAAAACAGTTTTTTAGGAATTTTTAACCAGCTCTCTGGAAGAAAAAAAAAGAGACTATAGTTATACAATAGCTAATTATTATTTTAAACTAGAAACATTTTTAAAAATTCCTCAAAATTATTAACATTAAAAGAACAAAATGACAATTTTTTTTTTAAAAAATGAGTGGTTATTAGAACAGTAAATTGGTCAGCGATGCTGCTTACACATTATAACACGAAAAAATTACTGTGGCAAGTCCCAGGGATACTTAATTTTCATTCTTGGAAAAAATAATAATAATAATACTTACTGTTTAGAAAGTCGAGTGGTGTCACTCCAGTTTTTTCTTTTCAGATATTTTCAAGATTAGCTGTACTAATATACACTAATATATACTAGCTGAACATTAGAAATATATCTATATATATTTCTAATGTACAGCTATTGTACAGTCTGCATTAAAAGTATCTGAGCACTATCAATATTTCCAATATCAAAAAAGTATACTTAAAACTGTTTTGTTAAATAAATCCTTCTTGAACCATGTTCTTAGACTAAGAGCATGACTTGACAAGGATTTATTTAACAAAGCAGTATTAAGTGTACATTTGGACAGGGATTAGTGCTCGAATACTTTTGTTGCTAACGGTATACTGCCCTAAACTAATCTCCGGAAACCGAGGTTTAAGCAGTAGACTTATTAAGAGGAAAATAAATTCCTATTCCTCTAAAGCAGTGACTCTCAACCACTGTGCCGCGGCAGTTTTGAGTGCCGCCAAATTTTAGAAATGTACGTAGTAAAAATTATGCCTCTTATTATGAGTAAAGTTTGTTTACATTACAGATAAGTACACTGTAAAAGAAAACTGTTGTTTTTACAGTTAAATACCATATTTTTAACTGTGTTTATCTTCGATAACTGTGATCTTTTATAAAATGAAATATTTGCCCCATGTAAAATGTGTGCCGCCAAATTTTGAAATCGTTAAAAGTGTGTCACGACAAAAAAAAAAAAAAAAAAAAAAAAAAAAGTTGGGAATCACTGCTCTAAAGCAAAATTTAGAGACTAATTTCGCAGTTGAAGGAAAATTCTCAAAATGAAAATTAAGTTCATGTACTGTATTTCCTTGAGAATAATCTGCAGGTCTGCTTCATCAGTTTCACTTTAGAAATTATAATTAACAGACAAAGCTATTTTTAAATGGTGTTTTATCTCTGTAACCATATCTATAAATAACCATATCTTTTTGGAGTAAAACCAGTTTACCTGACATGTGGATTATACACAGAGAAGCATGCTAATTTTTTTTTATTTTTTTTAAATACAGAAAGAAAATTATAAAAGTAAGATTCACATTTTATTTAATGTTTAAAATAGAATCGACTTGTGCTTGAACATTTTACTTTTTGCCAGAATTGTATGGAAAAAATAGAATTTTCAGTAAATTTTACCACACACATAGCCTTATAAAATTAGTTGTAATAAAGAAAAAAAAATAGTTAAGCATCAGTCAATTCTATTTTGAAGAAGTATGCAAAATTTAAATACAATAGAGGCATTAGTTTTTGAGAATTCATGTTCACTTTTTTCCCGTAATGATGTGCGATGCATAAAGTCTACTCTAATTACAAATTTTCCATAAAATATTATTGATGTGGCAGATGGCAGCAATAAGATAAACCATAAAATATATACTATAAGTTGTAAAAACAGTTTAAGAGGCCTCTTTACTTATCATCCAGTCCCTGGAAGCCTAAGTTAATGTATTTCTATGGAGAATTTTGTCCCATTATAACTCATTAACTAATACATAATTTTAAATTGAGTTTTCACTTTTACAAAATTCAGAACTGTTAAACAGGTTATCGGTTTTGATTTTTTTTTTTTTTTTTTTTTTTTTTACTTTGAAGTTGTAAAATGTGAATTTTCACATGTGATATTTTTGCATTTTTCACCTATTAAAAATGAAATCTTAAAAGTTTAAGAAAATAAATTTTTAGAAATAACTTGTGTTAACAGTTGTGAATTTTCTGAATGTGAAAATAGAATTTAAAAATATTAGTTAATGAGTTGTCCTATGGGGAACTTTTTCTCTGTTTTAACTTTGGCTTTTGGGAAGAGGCGTTATCAAGTCTTTCATTGATTCGGAGTAGCAATGCTTTTTTTTTTTTTTTTTTTTTTTTTTTTATAACCATTCTGAACATACTGCATTAGGAAGGTATTGCAATTTGCCTTTGAAATTTTGATGTTTCTATATGGTTTAAGTCGCTCTGAGTTCATATGTGCTATTTTTATGGTGATGTATGTGAGTGAATATATTAACATCTAAACGTTATAGATTTAGGTAATCTTAAAAAAAATAAAAATGATGCTACAATATCATAAGAATTCCATTTATAACTAAAGCAAATTTTTGTTCGCTACAGTAAAGATTTCACGTGCCAACTGCGAACTGGCGAGTGGAAATTTTATGCCCTGTTCTAGTGCTTACAAATTTTTACTAGGTGACAAAGAAAAAAAATCTTTACAGAGGTCAAAGCAATCAAATAGGAAAATATAGGAATTTTTTCATTCAAATATAGGAACAAGATTTCAAGAGCTAATTTAACAGATAAAATAAATGAACAGATCTATTACTGTTTATTTTTCACATTATTTAGAAAAGAGCATATTTCCAAATTTATCATCTCTTGCTTGTCTAGCTTGCATACCAATTTATATTATTTAACAACAGTCCACCTAATTTTTTAATAATTACTTTTTTTAATCATAATGCTTAAAAAGTAAAAAAAAAAAAAAAAGCTGGTTGACTGGTTGAATACAAAACTGGTTGAATACGTTATGAGGCTGCTATCAGTTGAACTGCTTCAGTTGCTTAATGAATCGCCCCCCCCCCCCCTCCCACCCAAAAAAGTGAAAAAATATTAATGGCACTATTATTTCTTTTGATTGTATAAAGAAATTTACTTTTTAAAGTGATATTTGCAAAGCTGTAAGTAAAAAATATGTTTATACTAGGATATATTAGCTTTATTTTCTTCAGTTCAAGACATAGGTGAAACTTCCTTTATTGTTTGTCATATTTTATGTTAAATTACCCTTTAAAAAAATATATATATACATATATATATATATATATATATATATGTATGCCTCCCATACCAAAGTTTTTTTTTTTTTTTTTTTAATCGGTAAATTCATTAAGTTAATTTTTATTATGAAAGTACTATATTGCATGATTACATGCATTGTTTTTATGGAAATATATATATATTTCTTAAATTTAAGAAAAATGATTGATAGTGTGGATATTTGATCATGAAGAACAAATAATTTAAATACAACAAAATCTTTGAGATATATTAATAATTAAAAAATAATAATAAAAATCATCTGGCTTGCTTTAAAAGTTTTTTTTTTTTTTTTTTTTTAATTAAACACTGGAAATAAAATTAATTCATGATTAAAAAGTTTTCATTATTTTGTTATTTTCTTATAATGTATGCAATATTATAAACATATGACAAATTATGCAACATATTAATTCCAATCACATTAGCAGAGTGAATGTTGAAAAGAAAAAGCAATTATTTTTGCTGAAAATTAAATAGGATGCCTAGCAGAGAAAGCAGAAAATAAGTAAGGAAAACTTAAACTGAAGTAGCAGAAAATAGGAAAAATATAAAGAATTATAAAACATAGGACATTTTTCATGATTTTTTGAAATATATAGGAACATTTTGAGCCCTGTCTTTATGATCTATCGGCTCAAATTATTTGAAGTGCAATAACGTTGTTTTAATGAATAAGCTATACACAGAAATATACTCAAATACTCTATTATACATTTTTTTCTTTTGTTTATTTAATGTTCAGAAAGTTGACTGGAGTCATTCCATAATTTTTGGGTTTATAGGCCTGTTTGTCTATATATATATATATATATGTGTGTGTGTGTGTGTGTGTATTTGTAAAAACAAAAATTTATATTAAAGGTAGTATAAACAATTTAATTTGGATTGAAATAAGTAAGCAGCTATTAATATACATTAGATTTAAGAATGTTCCTATCATGATCTTGAATAAACAAAAAGTCAATAATAATTAAAGATGAAATTCATGTAAACATTTGTTTAGAAAATTCAGTTTTTTCATAGAATGTGAAACAAATGATAACTTGCTCATAACATGATATTTGCAGTGTGAGATACAAGAAAAAAAATCTAAAGAAAAGAAAATAAATATCAAAATTTATTTTGATGACAATCAACAATGAAAATAGTATACAAATGTTACATATAGCTTTATACATATATACACATTTTATTGATTATTGAAGAAATAATTTGTGAAAATGATGAAAAGTTTTGTGGATTTTTAAATTTTGTGTGGCATATGGTTGTGTAAACAGAAGCGATAAAATAGACTGCCAAGAAAAGAACATTAGCTTTCATTGGTTTCCTTTAAAGGACTCCAATAGATTAAAAGAATGGTTAAGAATGATAACGGGAGAAAATTTTGCTCCTAATGAACATTCTGTTTTGTGCTCCAAGTAGACTAAAAGATTGATAAAGCAAAAAAGCCAGAAATTCTTGGTCAGTCACGAGTCTGTGCTATGAAAAAGTTTGGATATTTATCTCAAGGAGAAACCACCCTTCTGGAAAATTAAGATTAAGCTGAACGTTTATAAACATGTTATAGATTACCAGCACTTATAGATTTTTAAAGGGGCACTGAATAATAAAAGCAGAACATTATTTAAACTAAACACATACTAGTGAATAACACACTTTCACTAAACTATTAAACTATTGGGTTTATAAGAATACTACTCTGAACATTAAAAATCTACATACACTGATGGAAAAAAAAATCCCAACACCAAGAAAAAATTATTGTACAGTAATGAAATTTCAGCAATACATTTGTCTAGGTAACATATTTAATTGATTAAAGTTTCAAGATCACAGGTAGAGCCATTGGAGAGAAGAGCCCTTTCAAATGTGAAATGTTGGTACATTAGGAACCGGTGTAACCGCCAGAATTTTGAATGCAAGCATGCAAACGTGCATGCATTGTGTCGTACAGGTGTCGGATATCAGTTTTTGGGATGGAGTTACATGCCTGTTGCACTTGGGCGGTTAATGCTGGTTGTGGATGACGCTGGAGTTGTCGTCCAATGGTGTCCCATACGTGCTCGATTGGAGAAAGATCTGGTGATCTAGCAGGCCAAGGCAACATGTCGACACTCTGTAGAGCATGTTGGGTTACAACAGCGGTATGACGGCGAGCGTTATCCTGTTGGAAAACACCCCCTTGAATGCTGTTCATGAATGGCAGCACAACAGGTTGTATCGCTAGACTGACGTACAAATTTGCAGTCAGGGTGCGTGGGATAACCACGAGAGTGCTCCTGCTGTCATACGAAATTGCTCCAAACCATAACTCCAGGAGTAGGCCCTGTGTGTCTAGGCCGCAGACAGGTCGCTAGCAGGCGTTCACCTGGCCTCCTTCTAACCAACACACGGCTATCACTGCGAGCGAGGCAGAACCGGCTTTCATCAGAAAACACAACAGGTCTCTACTCCGTCCTCCAATGAGCTCTAGCTTGACACCACTCACGTCGCAAACGGCAGTGGTTTGGAGTCAGTGGAATGCACGCTAAAGGGCAAAACTGGGAAAATTCATTAGTGGCCAGTGGCCGGTACTGTCAGTTTCATTAGTAGCCACTTTTTTTAAGTTAGTGGCCACTTTTCACATGATAAGACTATTTCTTTCAGACTACAAAACGCAATTGTCACCATTTTGCGGTATAATTACCACAAGAAAAATATGAAAATAAGAAATACATATAATAATAAAATTAACACAGGGACACTGAAATTGTAATTTGTAATTACGCTCTTTTTAAAAATCCTAAATTAAAATCTGCTTACGGCTGTAATAATAACAGCAAAAGTTTTTATCTTTCAGATAATTCAGTAGTACTTTTTTTTTTCAATTTATTTAAGTGAAATAAGCTGTTATCATTCACAGTTCACATTGATATTTTCTAGTAAATGAATCAGCTGATTCATCATCATCACAACTTTTACATGGTCATGTGTAAATACAGTTAGCAGTTTTATTATTTTTTCTTATTTCTAAAGACACTTTTTTAAATGATTTTATTTCAATAGAGTTAAAATATTTCCTCTTAAAAAGTATAGATATGGAAACTTAGCTGCTTCATTAAAAGTAATTTACTTAGCTGCCAAATTTGTAGCTTTAAAAATAGGGAGATTTCTACTTTAAAATGGGAAGGAAAAGGGAAGATTTCTACTCAAAAGAAAGCAAATACAAATTTTTTTGAAAAATACACATTTAAGCCAAATCAAATTTTTATACACACATTTGCCAAATATCTTAAATGGGTTAAATATATATTAAATACCATGGAGATAATAATGGAAAAAGATTGTGCTTTGCAGGACATTTGATCATTAACTGCTAGTTGAAATGGAGCGCACGTGTGTGGGGGGGCAGGGGGGGGGTATACATCTATATACTTCTTTATAGGTTCTAGAATCTAATCAAGAAAGTTTAAAATGAATATTTACATTTATGTTATGGATGGAGAGAGATTGTAAATCACAAGGTTTCAGTGGAGCATGTAATTGCCAATCGTTGTGGGGGGGGGGGGGATTACAAGAATTATGAGTAAGAGATATTAAACAATTCTACTTCTTTACAGATTCTAGAATCTAATAAAGTAAGTTTAAAATAGATATTTATATTTTTGCAGCAAATGGAGAATGATTAGAAATTATAAAGCTTTCTATAAGCTGTGTGATCACAGATCGTTAGGGGGAGGGAAAGGGGGGGATCCAAAAATTATATGAGTAAGATATATTAATCAATTCTACTTCTTTATAGGTTGTAGAATATAATAAAGCAAGTTTAAAATGAACATTGACATTTATGCCATGGATGGAAAAAGATTGAAAATCACAAGGCTTTGATTGCCTATCGTCACTCGATTTTTAGAATCTTTTAATGATCACAAAAAGTGGCGACTTTAGTGGCGATCGATGCATAATTTTTAATCGCCATCTTTTTTTATTTAGTCGCCATGTGGCCGGTGGCGACCGTTAATTTTGCCCTTTAATGCACGCTACAGGGCGTCTGGCTCGGAGCTGTCCTTGAAGTAACCCATTTGTAACAGTTAGTTGTGTCACTGTGGTGCCAACTGCAGCTCAAATTTCAGCTGCAGATGCAGTACGATTAGCCACAACCATACGCCGAACACGGCGGTCTTCCCTCTCAGTAGTGCCACGTGGCCGTCCGGAACCCGGTCTTCTTGAGGCAGTACCTTCCCTTGACCACTGCTGCCAACACTTATGCACAGTGGATACATTCCTGCCAAGTCTTTCTGCAATATCGCGGAAAGAAAAACCACCTTCTCGTAGCCCTACTACACGACCTCGTTCAAACTCAGTGAGCTGTTGATAATGGCTTCTTCGTCTTCTTAGAGGCATCCTTGACTAACATTAACCCACTACGTTAAATCTCAACTGTAAATAACGATCATGAACCTTACAGCGCTTATTTAAAGCAAACCTCATTTGCATGTTCATAGTGTCGCTACTAGCGCCACACTTATGCGCGTAGTTCGAAATTTGAATCGACGTCATCTTTCAGATGTATAAACACGCCTACCAAATTTCGTTTATCTAGCACAGCTGGTGTTGGGATTTTTTTTTTCCATCAGTGTATATATATCTATACATATAATTATTTGTCAATTTCAGATGTGTTCACATGTACTTTTGTTTTACAATGTTTTTAAGCATGCATACAAGTATCACTGAGGGTTTTTTTTTCCTTTAGTGTAAATAGTTATCAGTAATTGTTTTGTAACACAAATTTATTGTTCTAAGAATTTAAATTAATTCTTCCATAAAATTATGCGTTCATCAGATAGCATTTTAAAAAATTAGTTTCTATACCTCATCGATATCATAACATTTTCTTTTGTTGAATTTAATATGGTATCAATAATTTTATTATCAGTAACTTAATTCTAACGGTCTTTCACATTATTATTGTAATCATAAAATTCAGGCACAGAATCTGCATTCAAGATCCCCCCCCCCCCAAAAAAAAAAAAAAAAAAAAAAAAAAAAAATCAGATTTGCAGTTATTAATAGTGAATTTCATTGTTTATATCTGACAAGCTGTGCGGATTTTGGGGCTCTGTACTGCATATAAAATGATCCAAATTATAAATTTAGATATTCTTTGTGTGTTATTAATTTTTTAAGTTTAAACATTTTAATAAAGAATGTTAGAAAATTTTAGAAACATTTGACTTAACATTTAATTAGTGGATTACCAAAATTAGTGAAGAAGGCTGTGATATAAATAAGATAATCAATTGAATGTAGAGATGCAATATCTATTGTGTGAGAAAAGAATTTAAAATTTTTTATTCGAAGTATTGCTCTCTCTACATGAACTCTGTGGCGCGATATCTTTTTATTATCTCTACGCTCCAGAATATTAAACTGAATTTTATCCTTTAAAAAATGTGGCATATATAATTTACATCCTTTATCCTCAATTTCTTTTTTAATTGTGAATCCTCTGTCTGCTAATACAGCGTCACCTGGTTCTAATTTCTCTAACAAATTACTTTAAAAAAAAAGTTCTTTATCAGAAATAGAACCTCCCCAAGCATCTGAAATGAAACATATAGCACCAGAGGGTGCAATACCTATAAGACATTTTAATGTATTTTTATTTTTATAATTACTGAATGTTATTTGTTGTAGTTTGGGGTCAGATGGTTTTTGAATTGAGAATTCAGTACTATCTATTAAAATTCTACAGTTTTGGAAATTGACTTTAAATAAATAGGGCATATGATCTAAAACTTGTTGTTTAGTGGGCCATATATTAATATTTGCAATTTTATTGTATATTAAGTGTGTCATGTTAGTTATAATTCGTGAAATAGTACTTTGATCACATTTAAACATTAGTGCCAATAATTTTTCGGTTATACCAGTTTTTAGTCGAACAAAAAAGATATATAATTTTTGTTTAGTTGAGAACAACCTGTCACTATTATCTTCTGAGAAATTCAGAAAATTAAAAATAACATGAAACTGAATTTTCGAAAAGCCAGTTAAAATATGTATGTCACTGTCGGATAATGCATCTATGTTTAATGAGTAAAACTGTAATTTTCCCTTTAAAAACATGTTTTCGTCTTTTAAACGTTGGTTTTCATTCAGTAAGATAGAAACTGTATCTTCGTCTGTCTGGCATTCTGTAGATGTAGACATTTCTAAAGGATCTAGCGATAAATCATCAGATACAGTCGTTCCAGATGATGCTCTAAAGGGAAAAGAAAAGAAAAAAAAAACATAAGTATTTCATATACAGTACGTAAAAATCCATATTTTTCAAAAATACATAACATAAAATTTTTCATGGGGGAGGGGGGGAGCTCTTAAAGCAAGTTTCATAATCCCCCCCCACCCCCAGGAAATTTTATTGCCAAGACAAAATACACCATGCTAAAAAAAAGAAAAAAAAAAAGAGAAAAATGACACAAAAAGGGTGGCAGTGTTAAATAATTTAAAACAATAGCTTTTTTTAAAAAAAAGAGAATTGAAAGGCAGTCAAACACATTTGTTTAGGTTTAAAAAGTTACGCATAATAAAGATTCTGTGTAAAAACAATTTCTCATTTGGCATCAGACAAATATCGAGAAAAATAATTAGAGATTATTTCTATCTTCTTTTACATTTCTTGTATAACATAGAGGAATTTAGCCTTAGGAATTTTAGCTTTTAGAGGACCGTAGTTAATTACTACTATTATCAATAATTCATATTAATTTTACAATCACACGATTACAGGGTTGGTTTTTGACGTGACATGTGTCAAAAACTGGTTTAAACCGTCAAAAACCATATGTGAAAAATCTAATCTATAATGTTAAATGATTTTATGCATGTTTTTAAGTTGCAATGTGCCAAGTATATAAATTAACATTCATGATTTGTATATATATAATATTTTTCTAGAAAAAAAAAAGAAAAGAAAAGAAATGTTAGGAAACATATCAATGCATCATCATAAGGAAAGAGTGAACATTATATAAATCTTTTTTATAAATTGTCTTAAAGCTATAAAATTTGCGTATATAGGTGGTAAATTATGATAATACAATTAAGTACATTAAAAATTATTTAAAACTAATTTAATTAAAAAAAAAAAATATATTAATTTTTTTTTTAATTTTTCTTGCTAATTATTATTAATTTTTCCTCTTTGCTTTAGCATTATTATGGTTTAAAAATATATATTAAATGTATTATTAGGTTATTACTCTGTGAATTCAACGGTAGGTTAATTTTTAAAATTATGTTAAGTGCTGAAATTTCAATGAAAATTTTTTTGCATTCAAACATAATATTTAAAAAACAAAAAGTAATGCTGACTCTAGAATAAAAGAGCCCGCAGGGGGAATTCAATAAAAATGGTATTATTTGCAGTTTCTGTGTTGTGATTTTTGCATGTGACAAAAGTAAATTACTAATTTTGCATGCATATATGTAGGCTATATGCATTTGTTCTTCCAGGAATGCTTTAAAACTATTGCTAGAAGGTTACATATCAGGAAGAAAATTATTTAAAGGCTTCTAACATTTTTAAAATTTTAGAAAGATCACTTGGTACTAATATGTTTTTAAAAGGGCCACAGGGTGCTAAAATGTGTTTAAAAGAGCCGCCAGGTGCAGCACCCAGCCAAACTAGCCTAGAGTTAGCACTAAAAAATCTGGAGTGACTTCACTCGAAATTTTAATGTATTTAATATTATATTTCAATGCATATAAATGCAGATTTTCATACATTTAAGGCATTAATTTATGAAAGAGAACATCCCTTTCATTAAAAATAATTAATTTAAAATTGCATTATGTAATTCATATGAAAATTTAGTTAAACTAGTCATGCAATACAATACGTCAAATTTTTAATCATGCAACATTATAACTCAAAATGAAAGAACATGATGCAATATTTAATAGCACAATAATTTCCTTCATTGGAGTAAAATACTTATGTCACCTTTTAATTATTAATCAGCATATACTTAGTAGAGCTTATTTTTTAAAAAACAAGACTGTAAAATTTTATAACTGAAAACGCAATAAGTAGTTTACCTTAGAATATACAATTTCCTATATTCGAATTTTTATTTTTTGTGAAGATATAAATATAATTTTTTTGTACTTAAATAGAAATCATTAGCATTCATAGGAAACAGATAATACGCTTCTAAGAATTATTTTTAACCAGGAGAGACATATAAATTAAACACTCTTTTATAAAATTACAATTTTTTATTTCTCTAAATATGAGTACTTCATTATTAAAATATATTAAGAAGTGTAAAATGTGAGGTTTTTGACATGACAGTTTAAACCGTCAAAAACCTGCCAACCCTGCACGATTAAAATAACTCATTATACCTATACATTTAAAAGAAATTTTGTCCTACATTGTCATGTTAAAAATTTACAAAAAAAAAAAAAAAAAAAAAAAAAAAGTGATAACATCGCTACCTGTTGAGCAATTGCTCCACAAATCTAATCAGCCCCAGTTTAGGTCAGGCTCCAACTAAATACCAAGTTTGGTTAAATTTCGTTCATTGGTTCGTGAGATGTAGCGTCCACAAAATTTGTGATACACACACACATACATTTTCTAAAAACAGCCAAATCATGTTCAGGACATCCCAAACAAAACGTTTAAATCCATTGAACCCAATACTCTTTCTCTCTATATATATATAGAAGAAAGTAAACATTACATTTTTGTGACATGGTGTCCTTTATGTCTCGAGTACAGGACAGAAATATAGATTTAATATTAAATAATCAATCTGACGCTTATTTATAGCAATAGCAATAATATTTACTAAAGCAAAAGGTGAAACAATATGCACAACAGAAAAAGTACAGTGCGTGAAAAATACATGCTTACCCAAATTGGTATGATGTTCTTTTTCGTTTCACGGGAACTTTCGTATGAGAGAATTTGCTGGGAACAGTTCCCGGCTTCAAACTTCGTCTTTTATTGGATGGAGGTATATTTTCAAAATCTTCATTATTAAAATGCTCCGAGCACAAAACAGAATGTTCATTAGGAGCAAAATTTTCTCGCTTGATCATTCTCAACCATTCTTTTAATCTGTTGGAGTCCTTTAAAGGAAACCGATGAAAACTAATGTTCTTTTCTTGGCAGTCTACTTTATCGCTTCTGTTTACACAACCATATGCCGCACAAAATTTCGGCATCTTGAAAAAAAAAATCTGATGTGGGCACCACATGACTTTCTTATACGCTTTTAGAAATATACATAATGTTAAATATATGTATGTAACACATATTCATTGAACCCGACTGTTGTCAAAAAATATTTTTAAAACTGAATTATCACCGTGTTCTGAGCTTTTCTGAAAGTTAGTTAAAATCCGATGCAAGATTTGTACTGGTAACGCTGACGAAGGCAGCAGGGACCCGAAAAAATTGGCTAAAAGTATTAAAAAAAAATGCATTTTCTCCGTGTTCTGAACTATTCTGAAAGTTTCAAATGTCTAGCTAGTCGGGAAGTTAGTTAAATAAATTTTCTGTTGAATCCCATAAACGCTGCTGAAGGCAGCAGGTATTAGAAACAGTTGACTAAAAATATTTTTAAAAATGCATTGTCAACGTGTTCTGAACTTTTCCGAAAGTTTCAAATGTCTAGCTAGTCGGGAAGTCAGTTAAATTGCAAGATTTGTCATAACCCTTTTTGAGATATTACCGTTTTTTGATGCATTTTGGCCATTATGAACCTAGTTTTCCTAAATATCTCCTAAACGGAAAATCATACAAAGTCCAAAAAGGGAGGTGCACAACTAGATGTTATAACAAACCTATGTACCAATTCGCAACTTCCTACGTCCAACCGTTTTTGAGTTATGCGACATACTCGCACACACACACACACACAGAGACACACATACATACAGACGTCACGAAAAATCGTGTAAAGTCCCTTATATCTCTAAAACGAGAGCTCGTGTTAAGACGACACTTGCAGGTGTACAACTAGACATCATGACAGTCACACGTATAAATTGGCAACATTCAGCGATCATTCGTTTTCGAGCAATGTGAAATGCAAAATCCATTTCGCAAATCGGGATTACTATACTAAAAAATCTGATGTGGGCACCACATGACTTCCTTATACACTTTTAGAAATATACATAATGTTAAAAAACATTGTCACTGGAGCCGAAACATTTGGCTAAAAATATTTTTAAAAAATGCATGCATACGTAAAAAAAAATAAAAAAGAAAATTGTGCCTCGAGGGGACTCATGTCAAAGTTGTGCCATGGGGGGACTCATGTCAAAGTTGTGCCTTGGGGGGGGACTCATGTCAAAGTTGTACCTTGGGGGGTACTCATGTCAAAGTTGTGCCTTGGGGAGGGGACTCATGTCAAAGTTGTGCCTTGGGGGGGACTCATGTCAAAGTTGTGTCTTAGGGGGGGACTCATGTCAAAGTTGTGCATTGGGGGAACTCATGTCAAAGTTGTGCCTTGGGGTGGACTCATATCAAAGTTGTGCCTTGGGGGGACTCATGTGCCTTGGGGGGACTCATGTCAAAGTTGTACCTTGGGGGGGACTCATGTCAAAGTTGTGCCTTGAGGGGGACTCGTGTGCCTTGGGGGACTCATGTCAAAGTTGTACCTTGGGGAGGGGACTCATGTCAAAGTTGTGCCTTGGGGGGACTCATGTCAAAGTTGTACCTTGGGGAGGACTCATGTCAAAGTCGTGCCTTGGGGAGGGGACTCATGTCAAAGTTGTGCCTTGGGGGGACTCATGTCAAAGTTGTGCCTTGGGTGGGACTCATGTCAAAGTTGTGCCTTGGGGGGGACTCATGTCAACGTGTTCTGAACTTTTCTGAAAGTTTCAAATGTCTAGCTAGTCGAGAGGTCAGTTAAATTGCAAGATTTGTCCAAACCGTTTTTGAGCTATTACCGTTTTTTGATACATTTTGCCCATTATGAACCTAATTTTTCTAAATATCTCCAAAACGGAAAATCATATAAAGTCCAAAAAGGGAGGTGCACAACTAGATGTCATAACAAACCTATGTACCAATTCGCAACTTTCTACGTCCAACCGTTTTTGAGTTATGCGACATACACCCACCCACACACACACACAGACACACATACATACAGACGTCACGAAAGATCGTGTAAAGTCGCTTATATCTCTAAAACGAGAGCTCGTGTTAAGACGAAACTTGCAGGTGTGCAACTAGACATCATGACTGTCACACGTATAAATTGGCAACATTCAGCGATCATTCGTTTTCGAGCAATGTGAAATACAAAATCCATTTCGCAAATCGGGATTACTATACTTCCTTATACTTTGTATAAGGAAGTAAAAAGTCAAAAGTATTTTGAAAAAAAAAAGAAAGAAAACACTGCCGTAGTGCAATACGTAACTGAGGGTAACTGAATGTAAATACCCGCAGAGGCGTGGCCTTGAGATGATCGTTGCTACTCGTGCATAAGGTCCATTATAAGAGTGGACGGGAAGGGCAATTTCAACCTTTTTTAGTGGCAAAGAAAACTTATAAAAAGGTCATGTGATTGTTGATCTACAGAAGCCAAGCTAGCCAATATTGAAATTTTCTCGTCATGCTCTCTAAACTCTGCATTTTCTTATGCAGACGATATTTTTCTTCTTTCTTTGAAAGTTCTTCTTAAATTCTTTATTTTACTTTAAAAGTTAAATGGATTGTTTCGATTCTGAAAGAAATTTTATATCAAGATATGGTTATTAAATGTCATGTAAAAATGCGTAAAGAATATTTTATTAAAAGAGGAAATGTAACATTTCATGTGTAAGATATTTTATGGCTCTTATAGAGCTGTTCATACCACGTAACTTTTGCATAGCAACCCCCCTAGCAACCGTAACTGTAGGAGAACCATTGTCACTTTTGCAATTGTGCAGCATGGATTTAGATGTCGAAAAGCGATATAAAAACAAAATTTTAATAATTAATGGCATAGATCCATACAGCTTGGATCCAAAAAGAAGATCAACAGATGTTGAAGATTTTATAAAATGTAACTTATGGAGTATTGGAAACAGGCCCTGACTAACGGCAGGGCATACGGGGCAAATGCCCTGGGCTAGTGATGGGTAAGACACGAAAAAATTTTGTCATGACATTGAGGTACCTCAAAATATTTTGAAGTGGGACAATGTCATGCTTCAAATGACATGAGGTGTTGCAAGAGAGAGAGCAAGGTGAATGAATGAGGTGAAGTATTTTGTCATCTGTTGTAGTGAGTTCTGAGGTGTGAGGTAGGTTGTTTGTCATGTTCCACGTGAATTGAAGGAGTTGTTTTGTCATGCAAATTAATTAGTGTGAAGAGGTGAGAGGTTCAAAAAAGTGAATGAAGATGCACGAATGAAATGAAGTACTATGTCATATGTTGTAGTGAGTTGTGATGTAGGTTGTTTGTCATGTCCCACGTGAATTGAAAGAGTGATTTTGTCATGAAGATTAGTGTTAAAAGTTGAGGTCTACATTCGGTAACTACAGCTACAAAAGTGTGAACGAAGATGTATGAATGAAATGAAGTAGTATTTTGTCATATATTGTAGTCAGTTGTGAGATAGGTACTTTTGCATGACACGAGTGATTTGAAGGAATTGTTTTGTCGTGAAGTTTAGTGTTAAGAGATGAGGGGCTTGCATATGGTACCTACAATTCCAAAAGAGTGAAGGAAGACGTATGTATGAAATGAAGTAGTGTGTCATCTGTTATGTCTTGTTGTCAGTTAGGTAGTTTTTCATGTCACAAGCACAAGTGAATTGAATTGAATGAATTGACTTGTCATGAAGATTACTGTTAAAATGATTGGAAAAAAAGTTAAGGAATCACTAAGAAATTTTATTTTATTTCCTTAAAAGAAGTAATAGTCACAAAAATTTAAATACTTTTAACAAATAAAGCTGACTTTTCGAAAATATTGAGATTGTTAAAGACATATTTAGTTTTAACAAGAAGGTTAAAAAGATTGTTTTAAGTAATTTCTCAGGCACTTCACTCTTCGATTGCTTATAAAAACTCACGAATATTTTCGGAAGAAAGTATTGTATTCGTAAAAATTTCCTACTTATGTTTTTTGATGGATTTACATGTTTTGAGGGTACCAGAGCAAGATTTGACCCTTTTTATTTTCTTATTTATTCAATAGAAGAAAATATTGGATTCGTAAAAATTTCCGACTTCTGGTTTTTGACAGATTTTCACGTTTTGAGAAGTCTAGAACACAATTTTACAATTTTTTGCGAATGTCTGTCCGTCTGTCTGTCTGTGTGTGCGTGTGAGAGACAAAAATTTTGTGGCAAATGTATCTACTGGACTACTGTTCAGAATTGTTCATAAATTTATATGTAGATGCACCTTGGCCTAAATTAGGGCCTATCGACTTTTGGTGCCAAACGCTCAACAGGTGGCGCTGCTATACAGCGATTTCCACAATTTAATGGGAGGCTATATCTCAGGTAAAGCTAAAGCACTTCCACCAATTACATTCAATAGAAAATAATGCTTTTGCTTAATTATTGGTAGATCTGTATGTCATATATAAATTATGTACAGTCACCCAAAAAAAAAACGCCACCCCCCCACCTAATTTTGCCGTAAATTATCGTAGAAACATGCGACTGGTACCAATCAGTTTGTAATAACGTCTAGTTTATAATGTTATAGTTAGATTTTACTTAGGGGGTCGTCTACATATTAAAACTGACATCAACTTCATTTTTTTCAATGGTAACCCCCATTTTTTATAATTTATTTGTATTCTTTGGATCAAATCATCACGGAAAATGGTATAGTTTATATATTTCGCTCAATTTTTCATAGAGTTATAAGCTGTCAAAGTTTGGGGGTGCTAATGTTAAATGAATGTGACAAACATTAAATCATATCTTCCGAAATAATTATGATATTAAAATTCTGTGTTTTTTATTCGTTAGAATGAAGTAACCCAAACATATTCCATGCAAATTTTTGCTAAAAATACATTTTTTGAATTATGAAAATTATTAATAAATTCATATTTGAAAAAATTATGAATTATGACCTATGTTAATTTTTGCACGAATAGAACGGACATCATCAAAAACATGGGTTTCCAAATTTACAGCTCGTTCCTAACATTATTTTTTGAGTTACAGTGATATTTCACTTTTTATTTCTGTTAGGGGGCCGTCACTTGTTATAATCTGTATCCTCTATAAGTAAATGCTTGTATATAATTTGACGGAAAAGTATTTTAATTTACCTTTATGTTATTTTTATTCTTTCCTAAGCAATATTTCAATGTTTAGTATACAAATTGGCATATTTTTGTAAAGTTATCACAATGTAGGCGAGGGATTGTGAAAGAATTTCAAAAGAAAAGAAGCCCCGCCCCGCCTCTGATTCGCTGAAACACTATTTAAAGAAAAGACAAATTTGCATATTCCTATTTGACTCTATATGTGACGCTGGTATGCATAAATCACAATGGTATTTACTAAATCGATTATTGAAGACAAAACTTAAATGATTTAATTACAAATATGCAAAATTATTTTGCTTTATATTATAAAGTTTTAGAAAATTTGTGAAAAGGCGTGGCTATTTACATTAAGCCTTGATATGGAAGCTATGTTGCTGTTTTTCGATGCTGCGAAATTTACAAAATATACTTGTGTTAATATACTATACAGATAGAAGAATAATTATATAATATCAACAAATCTTCTTTAATCAATATGTTTATATACATTACTGTATGGAAATGTTTATATATGAATATTGTATTCATTTGTTTTTAATGAGAGATATAAACACAAAATACTAAAAAAAAAAGAAGAAAATGTGTTATAAATTTTTATAAATCAAGCAAAATATATATGCATACTTGCCAACCTAACCCGTAACATTGTTAGTTCCCGCCCCTGTGTGTACACAATTTAATTTTTAGAGTAATTAACTTCAAATACATTTACGATTAACTCATTGAGCGCCACGCGAATTCTTATGGAAATCCCATTTAGGCCACACGTGCTGCTTAGAAGCGTGTTATGTTTCTCGAGTTTCAATAAACCCCATTAGGCCTTAACGATATAATCCTATAAAAATCCTAAAAAAAAAAAAAAAAAACATGAAGTAAATTTTAAATAAATTGCCAGTAATTACTTAAAACTATGTAAGTTCTGTAGTTTTATATCATATTTTACACTGCCGGCTGACTTAGCCTAAATGGAAAGATCAGTGTCAGCCACCGATGGCTGACACAGCTCTAAAAAGACTGATGTGAAAAAAATGTACGGAAAGGGGCGGGACCAGTAATCTTCCGGGTTAGGTTGACAAGAATGTATATACATAGAGCAATGCCAGAAAATGTTCTTTATTTTTCATGAACCAGATGAATGGTATTTTTTTTCTGAATAGTCTATGTATTAAATATAATGCTGCTTTAAATACCCTTTAAATGAAAAGTTTTATTACATAAAGTAATTTTCTGGTACTCTACAGCTCCCAAATGACACACAATACAAAACCCCGCCTTTTTCCAGTGTTTAAAGGGTATTAACGTTTAATATGCTTTATATTCGTTTTGATCTTTCCTTCTTTTCCTTATCTTCTTCTTTTTTCCTTAAAAAAAAAAAAAGAGTTATGTAACATTTTGACCTTTTCAAGTGAAGATTTAGATTAAGGGTAGTCAGCCTTTCTACACCCACCGTCCACTTCGGCATCTGTGTTAAAGTGTGGAATTTTAGAACACCCCATTAAGTAGTAGGATTTATTATTTTACATATTAATTTGTTACACATTATAAAATATAAAAGCAAAAGAATATCGTGGAGATTTATGTAAAAGTTTTTAATAATGTCATGAAAAAAAAAAAAATAATTAATTAAAAAAATAAATAAATAAAAATAAAAAAAATCTGTTTTAATATTTAAAAAAAGTCAATTAAAGAAAATGAAAGTACTGCAGTATGAGAACTAACTCCCATTGTCACTGTGAAACGGCCGTGGGAACCAGGTTGAGTGTCGCCGTTTCAGACAATTATACGGCAGCTTGAGTTAAAATAATTTTGAATTTTCAAACAAATTTAAAACCATTCATCTTTTTTTTTTTTTTTTTCTTTTGATAGATATTTTAATATCTATTCAAGCTATTTAATTTTCTTCGTATGAAGTGAACTATCTGATGTTTAATCAATAGAAACCAATAAAAATCTTTTAATTCATAAACTAACTCAGAAAGTTCTGTGAATTAGTCATTTTTTTTTATTTTATAATTAATATTTCTGAAATTTTTTTCCGGGGTGAAACTTAATAAATAATGTATACTGGGTGGTAGATCGTGATTTATATTTTCTGAATGTATAGACGGACCCCTAATACATTTTCACGTGTAACTCTATTTAAAATTGATTTAAAGTATATAAATAGGTATGTTTTTCGAACCGCCTTGATCTCAGAAATCTGAATACGAAGTCAAAAATAGGGGTTGCCATTGAGGAAATGAAGTTAATGCCAGTTTTCATATGTAGACGACCCCTTAGGCAAAATTTAACTATACCGTTATAAACTAGACGTTATTACAAATCGATCGGTACCAGTCAAATATTTCTACGATAATTTACGGCGAAATTAAGTGGGGGGTGTCGTTTTTTTTTTGGGTGACTGTACATACCACACTGTGCCACATAGTCCTACATTAATCGGATACCGGAAAAAAGGGCACTTTTGCGATTTGCAAATCGTAAAATGCAATAAACACGAAAATCCAAATCGGAGTCTACAGAAGACTCTCATATTGAATTAAAAATATTTAGGGATAACTTTTGAGTGAAAATTCAGTAATTGCTTAATATAAATAGGGGTGGGGGGGTGGAGCTGGATGGGAAATGAAAAAGAAAATAATGGTTTTTATGTAACCATGTAATTAATATTAATGAAACTGTGATAGAAATATAGATTATTAATTTTTTCAGCGAGGGCTAAGTATAACAGAGAAGTTTTTTTTTTTTTCTTTTTTCTGAGGGAGGGGGGGGGCGGATACAAGAAAAATAATTTTTTTTGTTACCTGTTACTGATTGCAATGAAAATTTTTATGAATGTCTTCTCAAGAAAATTTTTATTAAGTGTTATATATATCTAATAAGTAAAAGGGGGGGGGGGGCTACGTGAGCAGAAAATAATAGTACTTTTTTTTGAGTCCATGTCTGATTTTAAAGAAAATTTGTGTATCACTGATTATTTATGAATATTTTTAGTGAGTGTTACTAATAATAGGGTGGGGGAAGGGGCTTAGAGGGCAGAGAAAAAGAAAACGAATGTTTTTATAACACACGGTATAAGATTGCACTGAATTTGTGTCATTTACTCATTGTTAAGAAAAATTTCATTGAGTATGGCATGCAACATTGGAGGGGAGGCGGGGGGGGGATACCAGTTCTCCAAAGAAAACGAACATTGTGGTTTTTATACAACCAATGTTATTGAAACAATAAGCTAATAAAACTTATAGTTTATAAAGGTTTTCAATTAGGGTTACTTGTAAAAGGGGGGTTACTGTTGGGGGGGGGGCGAAAGAAAAGAAATTGACGATATTTAAATCTACCTGTTCCGGATTGTAATAAAAATTTATAAATTTTTATGAGAGTCATTTAATGTTTAAAAAAATTTTTACAGGAAAGAGGGGAGGGGGGGGGCGAGCAGAAAATTATAATGGTTTTAATGAGTCTGTGACTGAATTTAATGAAAAAAAAAAAATCATTCATTATTCATGAAGATTATCTGTAAATGTTACGTATAATGGAGGGGGGGGGGTTAGGGAGCGGAAAAAAAGAAAATGAATATTTTTATATCATCCAGTTAAAGATTGTAAAAAGAAAAAGAAAAAAAGTGCCATGTATTTATTTAAGAAAACCATCAGTTAGCGACGCAAGTAGCTACTGAGAGAGGAGGGGGTCGTTGGATAAAGAAAAGCAAAATGATGGTTTGTATGTAACCAATTTTGTCGAAACAATAAATTATTATAAAGTATAGTTTATTATTATATATAGTTTATTATTTAAATTATAGCTTTTCAATGAGAAAAGAAAAATTAGAAAAAAAAACAAAATGTTTAAAAGAATGCGCTTTTTTTTTTGGGGGGGGGGGGCAGAGGAAAAGAAATTGACTATATTTAGATCACCCTGTTCCGGATTGTAATGAAAATTTATAAATTTTATAAAGTGTTACCGAATGTTTAAGAAATTTTTCATTGGAGGGGGGGGGGAGGAGATAAGGGAGGAGAAAATAATAATATTTTTATATGAGTCTGTGAACGATTTACATGAAACTTTAAATAAATACCATTCATTATTTATGAAGATTTTCAGTGAGTGTTACGTATAAGGGGGAGATATTAGGGGGCAGAGAAAAAGAAAATGAATTTTTTTTTTTTTTAGTACTCAGTTTAAAAAAAAAAAAAATGCACATGTATTGTTTAAGGAAAAAAAAAAAAAAAAACGGTTAGTAGCTATTGGGGGGAGAGGGGTGGTTCGTAGGGTAAAGCAAAATAAAACTACGGTTTATATGCAACCAATTTTATTGAATTAATAAAAATAGTTTGTAAAGGTTTCCAATGCTGGTTGCTTGTAAAAGAATACTGTTGAGGGGAGAAAGGCAGAGGAACAGAAATTCACTATGTTTTAATCACCCTGTTCCGGATTGTAATGAAAATTCATAACTATCTATAAGTGTCATTTAATGTTTAAACATTATTTCACAGGAAGGGGGAAAGGAGCAATGCGAGCAGAAAATAAAATAGATTTTTTTTATGATTCTGTGGTTGATTTTAATGAAAATGTGAATAAATATCATTCATTATTTATCAAGATTTTCTGTGAGTAATACGTATAAGGACGGGGGTGAGGGGGAAGTTAGGGGGCAGAGAAAAAGAAAATGAATGTTTTTATATCACCCCATTCAGGATTGTGGTAAAACTAGTCACACTGACTCATTAGGAAACATTTTATTGAGTATTGCATGTAACTGTTAGGGTGTGTATGTGTGTAGGGGGATGGGCTTACCAGCGTGACATTCGATATACAAAGCCAATTCTTTCTTTTTCCCCTACCTTACTGACGTCATCAAACTTAGGGTCAGAAAAAAACAACCCCTGCTTCACCCCGACCAATACCGACTCCCAAATAATTTTTTATTTCATTTTCAACCATTTAATATTAATGTTAGGAAAATCTGTAAAACATCTTAATATTTTCAGACATTTCAATAATTTACAATGTATAAATAAATCGATTATTAAAAAAAAAAAAAAAAAAAAAAAAAAATTAATAATTATTTTGAATATGCCAAATAAATATTTGTATTTTTTAAATTCAACAAATTTATGATTTCAGAATCCGTTACATAAAAATAAAAATAACACATTTATAAGAATAGTTAATTTTTATCTTTAAGGCTTTAAAAAAAAAAATAAATAAATAAATAAATAAAAAAAAATAAAAAAGAAAAGAGAGAGTTATTTATTATCGTTTTTTTCTGAACTGGGTCATAAGGTATTATCCTTAAAATATATTGAAATTGTTAAAAATTAATAGTGTTATGCTCATTACTGTTATCACTATTATTATTATTATTATTATTTATTTTATTTTAATCTCAAATATATAATATAATTATCGTTGATTAATTTTATAATTTTTTTAAAGTGTTTAAATATATACATTGTTTCCCTTTGCTTTTCATTATTTAAGAATATTCCTAGTAGACAATTGCAATTTTTTTTTTTTTTTTTTTTTTTTTTTTTGTAATAAATTTATTATTTTAGTCTAATTGGTTTTAAGTCTAATAAATTTATGATGTAAGAATCTACTAAATAAAATTAAGAATCTTAGGTTTATAAGAGCCTTTAATTTTTATATTTAAAACTCTTTCTCTTTATATATATGTGTGTGTGTGTGTGTGTGTGTGTGTTAAATCTATTTCTAATTTAGTTCTTAACAGGATTATAAAGCATTATTTTGTAGAGGATATTAAAGTTATTCAGTTTAAATAGATTATATATAAAACATAGTTAGATAAGTGCTATGCTCATTATTGTCACTGTTATTATTATTTATTTATTTAATATTAATTTAATACATTTTTATTTAATTCTTAACTATTATGTTTATCATTAGTGAAATTTATAAAAGTTATATATATATATATATATATATATATATATATATATATATATATATATATATATATATATATTGATTTTCTTTTTCATTATTATTATTTCAGAATATGCCTAGTAGATGTTGCGTACCCTTATGTAAGGGTAATTATCCAAACGGTCCCAAAGTTTCTGTTCATGCCTTTCCCAAAAATGAGGATTACATAAAAAAAATGGCTCCACATGATCCAAAGACAAGATTTTTATCCAAATAAAAACTCACGAGTAAGTAATCATCATAATTATTTTTTTATGCTTAAGATATTTTTAAGTTAGAATCTTTTAAGTTATTAATATCTTACAAATAATTTGTAGCAACTTCTTAAATGTATGTATTGAAAATTTATTAAGTGTATAACCAATTTAAAACAAAACTTATATAAATATGATTGTTTTATAGTTTAAAGATATTATTTTAAGTTTATCAGTTAATTTTTATGTTAATCATAAATTTGTTATTTTATATTAATATTTAAAACAGACTTATTTTGCTTAATTAATTCAAAGAAGGATTATCAAATTTTAAAAGAGAGTTCATTTAAATTCCATAATTCTCTTCTTAGTAGTGCACATATTGCTGCTGTTTATTTACTAATAAAAATTAACTCTGTAAATTTAAATTACTCAACATCTTCCATTAATTTGCAATATTTTTGAAAATTTAAATAAGTCATCATTTCCCAATAATTTATGATCTTTCTGTAATAACCATACCATTTTCTGTTTTGATAATTTTAAGTAAAATTAAAACTGCGTGAAAATTTTATGTTGAATTATATTGGTATTATGCAAACAAGACAGTTTTATTTGTTTCAAACATTAATTTTAAAGTTATTACAAATAAAAATGTATAAATCATTTTTTCTGCAGTGCGTTTTTTTTTTTTTTTTTTTTTTTTTTTTTTTTTGTCGCTTAGTGTATGTGTGTGTGTGCGTGTGTGTATATGGAATAATTTTAGCTTAATTTTTTCACGCTTTCTTCAGTATTTTATTTTAGTATTTATATATATATATATTTCGAATAAACTGTTTATATAGCAAGGTTATGCACAATCGCAGCTAATTATATGAAAACAGTTATGCATATATATCTTATATTATGATTTGTTTATTAATGTTTATTTAAAGAAAAATTATGTGGCGTTTATTTTTAATACAAAAGAAACATTTTATTTTCATATTCCAAAATCATCTTATAATTTATTATGTAAGAATTGTATAATAATATAATTATAAAATAATGCTTTATTAAATTTAAATAAATTATGTAGCTATAGTGAAACACATATAAATAGTTAATGTATTCAAATTTCTTACATTATGATTCTTTTTTTATTGTAAGTTTTATAAATTTTACAAAAGTTGCAAATATTAAGATTTAAAGACTTAATCAATATCAAGAGTTTTATAGAAAGCGTGTACTTTCTAAATGTATTACTTTTTTTTCTCTTTTAAAAATAGAGGTTTATATAAAAACTTTTTTTTTCTCTAAATATTATTTTTGCGTTAATAAGTATTGCACAGACAGAAAGCTAACAATAGTAATTAAAATCAATTTTGAATTAATTTCATTTTTAATAGATTTTTTTTATTAATTAAACTAATTGTGGGCATTTAGATTAGTATTAATTTTAAAGGACGGGTTAAAAATACTATTTAAATTAACATAACTTAAAGTGGAACCCCCACCCCTCTTTCTTAAGCAGATATTTAAATTAAAAATAAATTGCGTTTCAGCAATATGTATGTTGTCCTTAAATTAAATAATAAATATAATTTATATTTAAAATTATATAATTATATAATAAACATTTTTTTTTTTTCAAATTTTTCAAATTTTTTTAAAAATTTGATTTTGCAGGTCTGCGAATTACACTTCACAGAATCGGATTGCGAAAAAGAAGTCCACGCTTATGATGACAAAACAGGGAAATTAATTAATTTTATACTCTTTAGAAAATTTATTTGTGTACAATAATGTAATAATGCTCAAATTAATTTGTTATATTTTGAGATCAAATAAAGTTTTGCAGTTCATACATGTATTTTTGTATATATATGTATATATTTTGTTGTTTTTTTCTGACACAGTTCTTTACAGTGCAAGATCTTATGAAATAGGAAATTTTAATAAATAGTTTCTTAGTTTAATTTCAAAATATCTTAAATCAAAGGCTAGAGGAAAAAATAAAATAAAAATGATAAATAAATAAATTAAAGTCAGATTTGAAAAAAAAAATATGTAAGTTAATATGACTAGAAAATAAACAACATTTCTCTGGATATTGCCAAATAAAATTAAAATATCTAACACAAAAAGTTGATTCTAATATGGAACATTTCTTCATTTTCTATTTTATATCTTATCCTTAAATTCAGCTTTCTAAAAATAAGAAATTCTTTTAAGAATGATTTAATATCATTCTGATGAATTATACGTAAAATACAAAGATTTTAACATATTGTCACCTAGTTAATAAATAATCTAAGAGCCTAAATATATAAATAAAGCTTAAAATATAAGTTAAAAAAAAATTAAAAACAAAATAAAACGAAAAAAGGTTTCTGACTATAAAATATTTTCTAAATTATCTTATTTTTTATTCTTTCAGTCAAATAAGCTATAAAGTGCAAAATATAAATTAATAAGATAGGAGAAAGTAGAAAAAGAACAACGTTTTAATGGATATTATAAAAGTAACATATGATGTATTTCTTTATCACAAAAAATTTATTTTAATACTAAACACATTTTTTTTTTTTTTTTTAACTATGAAAATCTTATTTTGCAGTTTTATTTTCTGAAGAATGTCTTTAGGGATCGTTCTAACGAATAATATAAAATTTAATACTTGCATTTTTTCACCATGTTAAATAGAAATAAAAGAGAAAAAAAATAAAGCTCAAAAAAGGGAAAAGATTTGAGAAATAACTATATTTCTTATCTATTTTTTCACCATGAGAGAAATATTGAATGATTAATATATCTATTATTATTATTATTATTATTATTATTTATTTATTTATTTATTTATTTATGTATTTTTTTTATGTAAGTTAAAAAAGTTAACAGAAAGTAGAAATCATGAATTATTAAAAATTATTTACTAGTTAACTGAACAACATTTAAATGGATATCGCAAAAGTAACGCACAACATTTTCTTTATTACATTCGATTAATGTAATTAAAAATTTAACAATTAAATATTCTTCTTTCTTTAACCTTGAAAAGAATGTCTTTAAATCCATATTTCTAGAAAGAATATTTGTTTTAAGAATAGTTTAATTAAAATTTTGTATTTCATACCTGTGGTTAATATATATAGTGGTACTAATTCAAGAATAAAAGTATTATTTTATCACGCGATATTTCATAAGTATGATTATTTGTAATCTATTATATATACATATATATATACATATATATAATTGATACTAAATAAATTGAAAAAAATAATAATAATAATAAAAGTAGCGAATGATATTTTATTACTTTTGACAGAAAAAGCTTAATTTAGGTTTTAAAAATATTTTCAAAATGTCACTTATTTCCTTTAATCTATGATAGAAACGAATTTCGTAAAATCTAAGAGAAACATCTGTTCAAATCCCAAATTTATTTGTAAGTTTCAAAAAATACATATCCAGGAATAATTAAGTAGAATAAAATGATCCGCAAAAGATCTTCCCCGTTAAGTTGCGGAGATCGGAATGACCGAGGTTGCTGACGTCACAGAATTGCGCCGGAGCTTTCTTTAGAGTCAGTGTTGGTATAGGTATATTAACTCTTTAAAGGCAGATACGACCATTTTGATTTTTTCACTTAATCAACTAGAAATAATACAATTTCGCCTGTAAGTTCAAGACAGGAAGAATGAAATTTTATTTTAAGAAACTTATTACCTGTTTTTTTTTTTCTAAAATTTATAAAATAGTTTCTAATAATGATAATGTTTGTTTTAATTTATCAACCAATTCTTTTAATAAGTAAGCAATTTTAATAAGCAATTTCTTTTAATAAGTAAGTTTTTTTTTTTTTTTTTTTTTTTTTTTATTAACATATGCATTTTAATATTTTTTACAAAATTGATAAATTTCTGGAAATAAGTACAGAAATATCCGTTTGCCATATGGCGACTAAATCAAAAGAAAAAATAATAGACTTAAAAAATTAATTTTTTGATATATATAAAGATTTTTTTACAGAATCTTTTACGAAAATTATTTTATTTAAAACATCTCAAAAATTGGTCGAGAAAATTCACTAATTGAAATAATTAACTGAAAAAATTGTGAATTTGAGAGTAAGTTCAAAACATCTACTGGTCACTGGCGAATAACTAATTTTTTTAATATTCAGGTCTTCTCGAAATGGTTCTGTAATATATTTAATTAATAATAATAATAATAATAATAATAATAATAATAACTTTCTAATTCTTATCTAAATATTATTTAGAAATTTCTGTATCTAAAGATTTATTTTATTTATTTATTTATTTATTTTTATTTTTTTAACTGTGAATTCGTAATCACAACCTAAAATGCATGCTTTTTTTTACAAAATTTAATTTTGTGCTAAAGGCATCCTGTAATCATAAAAATGATTTGTAGTCTTTTGAAAAGCTTGACAAAAAATTCAGAAAATCATGATAGTTGATACGTAAATTTATTCCTTATGTTTACGAAATTGATATTTAATTAATAATTAAGATTGAGTAATTTTCATTTACTTTCATTTAATGTAATTATTCTATATAATTAAAACTAATTCTTATATTATTAGTTACATATACATAAAGCGTTAAAAGAATGAATAAATAAAATAAAAAAATATTTAAGTTATGATGTTTTGCTCCTTAGCAACGATTATTATATTTCTTAAAAATTTCACGGCAAATATTATTATTATTTTTCAGTTGCTGCCAAAGGAAAACAAAAAGTAAAACTGTTTTTATTGTCTAACTTGTCTGAAAGATACAGGTATCATTTCCTAAAAGAATTTTATAATTAAACTAATTTTAATAATTTATATAAATAAGTGTACCGTAATAATACATCGTAATGATCAAAGTTTCTTAAAAATTTATTTAAATAACATTGAATAGAAGTTCCATTCGAAAATTTAGAGCACGAATAGAGGGAAAAACAAAATTAAGTATTTTGGAATGCTAACAAAATTTAATGCAAAATAACGAAAAGAATAAACCATTGGAAAAAAAATTATAATTGTTATAAACGAGTGTTCATGAAGATTTAAATGTATGTAAAAAAAAAAAAAAAAAAAAAAAAAAAAAAAAAAAAACGTGTTTAACTTTTTTATTTTATTTTTCTTTCTGTGCCTTTCAAATATTTTCAATATACAAATAATAAATTAGGATAATTTTAAGTGATTGTCCGATAAAGCTAGTGATTACACAATTGTTATATTTTTTATTTATTTATTATTTTTTAACAAAAATATTATTTCATTACACAAAACATAATATCATAATATAAAACATAATAGTTATCCTCCAATTCAATAAAAATCTTTGTTTCAGGCATTTTGAAGATTTCTCTGAATATAATCCGGACTACGTGTTGGTGCCAAGTCACCATACATAATATAACATCACCTGTAATATAAAAAAAATAAATCAAGTAAAATTTTGAAATTTTCTTTAAATTAAAGCTACTAAAATGATAAAAAAAAAGAAAGAAAGAAAAAAATTATTTCTTTGACCCTATAAATATGCTAATATATTTCATGTTTGTAAAGTATAAAATATTTTTTTTTCTTATATTTATATAATTTTGTATTTAAAGATTAGAATATCAAAGACTGCTTAACTGTGCATTTCTAAAATACCAGAGCCGGGAAGTTCAGGTTGTATCAGATTTGAGTTTATATAAAATGTTTGTTATCAAATATCTCATTTTTCTAAGAATATTTTTAATATTAATTGGATTACAGTTTAGATTTGATATTACATTTATGCTTTAAGTTTATATAGTTCATAAGTTTTAATTTGAACATCTGTTTTGTGTGCATGTGAATATTTTTGAGTGGCCCTGTAAATCTCATACTGTATTCAACAAAAAATTTTTTTTGATCCAGCTTTTAATAAATGGTATTTTTCTGTCGTCACTGCCAAACCTAAGAGTATTATATAATAGTCTTATATAATCTCATATAATAGTCATATACAATAATCTTAGTTTTAGCAATGACGGACTTGACGAACAAATGGCGGCAGATGAATGTATAGATGTGTATAAATATATTAAGCAAAATAATACAATTATTGAAAATAATATATAAATTTAATATTAACATAATTCATTATATACACTGGTCAAAAAAATTAAAGGATCAGCCCGTTTTCTCTTTCTCTTCTTTTGCACATAATTTTTAAACAAATAAACATATGAACATAAAATTTGGATGGCCTGTTCATTATCATATTATTAACTGAATATTATGTAATTTTAGCAAAAGAATAATTTTTAAGCTAATAAATATTCATTTTTCTCGAAAAAGTAAGCTTTGGAAAAAATGAAAATTTTCAACAAATTTAGAAAAGAACACATAATGAAAAGTGGTGTTAAGGATGCATTAGAGATAGGTAAAGACGCTCATACCTTGAAATGTTAAACTAAATCTCGATTTTTCTTTTTGCATTAACTTTTCTTTTACTTTTATAATGAACTTTTTAAAAATATATAATTTCTAATTTGTAAACTATACTCTGCACTAGAATAATAATGATGTCGAAAAATAATTGTATAATGAACATCTTATCCAATTTTCATGTTTGTATGCATATTTTTTAAAAAGTTATTCACATGCGAAAAGAAGAAGAAAAAAGAAGAAACAGAAAATGAATGCAGGTAGAAAGATTTGGTTGTAATCTAACATAGGAACGCGTGTGCGTCTTTACCTATCTGTAAGGTATCCTTATGACCATTTTTCATTAAGTGTTCTTTCCTAAAATTATTGAAATTTTTCATTTTTTTTAAAGCTTACTTTTGAGAGAAAACTGAATATTTATTAGCTTAAAAATTATTCTTATGCTAAAATTACATAAGATTCGGTTAATAATATGATAATGAACAGGCCATCCAAATTTTATGTTCATATCTTTATTTGTTTAAAAATTATGGGCAAAAAAAGAGAAAGAGAAAACGGGCTGATCCTTAAATTTTTTTGACCAGTGTAGTTATGTGTTTGACAAATGGTGATAGAATTTGTTCTGTAATGTGTAGGGGTTCTGGTGCTAGTGGATAATCGTTGTGGTTGTCGTGGAGATGTAACCTTCTGCTGCGTCGGGTTGAAGTTTAAAGTGCTATCACGTTAGAGAAGAACTGGATAAAATTTAAAGGTAGGTAATTTTTTTTATTTATTTATATTTTAAATTTCTAATTTTATTTATTTGTAGCCTTGTAGATCAAACTAATTCCAGTTGTTTTTTATTGGCCTTTATATTTTCCCATTAAGGGTCTGCTTCACTCACCGCCGCCGGAAGCCGAAGCTAAAGTTATTCTATGGGAAATGTTTCTTTACAAATAACTTATTATCTAATACATATTTTTAAATTCTGTTTTCACATTCTTAAAATTCCCAGCTGTTAAATTGACGGACCTTTTTTTTTTTTTTAAATTTATTTATTTATTTATTTATTTATTTATTTTTATTTATTTTATTTATTTATTTTTTTTTATATTTTATTTTGAAGCTTCAAAGTACGAATTTTCAATATGTGAATTTTTTTCATTTTGCAATTTCGAAATAAAATATTAAAAATTAAAAAATCTAAATTGACGGACCTTTTTTAAAAATGTAACAGTTGGGAATTTTCTGAATGTGAAAATAGAATTTAAAACTATGTATTAATTAATAAGTTATTTGTAAAGAAAATTTCCCCATAGAATAACATTGGCTCGGGCTTCCGGCAACGGTAATTGAAGAGGGCCGTTAATCGGCCAACAGATTTTGAATCTGATACATTGCAATACAATAAAATCAGGGTAAGGGAGAATTTTTTAAAAAGATTAATTGTATAAAACACTTAAAACCTCTTGATTTTTTATTTATTTTATTTTATTTTATTTAAATTTTCAGTTTCGTCATCCCCTTAAAAGGGATTTAAAAACTACTAAAGTACGGAGTTCTGACTCTGGAAAAAAATAGAGAGCTGACGCATCCGCCATTCTTACGCTCGAAGGATAACATAAGTACATTCTTCTGTTCAGTGTGGATTGCGCGTGATTGTTTTTAAACGTATTTTCAGATAATTGTTTATGTGAAATATGGGTGATTGTGTAGCCGTCAATTGTACAAATTACTCTAGTGACAATTTCGATTGTATACGTTTTCAGTTGATAGAGCAGAATGGAGAAAATGGATTAAAAAGTTGTAGAAGTGATTCAAGAGCTGAATTTTGCGAAATATTGTTACCTGTTTGATATTAAGGAGCTTTATTTTTAAGATTTAAGTTCTACATTAACATTCTGAAAGGCATTGAAATGACTCATTTACAGATTTAATTTTAAAAAATTGTTTTTTTGTAACGATGAAAATAATTATTTCATAACCAAATAATGACATTTTAAATACCAGCCAATGACAGAAATGTTAAATATTTCAAAAAGTGTAATTTCTTACTATAATAATTTAAGTATTATTTATTTATAATGATCACATGTAACAAGAATAAATGACAGAAATTTGTTTTATTAATCGTAAATGAGATTAATTATGTAAATTAATTGTTATTTCAAAGACACTGAGATATATTAAAATTTTGACATATTTTCTCTAATAACATTAAAAAAAAAAAAAAAAAAAGTGATATGAATATGTAATATTTTAATGGCCCTGCTTATTCTTCATAAATTACTTTTAAACTGTTTAAATTATATCAATGGGGGATGTCTTCATCCCTTCTTTAGTTGTATTATGACTTTTTTTTTTCATTACTTCTTTTACAAACATTTCAAATTTTGTTGAATAAAAGAATAAATAATGGTAATTTTCCATTAATCACCCATTAGCATTCTTGTGATTCTTGAACTCTGTTAGAAAAGTTGCTCTAAATACAGGAATGTTACATTTCATTTTCTTAAAGTAATCTCGAAAATTGACCGACATTATTTAAACCAGTCAAATATTTGCTCCGTAAAAGCAATAATGACGCCAAGTGAGTAACGCGTTTTAGTTCTGGTTTCGCTGAAGCGTAAAAATGGCCGCCGAAAAAAAGCCACAGCTGTCACTACTACAACCCTTAGTCAGGCGAACAAAAGTGGACACGAGTGTAGCAAAAGTACTTTGCCGCACTCGTGCCTACTTTGTATAAATAATAATAATAATAATAATAAAAATTAAATAAAAAGGCAACAGATGTCACTATTATGACCCTTAGTCAGGAGAACAAAAGTGGATCGTGTTCAGAACATATCAAAACGTGTAAAATAACCGAAAAACGGGAGACGAAAATTTTTACGTATCAAATACTTTCTTTTTATACATGTAGAACAAAGTAAAAAATAAATAAAATAAAATGGTTACAAATTTATAATTGTCCTAATAACTTTCTCACAGTTATACAATATAAAGTGTGATCCATAATAACAAATAATAAAAATATAATTAGAAAATTAATCACTATCATGACTCATTTTAAACGGACCATCGAGATATTTGCTGTACTTTTCCTGAAACCCTAATATTTTAATAATAGTTTTAAAATCAAAGGCTTCTTAAAAAAAAAAAAAAAAAAAATGAATTACTTCCTCTTACACATTTTATGAGATAATTTAAACTTTTTCGTATCTTGTACGCCGCAGACTTGGCACGAAATGACGAAGCGAAATGAGAGGAAATTTTAAATCAATTTTATCCATATAATTGTTTATTTATATTAACAAGAAAGTGTTTTAAGATAAAATTATGCATATATATATTGAAAAAAGGAGATATTAATATTTACTTAGCAACATATTATTCACACCATACACAAATAAAAAATTTTAAAGTAGCTTTAATTTCTATTATTTTGCTGCAATTTATTGGAAATTATAAAATATGGCTTACCTATGAAAAGTCACTTGTCCTCCTTTAGAAATTTTTCCGCACAGAAAACTATAGCAAATTGAAATCTAAATGAAGAAAAATCCACCTCTCTTGACAGATATGTTTGCTTCAGCTTATGGGTTACAAAAACTCTCTCCATCTATTTCTTCTCTATGGTTCCATTTCTGGTAGAAAGTTTAAGATTTGGAAAATCTTGATTATTAATTTTTAATTTTCACGTTTTGATATTACCTTGCATTTAAATTAACTGAAATTGACCATTTATTTCTTAAAAAATGGATTTATTAATAGCCTCTGCATGTATAAGAAGAAAATTGAATATGCTATATCACCGAACAAGGGGCACTTCCACATTGTAATTTCCTCTCATTTAGGAGTTACAGTGCACCAAACTTAGAAAAGTATATTAAGGAAAACTTTACTGATTCAATTTGAGTGCATATTGACAAACAATTAGCTGTGTTGCAATTTAATTACGTTTAGAAGAAGGCACATAGAATTAATATTGTGCATTAAAATTTTAATATAGCTTTACCGTTGCAAGAATAAAAAACAAATACAAATACTTATACAAATATACAAAGCAACAGCAAAAACCTTACATTTCAATTTTGTAATGAATTTCGAACTCAAGAACTTTAGAGTGTGTTATTTTATACACTGAGAAAAAATATACCGCCTTAATCTACAATGAATTCTAATAGAGGTCTCTAGAATTTGCTTTCAAAGGGGACTAGAATTATAAATAGAATTTTTTTCTCAGTGTATTGATAATTTGGATATTTCTATTTTAGGATTTAAAAAAAGCATTAGCTATGGTTTATTATGAGGATTATGTATTATTAATAATTGTAGACGTTATTTCAATAACATTTTTAATATTACTAAATTCGTCTTCTAGTTTTTCTAAAAACTCCTCATGAATTATTTTTAATTTTTTTTTCATATTTTACGTATTCTTTCTTGATGTTTGACACATATTTCGCCTTTAATTTTTCTGCGTTGGTATAGATATAGTTCATTTCATGGGGATACATAGTCTTCAAAGTTTCTATAAAATATAAAAAATAATTAAATATATATGGGCATTTTTCAGGAAAAGTGTCAATTTAAAAGCAGAATTTAAACATTTTTAAAGATTCTTATAGAAATAAAGTAATTCCAAATCAAAATTTGATATTAATACAGAAAAAAAAATTATAATACAATTTAACATGTAGATTAACTGTAAGTTTTTGTAATAAACTTCTGATCCCATAAAGATCCCATTCTAAAAGTTTCAGGTTTTCGTATTACCAAAAAAATATTTATTTTTCAAAATTTAAAAAAAAAACACCATCTTAACAATTTTAAAATTTTAAAATTTAATAATTTTAAAAAATTTTACCTAACATAATGATGTTGCATATCAAATTGAACCTTGGAAAATACTCTTTAAAATGAGGGGTCATAAACTTCGCTATCCCTTATAAAACTTGAGAAATTTGACATTAAAAATGCTTACGCAAGCTAAAAAATGTTGATTTTTCGAAATTAAAAAAAATAATTTAAAAAGTCGAAAAGAGATAAAAAATTTCTAAAAATATACTCATTTATATCATCAAGGAGAATGATTCCTGAAAGTTTCACAGAAATCTGAGGATATATCAGTGATCGTATATCTGTTGCTTGTTAAATCTTTTTTATATATAAATTTTTACCTTTGTCCATAGTCTTTAACTTCTTGTTTTTCTGAACTCCAGATGATAAAGGAGGTCTACCACGCTTTCGAGATACTAAAAGAAATTAAGGAAATTTATAAACTTTATTATAATATTTTTTTTTCAATTTAAAAAATAAAAGAAAGTAAATTAACTTTATACAAAATTAATAAATAATTACCTAAATCTGTCTTTACCAATTTTACCACTGATGGTTTATCGCCTATGAAAAGGAGTAACTCTCATAAGATTTTAATTAAAAAAATAGATAAAATATATATAGAGTTTTAAATACCTTCTACTTGTTGAAAATCCTTGTCGTGTTTTGTTATTGGATCATTACATTCGGACACGTCTGAATAAAGATCAGCTTCTAAAATATATATATATATATATATGAATAAATATCAAACAAATTAAAATATTAATTTTATTTTTCTCTAAAAAAATGTTATTAGATGAAAAGTATTTTTTTTATTTTATTTAATTATTTAAAAAAATTACCCTCCATTTTCTTATTAACATTGGATGAACATTCTTCTCCATTTTCTAAATTATGATAGCCTAAAATAAAAATAACACCACGTCAACAATTTAAATAAATTTATCAATTTAATTGTTTTTTTTAATTAGCATATTTTGTCGAACATACCAGCAAAATTTTCCTGTTTCAAACTCTGATGTTGTTTTAGTAATTCCTTAATATTGTGTTCTAATGCTAAAACAAATAGAATAATTTTTATAAATAAAATAAAAACGTAATAAGATTAAATAAATTTGAATATATATATATATATGTGTGTGTTACCTTCTAATTGCTGTCTTTGATCATTTACACTGGCTTTGAGGTTAAATTCATTTTCTCCAACTAAAAAAATATATATAATTAAGAGCTTATGCGAATTAACCAATTTAAATCCAATTTAAATAAATCCAGTTAAAATTTAAATTTAAATAAATAAACGTAAATATACCATCGATTTGTTTTAATTTTTCAAATGAAGAACTTGTAGAAGGTTTAAAGATGTGAGAATTAGTGGGTATAAATCCTAAAATATAAAAAATATTTTGATATATTAATACTTATAATAATAAAAGTTGAATAAATATTTAAAAGAATTATATTTACCATCCGTTAAATTCAAATTCGTTGTTATTAAAGGGTATTTGTACGCGTTTAATAACATCGGGTTCAAAGAATAACCTAAAAACACAAAAAAAGATATTTATTAAACCCAGAAAAAGGCATCAATTAGTAATAAAAATTACCTATTTTAAAACTTACTTCCAGATTGAAGACCAGATGAAGCATTATTTTCCATTTTTTTTATTTTTTTGTTAATAAACAAAAAGACTGTTTCTGAAAGGAATACATAAAAATAATATACAAAACACGAATTCATATATATATATATATATATATATATATATATATATTAAGAGAAATGAATTTGACCGAATTTTGATATAGAGACATAATAAAAAAAACGAAATAGGCTATCCACCGTTCACTTTGATATATTTATCTTATTCTAATCTATTAATTTATTCTATCAGGGTCAATTCATGAAAATACAAGAAGTGTAACAAATTTCTATATTAATTTTAAGCCTGGTAAAGTGTGATACTAACTTATTTCGAATCGAAATAAATGTTGGATTAGTTTTTATGCATAGTTCTTATTCATCATCAGTAAAATCCCAGTTTTTATATTATTTTGAAACACTATATATATATATATATATATATATATATATATTTTGAAAACCTTTTCAAACATTGAATAGATGAAACAAGAAACATTGAAAAAGATAAAACAGAAAAATTCAAAAAGAGATTGCGACTATCAAATATCCATAAATGGAAACATGCAAATTCATATATATATATATTCGAAAAATCTTGTTAAGGATATTTATTCCACTCCATTCTTCTCTGATGCTTGGAAATTACTCACGTAAATTAGATTTTCGTTTAATTTTTGATATCTTTAGATTTTATTATATGTTCAATCTCATTCATTTATTTATTTCTTGTTTTCGTGTACAAGTCTACTCACACCAGTAGTTATATTTACTTTTTTTCTTTTCATTTTAAACGATTTTGTGTGCTGCCGCTTTGACTGCAGCACTCGTGCTTACTTTATTCGCCTGATGAAGGGTCGTGTTTTTTCGGCCCGAAACAATTGTTGTGAGTTTCTTGCATTTTATGGTGTTTATTGAAAGTTTGTAAGTAATATAAACGGAGTTGATAAGTGTACAAAAAATCTTTGCATATTTATACTTGCTAGTAATTAATAAAAAATAGAATTGTTTTCTTTGGTATTAAGTTAAGTTAAAATTGTTTTAATTAAAAAATTCCTTTCTTAAAAATGCTAAAGAATAATATTTTTTTTTAATCGGAAACCCTAAAAATATCTTTTTCTACTTTAACTCATATTTTTTAAATAATATTGGAATTGTTAAAGAAAATTGAAAGTTTGAAATTCAATTCACTTATATAAAAGAAAATTATTAAAAATTGTTAATTATATTAAAATTTTTATCATTTCTATGTAAGAAAAATTGGTTCAGAAAAATTAAAGCTGTAATTTAAAATAGCTTTAGCAGCGCAAAATTTAGTCTGCATTGTATTTCCAATTCATAAATTTAAATTTCCATAACTTTTATTATCAAAAATCATAAATGATTAATTAATTATATGCAGCACAAACTAAAACACATTGAACGTAATATTTACTAATGTTATAGATATTGAAAATGAATGTAATTAGTTGGCATAGGTGGACTCTGCTCAGTTCCCCATCATAGTCTCATAAATTTCTAGTGCGAGACATATTATAATCTTAAAAAAATTCAATTTGACCAAAGCTTGATATAGGGACAGAAAGAAATCCCCGTCTAATATGCTATCCATCGTTCATTTCCATATATTTATCTTATTCTAATCTATTAATTTATTTTATCAGGGTCAATTCTGTTGTTTATGTTTCACGCCAATGTTTTCATTTCCAGTGCAATAATCCTCAAAATTCATATTTATGTGAAAATTTTACAATTTCGCTATGTTGATAAAATCATAAATTACGAATAATTTACGAAATTTTCCTATTAGAATATTTGTATTCAATCATGTTCAACAAAATATCATAAATGTAATTTTGAAGTTGTCTAATGTATTTATAATCCTCAAAATGGAAGTTTATGCTCAATTTTGCCTTATTCTGACATGTTAAGTAAATTGTAAATTCCAAATAACTTACGAATTTTTTAAATTGGAGAAATCCTAGTCTATGATATTCATGCCAGTAACCTAAATAATATTTCGAAAGTGGTTTGACATCTTTACGATAAAAATATCCCTCAAAATTGACGTTTATGTTAAAATTTGCTCTATTCTGCCATGTTAAGAAATTCGTAAATTTCCAATAACTTACGAAATTTTTATATTTGAAAATTCATAGTCATTAATATTCCTGCCAGTGTCCTAAATAATATTTCAAAAGTAGTCTGACATCCTTGCGATGAAAATATCGATCAAAATTGACGTTTATGTGAAATTTTGCCCTATACTCCCATGTTAAGAAATTTGTAAATTTCCAATAACTTGCGAAATTTTCAAAGTAGCATATTTATAGTTACTGATGTTCATTCCGGCATCAAAACGGATATTTTAAAAGTGGTCTGACATTTTTAGAGTAAAAAGTTTCCATTTAATGCACGTTTAAGTGAATTTTTGTCCTATTCTCCCATGTTAAGAAATTCGTAAATTTCCAATAACTTACGAAATTTTTAGATTTGAAAATTCATAGTTATTAATATTCATGCCAGTGTCCTAAATAATATTTCAAAAGTAGTCTGAAAATATCGCTAAAAATTGACGTTTATGTGAAAATTTCCCCTATACTGCCATGTTAAGAAATTCGTAAATTTCCAATAACTTGCGAAAATTTCAAAGTAGCATATTTATAGTTACTGATGTTCATTCCGGCATCAAAACGGATATTTTAAAACTGGTTTGACATTTTTAGAGTAAAAAGTTTACATTTAATGCACGTTTAAGTGAATTTTTGTCCTATTCTCCTATGTTAAGAAAATCGTAAATTTCTAATAACTTACGAAGTTTTTAAAATCGAATGTTGCAAATGAATAGGGTTCTTGCCAGTGTCGAACGTAATATTTTAAAACTGATATGACCTCTCTGCGACAATTTGTTCTTGAGATATCGTGTACACAGACTTTGCTATATAAACACTCTACTGTATGTCCTTTCAAATCATGTAGTTGGTTAGTTCAGGAAAATTGATAGGCGTCCTGTATAAATAGCTGAATTTCAAATACTGCGAGTGGATTCCTTTCAAAACGGCTGCATGGATTTTTTTTTCAAATTTGCAATATTAATTCTCTTTTAAATGTAATTGTTGTTATCCGGTCAACAAGTTTTGGTAAAAATCAGTGTCTCAAAAACGGCTCTAACGATTTTCTTGAAAACTGTTGCATAAACCCATTTTAGATATCCTTTCTCATGCTTTACGTGGTTATTACAAGAAATTTAATAGTCATCGTGATCATCCATTTTAGATCTCGGAAATTGATGTAAAAAAAAAAAAAGAAAAAAACTTGTAGCATTATTTTTTTTTCTTCATTGCTATGTAAATTCTATTTTATGCAGAAACTCTATTTACAGAATGCATGCACCAGTAAAAAATTAATTAATCATTTTTTATCTTCAAAGCATAATAATGTTAAAAAGCTCATAATAATAATAAAAGACTTACTTTATATATCATATATTTTAAAATGAATTTTGTAATGTTCTTGATTTAGAGATTTCTTGTTCAATTATATTTTCAATAAATTTTCGATTTCGATAAATATCCAACTATCGTAAAAACTGATATTGTAAAAATCCGTAGATTGAGACTTGCGACTAATAATCTTCCTACTAATAAATAATAAACGTTCAAAAATAGAAATAATTAGGATTCTACGGTGAAAAAAAAGTGGGTTGGGTGTTGGACAGAAGACAGAAATAAATATATGTTTTCCTATTTTTCAGATGTTTGATAAACTTTGCGTTTACTTTTATAAAAATACAAAGATACATTTTTATACTTACGTATTGAAATTTGAATGAGAATTGAATGAGGAGTAATTCAAAAATGGACAGTCTATTTATACAAAATTTAAAAGGAAACTATCATTGTTAATTTATGTCCTTGGTATAGTATTTTCAAGGAGAATTATAAGTGAATGCGGTAAAATGTAGTTAAAAAAATATAAAATCGAATTTTTCGAAAATTCGATATTAGTATTGTATATTATAACTATCAAATAAGAACAATTTGATAGTTATAAATAAATTATTTTTCTTGAAATATAAACTATTATATTTCAAGAAAAATAATTTATTAGCATCATGATAAACAGCGAGTTTTAAAAGGTCAAAATTTTAAAAAAAGTTTTCCTCAAAATCAATCATATTCAGTTTTTTGTTGATTTTAAAATCTCTTTTCTTATTGTCTTCAATACTTAAAAGAAATGGGAAAACATAACTTAGAAAATATTATATTTCAAATTGAATGGATAAATATTATTATTATATATTATTGGATAACTATTATTTGTATGTTTCTTTTAAAAATTTTAAATATTTGTATCATGGAATATTGAAGAAAATAACACTTTGAATAAAGAAAATCTTTTTAAAAATATATATTTGACTTTTAAGAAAAGTTACAAGTATTTTAATAAAATCATCAATAATGAGATCATTATATTTGTTATAATCAAAGTTTTTTCCTAAGGATTTAATTTCAACTTTTATTAACTGGAAATCATTTTTGTCATTTAATAAATCATCTCTTAAATATTTGAAATGTAATAAACTATAACGTGTTTCTATAGACAGATTTTTTAATATCAAACAATCTTCAACAAGTTTATATTTTTCCATTAAAACATGAGGAAAAATATCTTCACATGGGATTATTTGAAATAATGGTGCTTGTCTACATAATTTGCACCAATTGTTACAATTTTGTATATAATCTACCATATCCCAACAATATTTTTTTCTTCAAAGTAAAATGTCTTTAAAAAGTACATGTTTGTCCACAAAAGTATAGTTTTATACATTTTAAACACAATTCAACAATTTTAGAATTTTTTGTAATATGAAATCGAATCAAAATTTTTTTTTCCAAAATCGAATAAATCTAAATCCGAGAAAATTTTAACTGGTATAATTTTATTAAAATGATATAGAAGATTTTTTCTTTCGAAAATTACATCTTGTTTGGAAAACATTTCCATGACATCGTCTATAGTTATATCTTTTCGTAATTGTTCCATGACCTTTTTAAAATTATGTCTAATATATAATTGTATAACTTCATCGAATGTCAACCTATTTAAAACTAATCCAGAAAATTCAAAGTATTTGTCAGCTTCTATAGTGTATAAATCAACCAACTTGATTTGTTAGATGAATATGATTTTAAATTACGCTGCTTTAATTTGAGTGGATATCAGCCAAAGGATAGTGCTTATATTAATAATCGTTTTTACAGGAAAGTAATATTTCAACATTATGATTTAAAATTCACCAAACTTTGTGTATAAGATGACTGTTATATAAATTCAATTTGGTTGCATATTGGACAATAGGTGGTACTGCTAAAAAGAAAAAAAGTAAATATAACTACTGGTGTGAGTAGAATTATACACGAAAACAAGAAAATAAATAAATGTGTGAGATTAAACATATAACAAAATCTAAAGATATCAAAAATTAAACGAAAATCAATTTCAAACCATCAGAGAAGAATGGAGTGGAAGAAATATCATTTACAAGATTTTTCGAATTTAGTTTACTTTTATAAAAATATATTTAAAGATACATTTTTATACTTACCTATTACAATGTGAAATAGTATTGAATGATGAATAATTAAAAAAATGGACAGTCTATTTATACAAAATTTAAAAGGAAACTATCATTGTTACTTTCATGTCCTTGGTATAGTATTTCAAGGAGAACTATAAGTGAATTTGGTAAAATGTTGTTAAAAAAATACTGATATCGAATTTTCGAAAATTCGATATCAGTATTGTATTTAAAGAACAATTTGATAGTTAAAAAATTTATTGTTTGAAATAGGAATATATGAACTATTTCAAGGAAAAAATATATATCAAAAATATATAAAATTAAAACATAATTTAAACTCTTATAAAAGATAATATTTTCTACATAAAATCTTCTACAAAAAATTTAAATTTTCAATTTTAAGAAAAGGTGCCAAAAAAGGTAGATGTGGCTTTAGTTTGATTTGCATATTCGTAATTCTTGGGAGGTGGGAATAAATTTGAAAAATATAAAAAAATATTGTTATTCACTTAAATAGAATATGAATATATATATATATATATAGTGAAAAACGTTTAACACGAAACTGAGGGGACCGAAATATTTTTTCGTGTTAAAAGAATTTCGTGTAAAAAAGATTCGTAAAAAAAATACAAAACTGGCCAATGTTTTCCATGTCGTCAATTATTATTTCTATTTCCTGTAAAACTACTACTAACTGGTATCCATTAGGATAAAAATCAAGTACAAATATTACTGTTTTTGGAGGAAAAAAATCGCATATGTTTATACTTCTTTTACAGTATCATATTCAAAACAAGATCATACATTTTTTTATTCATCTCTGAATTTGAATTCGCTTCTAAATAACTGCGAATACTCATTATTTTCTTCATTTCTGAAGCAGAAGGGACAGGAACTGCGTCGTTGATTCAGTTGTCAGATTCATCACTATCAAAAGCGAATTTTTTTCGTGTTAAACGATTTTTGTTTCGTGTTAAAAGAAAAAAAAATGTATTAAATAGCATAGTATACTGTCCGGACCGGTGTATTATTTCGTGTTAACCAATTTTTCATGTTAAGCATTTTCGTGTTAAATGTATTTCACTATATATATATATATATATATATATATATATATATATATATAATCGGATAATATTTATGACAACCATAATAACTTACGGGTTTGGATAATTATTCTAAAAAAATAAAGAACTCTGTTCGTTATTAGTGTAATTCACCCCCCCCCTTTTTTTACATGCTATTTATGTAACCAGTTAAGTAAATTGTAGCAAATATTATAAAGTATTTTTTAACTTTTCTATGACAGTTTTTTAAGACTTATGCTTAATTTTTAAAAAGTTATACTGGCATTCCAAGACTCTATAATCTATGCTTGAAATAGAATAAAAAATCTAGCAATATTTCCAAGAAAAAAAGGGGGGGGGGCAATTAATTTGTCTAAAACAAACCTCTGATTCATTTCCACCATTGCACCAACACGGTAAAGTTTTAATATTTCCTCCACCATATTTTTCCATAGCACTTTTATAAGCTATGGCTCGCACCATTACGTGTTACCAAATATAACTTCCATGAACATATTTTTTGGACACAGGTAGCAGCCAGATTTAAAATATCGTCTTTGAAAGGTACAAATAAAGTTTCTTCACTCAAATCTTATGGACAAATAGGTTTTGTGTAATATTCTTCAATCTCAGATATTTTTTCGTGACCGAAAAAGTTTTGTATTTCACACATAGGTGTAAAATCGAAAAATTATAGATGACAATTGAATAAAAACCGGGTGGGTTAATATAAAATCTCGATCTAAAGATTTTTTTTTTTTTTTTTTTCATTAAAAATTACAATTATATTATTTGTTATGATTCAAAAAAGAAGGATTGAACCAAAATTTTTTCTTTTGTTTGTCATTTATTTTATTAAACGAGAAATGGTCAAATGATAAATATTAAAAGTAATTTTAATAAAAAATAAATAAATCTGTCAATGACAGATTTATTTATTTTTATCTATTTAAATATAGGACACAAAAAAATAGTCAGTTTATTTTGAATTAAAAGTTCAAATCGACAGTTTTGCTGACATTATATAAATAGTTTTTTTTTTTAACTATGTAGAGTATAAATAGAGATTCGAAAGAATATCAGAGATCATAACGATGAATTGCATTCAATGCTCCACACCAGCATATTCATCTACATTGATGAAATGTAAACATAATATTTATCTATCATGTGTTAGAAATTTTATCCTGTCGACAAAAAATGTATGCTGCCCATCTTGTAATGAACCAATTCAAGCTACAGATTTGTCTACAATCCTTTGGACGATTAAAGAAGATGACCAGATGCATGAATTTTTACGTCAAGAAATGCTAAAAAGACTGGTGTTAGATCTTTATCATTCTGATTGGGATGACTCCAGTTTATGTTAGTAATCCAATTAAAAAGAAGAGCTTTTTAAAAAAGTATTTGACAAGTTGTTAAAGACATATATAATATGTTGTAATTCAAAATAAACTGTTATTTGACTATTTTTTTGTGTCGTTTATTTAATTTATATAAAAATTTATTTATTTATTATTAAAATCACTTTTAATATTTATCATTTGCAAATATAATTCTTCCATTTCTCGTTTAATGAAATAAATGACAAACAAATCTGATTCAATCAATTGTATTTATGCTGACCTTCTTTTTTTTTTTTTTTTGAATCATAACAAATAATATAATTGTAATTTTTTAAAGATACATTTTTTTTTAATCTTTAGAATAATCTCTTTTTTTATCAAGAATAATTTTAAGATCTCGCTTTTTATGTATATCTTCTAAAATTTTTTTTGGTGGGATATGTTTTCTTTTTGGATAAAATTTTATATAAAATTTCATATTTTGATTTTTCTTATTATCAATTTTTTAATATTTTTAATATTTTTTTTTTAAATGCAAATGAAAAATTACAAATCTACAAAAAATAAAATAAAACAATCTGAAATATTTTTCTTATTAGTTTTCTAATAGTTCAAATTTGAACTATTTCAGAGTCCACCAAGCTATTTTCAAAATGAAATCCGCTAAAATTTAAATTCTATTTCAAATTTCTGTACACGATTTGTTTGAAAATTTAAAAAATAATAAGACATTTAATTTTGAACAGTTTTATTAAAGAAACAAATATATAATATATATACACAACAGATTTTAATTAAAAAAAGAGCATTATATACAAATATAATCTTTCATAAAAAATCATATAAATAATGAATTACAACAGATTTTAATTTAAAAAGAGCACTTTTATGAAAACCATATAAAATAATGAATGATAAAGATATTTTTACAAATCTTTGGTTATTTCACATTGTCGTGACCAAATAGTTTTTTCAATAAACCAATTCGTAAACAGGATATGAAAAACATTTATACTTTCATTTTTTTTTTTTTTTTTTTTTTTTGATGGGATGTTGTCAAATAAAGATATGATAAATTTGCAAATTTTTCACATTAAACGTGGACAATCTTCTCTGTGGAGTGACATGATTTAAAAATTCATAAACTCCTTTTTTATGTTTTATGACACATTCTTTTATGTATTCCATATCTAGCAGGACGATGAGCACCAACAATTATAAATAAAGATATTCTTGTAAATCTTTGGTTAATTCGCATCCACAATTCTATAATCGATCGTCGGTAGATAATTTTGTAATATTTGAGTTCCTTTAAAAATTTGTAAACAGGTCTTTTCAAATATTCCATATCTGGCAGGAATTTTTATATTTCCATTGAAAATGAAAATGTCCATGAGGGCAGTTTTTTGATGGATCTTTGTAATAATTAAATTAAATCTTTGTAATAAATGAATCTTTGTAATTAAATTGAATTTTTGCAATAATTGAATTAAATGTTGGAAAAAAGGGATAAAACTTATGAATGATCTTACAAATATTTTGTTATTTTGCATGGAATAAAGTTGTGGAGGTCATAATACAATTCACTAAAAGTGATGATAAATTTTCTTTCCTCCACGAGTTTAAAATCTATAATTGATCGTCTATAACAATCCATTATTTCATTATATACTAAATATTTTTGTATTTGAGGTGGATTTTTACAAAATGAATATTTATTAGCGAATTCATTTAGAAATTCAATTACAGGAGATATTTCAGTTTCTTTTATGAGGGGTTTTTTAGTAGCCCTTCTTTTCAATATGGAAAAAGGCCCTCCAATATGAAAAAATTTTACATTTTCATTTTCGATGAAAATATAAAAACTATCCTGGAGTAGATTGCTGGATATATAAAATCCAGTTGAAAGAGATGAAATGAATTTTAACACTTGAAATAGTTCATCTGATGGATGGATCCAAGAATATCTTCTTTTTAATAATGGTGACAGTTCTTCGATCTTCATTAAATGGTACTTAAAGAATGGAGGCAAGTATGTCATTATTTTCTCTTGTACCAAATCTGGTAAATAAGAATGGAAAAGCCATACTGAAAGCTATGAAATTGAGAAAGAATATCTAAAAAGAGTTAAACACGTGTCATTTGTTAATTATATTTAAAACACTTTAAACACAAGTAAAATTAAAAATTTTTAATATAATTAACAATTTTAATAATATTTATATAAGTAAATTGAATTTCAAAATTTTTTAACAATTCCAATATTATTTAAAAAAAAAGTAGAAAAAGATATTTTTAGGGTTTCCGTTTAAAAAAATATTATTCTTTAGCATTTTTAAGAAAGGAATTTTTTAATTAAAACAATTTTAACTTAGTCAAAGAAAACAATTCTATTTTTTTTTTATTAATTACTAGCAAGTATAAATATGCAAAGATTTTTTGTATACTTGTTTCGGGTCGAAAAAAACATATGACCCATCATCAGGTGAATAAAGTAAGCACGAGCGCTGCAGTGAAAGCGGCAACGCACAAAATCGTTTAAAATGAAAAGAAAAAAAAGTAAATATAACTACTGGTGTGAGTAGAATTATACACGAAAACAAGAAAATAAATAAATGTGTGAGATTAAACATATAACAAAATCTAAAGATATCAAAAATTAAACGAAAATCAATTTCAAACCATCAGAGAAGAATGGAGTGGAAGAAATATCATTTACAAGATTTTTCGAATTTAGTTTACTTTTATAAAAATATATTTAAAGATACATTTTTATACTTACCTATTACCCAAGCAGCACCGAAACGTTCTCTGAACGTTCAAAAACTGTTCTGCAAACACGTTCTAAGAACGTTCACTTTGAACGTGTTATAGACGTCTATCTGTCCATCTTGAAGACGTACAATAGTACGGTTCAGAGAACGTTCAATGAACGTGTAACTATCACCATCGGTGTTATAGAAGCGTTCTGAGAACGTTCTATGTATACGGTCTCAGAACGTTCTAAACGTTTTTAGAACGTTTTCAAAACGTTATACACATTTTCAGAACGTTCCAGAAAACGTACTGTAAACGTTCTAAAATAGTGTAGTTAAAAAAAAAAAAAAAAAAAAAAAAAAAAATGTGACGTCATTATAAAAAAATCCCCTCAGTACGAGCGTTTAGAAGTAAAAATTACATAGCTGATGACGAATAATGATACAACACATGAACAGGGATATGAATTACTTTTTTTTTCAATTCAAATAATGTTTGAGAAATTTTAACATACTTACTATTCTTTTAATTTCAACGTATATGCATCAAAAATTCTATATTCTATGACAGCTTTCCCCAAAAAGTGTCATAACGTCTCTTTATACCTTAAAAAATTTCTTAAATTTTTGCATTTTTTAAAAATTTCTTTTTTTTCCCTAATCTGTAGATAATGAAGTTATAGTATTAATTACAAAACTTTGAATAAACACCATAAAATGCGAGAACTCGCACCAACTGTTTCGGGTCAAAAGAAGACACAATCCTTCATCAGGCGAACATTGAAGGCACGAGAGCTGCAAACAAGCACGTTGAGTGTGTGGAATGCGTTGCCGCTTTGTTTGTAGCAGCCGTGCTTTGTTTGTAGCAGTTGCGAGTTCTTGCATTTTATGGTGTTTATTCAAAGTTTCTTAATTAATACTATAACGCCATTATCTTCAGATTAGGGGAAAAAAGAAATTTTTTAAAAATGCAAAAATTTAAGGAATTTTTTAAAGGGATATAGGCACGTTATGACACTTTTTGGGAATTACAGTCATAAAATATGGAATTTTTCATGCATATACGTTGAAATTAAAGGAATAGTAAGTATGTTAAAATTTCTCAAACAATATTTGAATTTAAAAAAAAAGTAATTTATATCCCTGTTGCTGTGTTGTATCATTATTCTTCATCTGCTATATACAACTAAACTCTTGATTTATTTTGCTTGTTTTAATCCTTGTGATTCCGAATGCGTCATCCTATGATTAATGTTTGTTTTTCATGGTTGTTTTCTGTTTGATTCTCTGATTTCTTGAAGTAAATAATTTATTCCAATTTATTCTTCATTTCTAATTTCAATTAATTTCTTGTACGATAGGGTGCCCGCTAGCAATATGCTATTATAGCTGCTAACGAACGAAATCGTACATTGGTGCTCAACGACGAAAAGGGTCACCCTTGACGAGTTTTTTTTTTTTTTTTTTCTACCATTCTAAGCTTTTCCTACAAAAAATGTTTAAAATGCTGTCTTAATTTTTTATTTCCTCGTTGCTTGTTTGTATCTTTTGATTTGAGTTTCATGTGGTTTTTACGCACCGGCAAAATTATTAAAATTGCAACTAACAATATAGGAATAAATTTAAGATTAGACTGAAGTTAAATAAAATAAAAATCAATAAATAAAATATAAATGTTTCAATAAATCACAATCAGTCTCCCCAGGTTATTTAAATTTGTTGTAATTTTCTTCTCATTGACCTATGTGGTTTCAGGGATCTTATATCTGTTGCTTGGCTTTAACTAAGATTAAAAATTCATTTATACATACATATATATATATATATATATATATATATATATATATATATATATATACACATATATATATATATATATATATATGTTTTTTTTTTTTTTTTTTTTTTTTTTTTTTTTAAATACAGGGTGCAAAGCATTGTGACGAGAATACCTTTATCTCCGCAACTATTTGTCGCAAATATATAGTTTCAGTTACAAAATGTTTTAAAGAATATGAGCATTTGTGGTATAACATGTTTAAATTTAAAATATCTATTTTTTCAAAATTGCAAAAACTAAATTTTTACATAGTCCCAGATCCCTATAATCATATTTAGAAAACTGACATTCATCCTAACAAACAGTTTCATTTCTATTCTCCCAAAATGGAACATGATATTTAAAGTTTGGATTTTCTAACATATTTCGGCCTTCAATAAGGGATCGGTTTAAAAATCCTAATTGGACTTTGTTTGCATTTTCCCTGGGTTTATTAAAGAATTTTTCATTGACTTTTTAATAAAGCCCGAGAAAATGCGAAATAATCCTAAATTTTGAAACTAACTATCTCAGACAATTTTGGGTGCACAAAAGTGAAACTTTTTGTGTTAGATTTTTTAGGTTAGAACTCAACTTACACTATTAGTGTCATGAAAATTGTATAAAAATTATCAGTTTTTATGATTTTTAGTAAATTGATTTTTTAAATTTAAACATGTCATATAATGAATTCTTACATTTTTTTTTTAAATACATTTTCTTATTGGAGGACGTTTGAGACCAAATAAAGGCCTGCTCTCGACTTTGCACCCTGTATATTCTAAACATTTCTGGGTACTACTTTGTAAGTCCATGGATAGTTTATAAATATATTTGAATGCTGAAGTTTATAGAAAGTTTTAATATTTCAACATAAAAAATAATTTCAAAAATGAATGTACCAATACACCGCTAAAATAATATATAATTGAGTTTAGAATATATTGTTAATTTATAATAATAAGAAATTGAAACAAAAAAATTAAAAATTAGTTAGAAGGAGGAAATTTTTAAAATGTCCAAATACTTAAATACATATATATATATATTTAATCATAATATTTTTCTAAAATATTTAACATACTTCATATTTTTAAATTTCAGTGCATGTGTGCATACATATTTTCAGTTTACAGCAGCAGTTTACAAAAATGATGTTTGCAGGTATTTAAATTTATTCCACATGGCAATGTAATTGGTATTTTTTAAATGTTTAAATTTCTTTAAATTGAGTCAACGCAATTTTTACCTCATTTGATGCAATTATGCTATCATGGCATATTAAATAATTGATAAATGTAAATATTATTAGTATTAATAAATAATATAGTAAATCGTCCTTTTTTTTAAGCAGAATATCTTTTTTTATAAAGATGTGGAATAAAATTGAATTGAATCTTTGTTTTATTATGCAGTTAAACAATTTCATATATTTTATTTAATAAATAACAGTAAAGAGATATTTAAAATTGTAAGTCGGTGAAACTTAGGATATTATTTTAAAAATATGCAATTTGCATAACCTAGATTGTATATATATTATCATATAAACATTAAATAAATACTTCAGAATTTAAAAAGAAAAGAAAAAAAAAAGAATTACATACCTTCCTCATTTTCTTCATAAGAATTTCTCCAAGAAAACACCCTTCCAACTAGCATTTTAAAATACACAATGACCAGTCTGGAAGGGCATTCACTTAAAATTAGCTCTCATCTTTTAAATTCTTTATGTTACTTCATTCAGAAGCATAATAACCAAAAATAGTCATTTTAACAATTTCCATCTCAGAAGACTGAATTAATAAAATGAATCCATAATTTCTAAGCGGTTTTCTGTAACAGGAGCAGTTTTTTCTGCGATACAATGCTACTTACAAGTATATCAAATGTTAGGCTTAAGAACTTACGCAGATATGAAAATGATTGTTTAATTGATATTAAAATAAGACTTTAATAAATAGAAAATAGAGACTATTACAGGTTAAAAATATTACATTTTTACCTTTTCTAAAGCTTATCCAAGTCATTATAACGCGAAAACTGAACAAAACAGATTACATTACACGTTTTAAAATTACCGCTTCACATAACGGCACGACATTCCCAAGACCTTTGAATTTGCGCTGTCAGCGAGAATTAAATAAATGCAATCCACAGATGTCAGTTTCATCTGCTCTTCCCTTGTTACATCCGGAATAATCATGTTTCAAAGTTCAACGTTTGAAACATAAATTTATTAAGCATTTATAGCTGTAGAGGTCAATATTTTAAGGAAAAATGGAGCTGAGTTAAACAATTATTTAAATTTTTATAAAGTATTTGAAAAACTTATGAGATCACTTTATTTTTCCATTTTAAAATCTCGAATTAAACGGAAAAGCATATTTTGTTTTAGTGTATATTTTAGTATTGAATAAAATATTCAGTGAAAATAAATAAAATAAAATAAGAACAATCAAACAGAGTAACGATTTAACAACATTATCAATATTGATAATTTATCAGTAACATTTAAACTTAAATAGAATCATAAATAAAATATAATAAAAGTTTAAAATTATGCTTAAAGAAAAGAAGAAAAAAACTCATTCTGTAACTTCCCGATGAGTATTAGAGACCGCGAGGTTCTACTCTCGAACCTTACAGACGGGAAGTGTTGGCTTCGATTCCTGGTCACGCTCGTCGACTTAGGTTTTCGGAGTTTTCCCGTGATTTTCTTTGAAACTCGCGTAAAGCACTATATTACTTATTCAATAACATCCGTGATTAGCTTTTTGTATCTAAACTTTGGGTCTGGGGAATGCATAGATTTTCATGACAGAAGACAATCATTTTTATGCTGTATAGAAGATCTTAGAAAATATATTTTTCTAGGGGTTTATTATTATTATTATTATTATTACAAATGAAAAAAAAAAAAAAAAAAAAAAAAAAAACGGAAAATTTGTTTTAAATCATCAGAAAACGATGTTTCAGTTATTCGTTTTAAAGGTGATATCGAATTCTTTTGAAAGATAATTATAGTGAAAATTTTTATCCACCCTTCCCCCATCCCCCAGGGATCATGCATACTTATTCCTATGAATGATAATAATAATAAAAAAACTGTTTGACTATTACTCGTTATACAGCCAAATTGAATCAATATTATATATCAAATGTATGTCACGCAGAAGGTTTGGTGAGTATATATATTACAGAAGCTGATAGATAGCCTTTCTGTGAATGGAAAATATTGGAACGTGGCAGTGCCACCTGTCGTCCGATATGCACCCAAAGGCAATCTGTAGAGTTTTACGTAATATTAATTTCACTTACCAAATTTACAATATTTATAATATAAATCACAGAAGTTGAGATTTTTCGTTTCTGTTATGAGATTAAATTGCAACATACCACGCCACCTGTTGGCCGATGTGCATCCAAAATGGACCAGTAAAGCTTTACATAAAATCGATTTCACTTATAACTTCAGTGTATCACAAAATTTATTGTTAAATCACAAGAGTTAAAATATTGCCTTTCCGTTAAAATGATTAAATTGCAGATTAGCAACGCCACCTGTTGGACAATGTATACATCCAAATTGTATTAGCAGAGGTTATGATGATATATGCCAATATATCATGTTTAATACATTTGTACACTATAGAAGCTGAGATATAGCCGTCCCATAAATGGAGGGTTTCATTGCATAGCACCGTAATCTATCGGGCGATATATCCCAAATGAAATTCAAATAAACTCCAATTTAGGGCAAGATCTAATATTGTAACAAGTTTGGTCGAATTCCATACATTGATTCCTGAAATACAAAATCCACAAAATTTTTCCATGAGTTTAAAATTTTGTAATTTTTTTTCACCTCACCGCTACTGATTATTGGGAAGCATTCTTTACTGACGTGCTAACAAAACGTTAAACTGAAAATGTAAAAAATGCTCTATTCTCTATCATGCTAAAAATTATAAATTTCGAATAACTTACGAAGTTTTTAAATTAGAATGTTGCAAATCTCTCAATAAGATTCTTATCAACATCATAAGTGATATTTTAAAACTGGTCCGATCTCTCTGCAATCATTTGTTCTTGAGATATCGTGTACATGAACTAACGGGCTATCACACTAATAGGTGCCGATACACATTAACAGATACCATACCAACCTTTTGACTTCCGGATTCCTCACGCCACAAAACGTGTAAAAAAATCAAAAGCTGAAGTCAAAAATTTTAAAGGTTAATTTAGTTTCCCAACCAATAGTACTAAAAAGTCATTTTGTCATATTCGTTATAATTACACTGTTACAGAACGTGTTATGACGGTGTCACACTTGAACGTTCTATATAGAACTAGAATTGTACGTTTTATAGATGGTACAAATCAAACATTTTCAGAACGTTCTAAATAATACTATTTCTGAACGTGTTTTAGAACGTTCTTTTGACACGAAACACGGTGTTTGAACTATTGAAACCGTTATTAGACGTTCACAGAACGTTCCTGTGCTACTTGGGTACAATGTGAAATAGTATTGAATGATGAATAATTAAAAAAATGGACAGTCTATTTATACAAAATTTAAAAGGAAACTATCATTGTTACTTTCATGTCCTTGGTATAGTATTTCAAGGAGAACTATAAGTGAATTTGGTAAAATGTAGTTAAATACAATACTGATATCGAAAGTATTGTATTTAAAGAACAATTTGACAGTTAAAAAATTTATTGTTTGAAATAGGAATATATGAACTATTTCAAGGAAAAAATATATATCAAAAATATATAAAATTAAAACATAATTTAAACTCTTATAAAAGATAATATTTTCTACATAAAATCTTCTACAAAAAATTTAAATTTTCAATTTTAAGAAAAGGTGCCAAAAAAGGTAGATGGGGCATTAGTTTGATTTGCATATTCGTAATTCTTGGGAGGTGGGAATAAATTTGAAAAATATTTTTTTATATTATTATTCACTTAAATAGTATATATATATATATATATATATACTATTTAAGTGAATAATAATATAAAAAAATATTTTTTCGTGTTAAAAGAATTTCGTGTAAAACAGATTCGTAAAAAAAGTACAAAACTGGCCAATGTTTTCCATGTCGTCAATTATTATTTCCATTTCCTGTAAAACTACTACTAACTGGTATCCTTTAGGATAAAAATCAAGTACAAATATTACTGTTTTTGGAGGAAAAAAATCGCATATGTTTATACTTCTTTTACAGTATCATATTCAAAAACAAGATCAAGATCATACATTTTTTTATTCATCTCTGAATTTGAATTCGCTTCTAAATAACTGCGAATACTCATTATTTTCTTCATTTCTGAAGCAGAAGGGACAGGAACTGCGTCGTTGATTCAGTTGTCAGATTCATCATCAAAATTTACATAAGTGTACATGCCACACATTACATGGCACTATCAAAAGCGAATTTTTTTTCGTGTTAAACGATTTTAACGAAATAGATATCATTATATTTATATTATGTATAGGATATAAAATAATTTGTAAAAAAAAATCTATTCAACTTCTAAGATGTAGTTATTTTTCCTTTTTTGAAAATTAATTCATAATTAATTTTCAAAAATGAAAATATCTACATCTTGAACTGACTTGAAAAAAGAATCTTTTATAATCTAAATCTTAAAAAAATTTAAAGAAAATTACGTTGATCAACCCCCCCCCCCCTTTTTTTTTTTGTTTTTCAAATTCTGACATATAAAATGACAATTTTATCTTTAGTTGGTAACAAATCTTTTTCATATAACAAAATAACCCCCCCCCCCTTTTTTTTTTTTTTTTTTTTTTCAGATTCTGATATATAAAATAACAATTTTCACTATTAATTGGAAATAAAGAAGTTGTTTAATCAATAAGTAAATCAATATGTTAATCAATAAGTTTCAAAAAATAACATTTGAATAAATAGCAAAATTTCAATTTTGAAATTTTGAAAAATGAAATCCACTAAAATTCAAAGTCTATTTTATTCTATTTCAATTTTCTATACCCGATGTCGTAAATTATCGATGACTTGAAAATTTAAAAAATAATAAGACATTTATTTTTTTCAAATTTGAACGGTTTTATTAAAGAAACAAATATATAAAATATATATACAACAGATTTTAATTAAAAAAGAGTATGTTATTTTATATAGAAATATAATAATTATAATTCTTTATAAAAACCACATAAAATACAACAGATTTTAATTAAAAAAGAGCATGTTATTTTATATATAAATATAATCATTAGGACCTTTTGTAAAAACCATATAAATAATGAATGATTCAATAGTAAAACTATTTTTGCAAATCTTTGGTTATTTTACATTGTCGTGGACACAAGTTTAAATTCTGTCTTTTGTGGAACATTTCCTTATAACCAATTTGACATGACATTTAAAAATTCGTACACAGGAGTTTGTTTTATGATGGGACATTTATAATTTCATTCTTCGCCTTTTGATGGCATATGAAAATAAATCAACTTGCAAATCTTTGTCACATTAAATAAATTCGTGGACACAAGTTCTGTGGAGTTTTTCAATAATGACATGACATTTAAAAATTCCTGTTTATGTTTTATGATGACCATATTTAGTAGGTGTGTCCATTGAAAATGTGAAAACTATGGGACTTATGAAATCCAGGATTTGGTGTCTCCAACATTTAAAAAAAGGGAAAACTTATTTATGATCTCGCAAATCTTTAGTAATGTTGCATGGAATAAACTTGTGGAGGAAATAATACATTTCATTAAAGGTAATCACAATTTTTTTTTCCTCCACGAGTTTAAAATCTATAATGGATCGTCTGTGAACCCATTTTATTTCATTTTTTACTAGATAACTTTTTAATATTACAGATGGATTTTGACAATATGAGTATCTTTCTGAAAATTCGTTCATAAATTCCAAAACAGCAGATATTTCAGTTTCTTTCACGAGGGGTTTTTTAACAACCCTCCTCTTCAATACGAAAAATGGTCCTCCAATATGAAACAATTTTATAGTTTCATCTTCGATGTTAATGTAAAAACTATGCTTGAGTGGGTCTTTATCAATTGCTGTGTAAAATCCAGATGAAAGAGTTGAAATGAATTTTAAAAGTTCAAAGAGTTCCTCTGATAGATAAATCCATGAACTTTTTCTTTCTAAAATGGATGATATTTCGTTTATTTTCATTAAGTTTTGACATTTAAAGAATGGACGCAAGTAATATTTTATTATTTTCGCTTGTACTAAATCTGGTAAATCGAGAAATGGAAACGCCATATTGAAAAGCAATGAGAAAGAATGAAATGGCGAATGGGTTTATATACATACAACTCGATTACGTCACTGGTTTCTTTTTTTTTTTTTTTTTTTTTTTTTTTGTAGTAAAATCATTGAGGAGATTATTTAAACGATGTGCACGTTAAATGTCAAATGCTATTTTTGTAAAATAGTTTGGTGATATAGAAAAATATATATAATTTGAATTTTAGCGGAATTTCATTTTTTTCAAATTTTGAAAATTGAAATTTCGTTACTTAATTAAATGTTCAAATTCAAATGCTATTTTTGTAAAATAGCTTGATGGACTCTGATATAGAAAAATATATAATTTGATTTTTAGCGGATAATTAAATAGCGAAATTTAAATTTTCAAATTTTGAAAAATTGAAATTTCGCTATTTAATTAAATGTTAAAATTCAAATGCTATTTTTGTAAAATAGCTTGATGGACTCTGATATAGAAAAAAAAATATAATTTGATTTTTATCGGATATTTAAATAGAGAAATTTAATTAAATGTAAAAAATATAATTTGATTTTTATCGGATATTTAAATAGCGAAATTTCAATTAAATAGCGAAATTTCAAAGCTCAAGTTTATCTAAATTATTTGAATCTTTAAAATTCTGTTATGAGGTTTTTAAATATAATTTTAATACTCTTTTTTCTTTGTACAGATACAGATTTCAAATCACAATTTCAAAAAATGTTTTTGCATGTATCTTATTAAATTAATTTAATACGATATATTTTTCGCTATTTCCTTTTTGAATAACATATTGAAACATAGTCTCAAATTTCCCCTATGAGGAAGAGTTTTTATTAGAAAGGTTATTTAATTTCAAGAAAATGATCTGAGAGGATAAATTTGAATTTAAACATTTTTATTATGTAGCAAAATTTCAAATTTTAAATTTTCAAAATTGAAATTTAGCTAAATCATTAAATGTTAAAATTCAAATTATATTTTATTCTATTTATTCAAGAAACTCAGTCTGTCTCATAAATTTCAAAAATAAAAATATAGTTAATATATGTGCTGGAAATGCTTGTGGAATTCAACTTTTAAACACCAAAATGTCTTGTATTGATTTGAAACAATACAATGGAATGACAGACGTTATTATTAAAAATCACTCTTCAATATTCTTAAAAAAAGAATTTTATTTAATAGGCATGGGACATGTTTGAATATTGTTTGAACAATACATACAGCTAGTAAAATGTTTACAATTTAGAAAAACAACATCCTTGATTTTAACGTAAAAAAGATATTTTTAACGTTTCCTTTTTTTGGTCTGTAGAATTATTCTTTATGAGAAAGGTTTAGATAGTTATATGGTATTTTTTCCTTTATCTTTTCTATGAAATTATATTTCTCTCGAAGATATTTCGCAGGGTCCATTAAGGCTTTTTGGCAATAACATGTATTTGGGAATTCATCAGAAAAAACACATCTTATACAATCGGTCAAGTGCCATTCTCTACTTTCAGGATTGAGAATTACATTGATTTCTCGTTGTTTTCCCATTTCTCTAACTTTTATTTCAAAATGTATAGCATTCTTTGTAGTTTTGTATTCTTCATACCATTTAAACACATTTTCTCTATCTGAAACACAACGCTTGTAAAAATCTCGTATATTTTCAATTTCATCAGAATCAGAATAATTAAACGCTACTGAAGAGCCACTTAAACTTTCTTCCTTGTGTAACTTTTGGAAATTTTTCGAAAGCATTTCGTCATCTAAATATTTTTCTGGAGACATCTTAGCGTAGTAGCAAGGACAAGTATCAGGCCCCTCTTTTGCATCGTCCTGAGACCATACACAATTATTTAAGTGCAATTCATCTCTTTTGTTCAAAAGAAATTTCAAGCGACTATTATAACGACGAGATAATACTTCGAAATGCAAAATATTAACTCGATTATTGCAAATCTTGTACTTCTTTCGCAGAGTATCTAAATAAGTGTTAGTCATTTTGAAATGATTTAGAAACGACAAGTCATATATATATATGATTTGCCACACCCAATCAAGCCGTTGCATACGCATATTCCATGAAAACAGAAAGTTTTTCTATAGGCTGTGAAAAAGAATATTGCATAACAATCTAACTTCATTAACGTGAATTAATTATAACACGCCCATCAAAAATAAAAATTAGTTTAGTTACTGATAACATGAATAAAATTTTTTATCCCTCTTGAGATTCACATTAACGAAGTTCGACTATATTTAAATCAAACATTTGTATAATTTTAATAATTGTTAAAATTATAGATATTTTATTTTTGTTTTGTTTCTGTAAAAATTCAGCTACTTCTTTAAAGTCAAAATTAAATTATAGCAGTATTGAAAAAAACTGTCTGTAAAAGACACTGACTTTAGCTCAAGGTTATCTAAATTATTTGAATCTTTAAAATTTCGTTATGAGGTTTTTAAATATAATTTTAATCCTCTTTTTTTCTTTCTACAGATAAAAGACTTCAAATCATCCTTTTTTAAAAAAATAGACTTATTTCTTTAACATTTTGAAAAAGGTTTCGTGTTCATTTATTTTTTTGAGTGACTGTAGGTGAAGAGGGAGGGTAGGTGCGAGAGAATGCGGTATTCTGCGGTTAACGAATATAGCCGTCCCGCCATAAGGCGAAATTTCATTGTTTTCCATGCGAGGAGTGAAATAAGTATTAAAATTCTGTGCGAATTTGCATTTGACTTCCTGTATAAGAATAAGATCAACAGGGTGATGAATAACAAAACTTCTAAGCTCGTCAAGCTTCGATCGGAGACCATTGGCGTTCCAAAAAAGAATTTTAAGGCAACCCATTATTTGGCTGAGTTGCTAGCTGGGGGGCAAGAGGCGCCATCAGAACATATGATTTTCAGAAGCTGATTTTCTGTTTGGTTATTATTTAGCAGTTGGGCCAGTTTAGAGAGGCGAGTGATAAGAGCATCAATTTTATTAATCATATCATCAATATTAATATTTTTATTTAACAGCATTGTCAAGATAGAGACAGCGTCAAATGGGTTATTGTTAGGATTTTCGTGTTTAGATATATTTTCCGTGGTTTTCCGTTCATTATGAGTAGTTAGAGCAGACTGGTCGAAGTTTTTGCTAGTAGAGGGGCCATTGGTATGTGTTATGGTATTAGTGTTTGAGTTAGGAGAATTTTCTTTAAGAATATTAGCAAAAGTATCATTAGTCGAAGTTTTTTTGCTAGTGAAGGAATTCTGAGAATTTCTAATGGTAACAGCCCTAGAAGATTTTAGGTTTTTTGGATTGATTGGACATCCACTGAAGTTGGCAGTGTGATTTTCACCACAGTTAGCACATTTAATGTTTTTACGCTCAGTGTTTGTACATTGGTTGGCTTTGTGGTCACCAGCGCATTTAACGCAAACTGGTTTGAATGAACAGTTTTCAGAGCTATGATTAAAACGCTGGCAGTTGTAGCACTGCCTCGTGCCTTTAAATTTATATGGGACAGGAGTAATCCTAAAACCTAGGAAAACACGAATATCATAGATGTGTTTAAACTGATCATCTGGGAAGATATCAGCTAAATATAGGGTCATTGGCTGCTTAGTTTTAAAGTTTTTGAGTTGTGAAACTCTGTGAACTTTGAAATTAAGTTTCAGGAGTTCACTTTTGACCTCATCGATAGAAGTATCGGAGGGGATTCCCTTAAGCAACACCTTTCTTGGCCGTTCTGTGCGGAGTTGCATTCCGAAGAATTCGTGTTTATTTGAAGATAAATAATTTTGGATGATCCTATATTCTTCAATGGTTTTAGGTCTAAACATAATAATAATATCACCTTTAAATTGTTTCTCTATGACAGTATTAGCTAGTTCATCCAGTGTTTTGGCGATTTCTCGCCAATTAGTCGTGGCTTTTAGATAAATAGGCTCGGGTCTAGGGGGTTTTTTAATGGCAGTTTGACTGTCAAGTGTGGAATTAGCCATTTCCTCATGCTTAAGAGGTTGAAATTTGTTTGAGATAGGAACTGATTGATTTAGATCAATTTGGGTAATCTTAACGGATTTAGACGGGAATTTAAATCCATCATCACAGATGGGGGAATTTGGTCTGTTACGTTTTTTAGCAGCATTATGAGCGTTATTTGAGTTACTTATATTAGTATCATTAACATTAAGATCATTAAGTTTCATATCTTCATAAACAAAATCTAAGATATATTTGGTTGAGTTTGCAATATATTGAATGTAGTGCTGGTCTACAGTTAGAGGGTCAAAATTTTCTGCCCACATAACTTTTAGGTGATTTTTAAGATGATCTCTGTGACGAGAGGTGCAGGTACTACTTAGTAAGAATCCTGTCTCTTGCATAATGGTGGCGAAATAATCTATCACTGGTGAACGTTGTCCCGGGGGAACAGACGCATAAAATTGCAGAAATTCATCAATTCTTTTTCAGTTCCGGTGGAAAAATAGGCTTGCCAGGCAAAGTCATATCATAATTTGATGATGAAAGACACTGCATTTCGTTTGTCATTGTAGATGCAAAAAGTTAAAAAAAGAAGCGAAAAGAAACTTTGAAGAATCTGGCAACAGTGTTAAAACACTGTGAAAAAGTCAAGTTGGTCACAAAACAGTCTTTGACCAATAGAAAAAGCAGTTTCTAGAAGTGGGCGGGGTTACACTCCGCTGTGAAATACGAGCGGGAACCACACTCAGAAAACCAAAAGGCGGACGTGTGAGAAAACTACATCATCAGCCAGAAAAAAGAAAATGAAAGTTACATTCAGCAGAAGAGACGATGATACGTAGAGTTCGCATTGCACAACACAGAAACAGCGACCTCGTGCGGTCAGGCACGATCGGAACATGGAACAAAGTCTAATACATGAGAGTTTTATACAAGTATTTCAAAGTCTCTGCATAATCATTAAAATAGCTTAAACATGACACATACCTTTTTTTTCTTTTTTTTTAATATAGGTATTTCAGAAACATTACAAAAATGTAACTGTACTCAATTTTTTTGTTAAATGTAATAACAAAACCTAGAAAATCTTTATGCACAGTTCCTTAAGTTTTACAACTGATGTTTTCATGACCCTTCAAGGATAAAACTCCATTATAGGTTCGGATTACAGTATATATATATATATATATATATTTTTTTTTTCTTTTTTCTGGAGTAAGCTTAAGGTACTAAAAGTGTGTACCGACTACTAGAAAGAATTAGAATGTAAAATAGACGGCTGTATAATATTCACACACGAATTCATCATTCAGAACACGTGAAAAAAAAGAAAAGAAAATAATACATATATAGATACACATAGTGTCGAACTTCGTTGACGTGAACACTGTCAACGTAAATTAATTTTAACATGAACTGTTTCCACAATCCGCATCAAAATGAAGATTACTTACTGATAGTATGAACAATTTTTTTTTATCCCTCTTAGAATTCACGTTAACGAGATTTAACTGTATATATTTTTAAAAAGGCCTTAATTTTGGGAAGTACTACTGTCTTTACCCTAATTCACACACATATGATTTTTCTCTTGTGTGAATGCGAAGATGAGCTTTTAAATTATTCTTAGAAGAAAATCCTTTAGAACATTCGTCACACACATATGGCTTTTCTCCTGTATGGATGCGAAGATGTGCTTTAAGATTGCTTTTATCAGAAAACGGTTTAGAACATTGATCACAGACAAATGGCTTTTCTCTTGTATGTAAGCGAAGATGTCTTTTTAAACTGCTGTTTTCAGAAAATCTTTTAGAGCATTCTTCACAAATGTATGGTTTTTCTCCTGTGTGAACATGAAGATGTTTTTTAAGGAGACTTAACTGGGAAAATCTTTTAAGACATTGTTGACAAACATATGTTTTTTCTCCTTTCTGGATGTGAAGATGATATTTTAATCCACTCTTCTGAGGAAATCCTTTAGAACATTCTTTACACACAAATGGTTTTTCTCCTGTATGGATGCGAAAATGTGCTTTAAGATTGCTTTTATCAGAAAACCCTCTAGAACATTCTTCACACACATATGGTTTTTCTCCAGTATGGATGCGAAAATGTGCTTTAAGATTACATTTATTAGAAAATTTTTTAAAGCACTCCTGACATAGATATGGTTTTTCATCAGTATTTATGGGTAGATGTGTATTCATAATTTTATCAAATTAAACTAGTTTTGAACTTATGTAACAAATAATTACTTTCGTTTAAATAATTGCGTATATCTATATGCAAAGATGTTCATTTAAATGTCCTTATTATTGTTCTTTAATGTAATTTATGCTTTAAGAATTTTCCTAAGATGCAAAACGACAGTTAGGGAAAAGTAGTAATTTTCATTCTATTCTATAGACAGAAGACAATCAGATCGCAACAAACTAGAAATCCAGACCAGAGATACGACAGCATCAGGGAAGGACCGAAGCGCTAACATAGACTTCAAAACTCCTATCAAGAATGCAGTAATTTAAATAATCCTAATTAAAATATATATATAAACATATTGTTAATATTATAAACTTTCAATTAACTCTTTACTAGTACCTGCTCGTGTTCGCAAAGCTTTTACATGTAACTTTTTCTTTGTGCTGATGGCAAGTTCTCTTCCCTGTTCAGTTTATTGATGTTGTAGCATTCGTATGGCGTTCGTTTAATATCCTGTGTAAGTACTACAAAATTTGTCGTTTTCTGTAACTATATTAATTAAAACTCAAAATCTAATCTCTGCTACTTAATTTTGTTAAAGTGTTAACAATCCGTGGTTAACTTTGCTTGTGCTTTGAGGTGTAGGCTACAGCTTGTGCCGGCATTACCTCAATTGATCCCCGGCCGACGCAGCATCCTAGCTGGGCTGGCCAGCAAAACACACAAAAAAAAAAAACAGGAGTAGGCAAGGGATATGAAATATGAAACCAAACATTAAAAAAACTCGTTGTACTGAAACAGGAGAAACCAAAGAAAAAGTATATAACAGGAAGCAGGAAACAAACAACTCAGTTTCTTACTGTTGATAATTTAAAACTTTAAAAGCGCCCACTGTGCAAAAACAGTCTGATGAAAAGCCGATAGAAAATAGTGTTGGAGCTTAGTAGGTCCCAGAACTCAGACCATTCTGGAGTATTTGAACTGTCGATATTCATTTCTTTAAGCAGGTAAGTTCTTTCGTCGGCCCAGGCGCGACAATCCGTGGTTAACAGGTTATGGGGCCAGATTCGTGTCCTACTGCGCCACAGTTAAGTGAAAAATATCGAAGTAAACCTATTCAAGGTGATCGAGAATCACAGTGTAAAACTGATCTTGGCAATATAAAATAATAGCTAATTATGCAAATATTTAAGATAGATAAACTTCTTGGCTTAGAAAATTGGGTAAAGTAGAAATAGATGGTAAAAGGTCTGCTTATGGAAAAGGAAAACGCATATACATAAGGTTTTCTCTAAATTTTTTTTAAATGCCAACTTTGTGATTAAAGGTATTTCTTAAAATGTTTTGCCCCCCCCCCCTCTTTTTAAATTATTATTATTATTTGATCGAATATTTAATGAAGATTATGACAAAATTCTGACTTTCCACGTCATTCTTAAAACCAGAGACCATAAAGTGACTTACATCAGAATTGTTGCCTGACTTTGAAAAGCATTGCTATATTATTATTTATCAAAAGAATATTTTGAAAAACAGATACAAGTACAGTAGTGCATTAATTTATCAAATTATTTTTTAGGCTTTGAAAATTTTTCGGAGAAACATAGTGGAAAATGTTTCACCCCAAATCACTAGTTGAGTTATGGAATTTTCCAGAATGATTAACACATTCGCTGCCGATCTCATGCCAGTACGTAATGTGAAATGTTTCAAATGTCAGTCCCATGAGATCGGCAGCGAATGTGTTTGTTTCTAGTGCAGAACTCAAAATTTCTATAAACTACTAACACAATTCTCAGTGAATTCAACTTCTATTCAGACTTTGTGTAGAGCAGGATAATTTTTGAAGTATATATGTTCATTTGATAATGAAGAGTTTAAAAAATTTAACTATAATATGTGAACAGAAGTAAATAATTCAAACGTAAGCAAAATAACATATTATATTATAGCTCGTGGATTCTATCTAATACATGCATGAAGGTGGGTTGCTTCTGTTCGCAGACCATCACATAATTTGATGTCAAATTAGCATTATGCACTAAAAGATTATGGATGTAATTATGTCATAATATAATATGTTAATTTACTTGAAATTTGAGTGAACATTAATAATTGCTGTAAAATAAGCTGCAGTTTAAAAATGAAGTTTTATTTATAGTAAGAGAAGGATTTACTGATCATCCAAAGTGTTAAGGGTTAGGATAGGGATGTTTACCTGAATAACGAGTATTTGATGCTGCTATGAATGATGACCATGTTTGATGCACCTAGCATAGAGGACGATTCTAAAGGCTTGGAAGAGTATCAAATTGACTGACAGGTTGTTTTTGGTAATCATACAGTCATTCTGCCTTCCCTATCACTTATTTTCTCTCGACCACAAGAGAAAATATACGAAAAATATTACCCCTGTTTTAACATTGTACTCATTGAGTCATCATGTGCAAAGATTCTTCCAGTGTCACAAAAAACATGGTCAAAGTTATAAATATGAATTAGACTACTTAATTTCACAAATGTTATTTAGTTTGCTAATAATGAATGTTGCATAATGGGATAGTTGAGTTCTAATAAAATGATAGAAAAATATGCTACCATCTGTTAGATTAGAAAATGTAAATTTTAGAATTATTAACTCAGAATGTTTCTTCTAAAACTACATATGGGATAAAAGTTCTTATATATTTGAAAAGATTTCTTTTACCATTGAATAAATTCCCTTAGTGATTATTTTTCTATGATTTTCTTAAGGAAAGAAGATTTTATTTTATGAGCCCAAACCTAAAAATTTCTTTTATGATGATGAGTTTTAATTAGAAAATTCAAGTAATGTAAAATCAAGTAAAATATAAAAATCTTAAGAGAAGATGTAATTTTACTTAAAGGTAAAATTATCGAATTTTAAAAGATTTGCTTAAGTCACTCTTGTGGATTGCTGAATAACAAATCTAAAGAAATTGGAAAAAATTGTTCTATTCCTAACATAAAATTATAATCAATAATTGTATTTATTTCAACAGTCATCCAACAATAAAGTTTTACTGTGTGTTTTCTCGATGGAGTTATTAAAGCCTTTCAAATTGGATGCTAACTCAGCAGCATAGATATATACTCTTTATTTAGATAATTCAACTCATAATAAAAACTGAATTTCCATATTTTATCAATTCCATATTTATATTGCATATCCACACCACAAAGAATATTTCTGGTGTAGATAAAAAAAATAAAGGGTCAGGGATTTTATTTTGAAGAAAGTAACTTAAATATTGTGAAAAGTATGAAAGTAATATTACAAAAATTTTTTTAAAGAATTAACTTATGTATTCTAGTAAACTCAAAATGTAAATAAAAAATATAATTTTATAAAAATGTTAATTATTGCGAGTAAAAATAAGAATTATCCAATTAATTAAACAAAAAAAATGCGTAAAATATGACAAACAACAATACAATTTACATATTTTCAGAATACTTTGGAGTTTCAATGAAAAAAAAAACTAGTCTCATCTATTTTCAGTTTTATTATATATGTGAAAAGATAACATTAAAAACTAATAGCATAATAGGAAGGTATAACTCATAAATGTGTTTTAAAGATTTCCATATTGCTTTAGAAAATCTTTTGGATGCGAAATTTTCAATCCAGTACCGTAGTTTTTGTTTACATTGCGAATATACAAGCAACCTTTTTTACATCGAATTGCAATATTTTACTGTATTAAATACTAATATATATCTTAATATTTTCGTAACAGATTACACGTTTACACTGCCGATTCAGAAAATAACTTCATTGAGCTTGGTTGAGGTATTTTAAATTCTTAACACGATAATTAAAAATACATATCCACTGTTTACAACACTGCAATGATAGACATATTAACTCATGGAAATTAATCGATGCTAGAACAAAATCAATAAAATCCTCTTGAATTGCACTCAAGTAACTGTTAATAACAATGATTTATGGTTAATATGAATCAAATTTTTAAATATTTACTAAAAAATGATTTTTCATTTAATCACTTAACGCATGTGTATCAATGGGACTCTAAATAGACATCCGACACAATAACTTAAACTTTTGTCCACCAGAGGGCGTATTCGAGCTCTAGAGTTGCGATTTGGAGTCGCCGTAAAACCGCAAGAAGTTAAAAGTTTGGAACAGTTACGATTCATCTAAAATCGTATTTCTTATCTCCCCGATATAGCATAGCGCAAGTGCAGTACTTCGTCATTCCTTTGGAATAAACGAAGCAGACGACAGGCGATTTAAGCGCATCGTCTCTCTGGTATCTCATTTGAAATGAAAAGCCAGCACGTAGCACAATTCACATTACGATAAATCTGATTGTTTACGGCTTTTGCACTTATTGTTAAATCGTTTTCGCTAAATTGATAGAACTTTCCTTGATGCATTAACTCGCAAGTGTGACGAAAAAACTTGATCCCTAGCTAACATCGGATTTTTATCTCTAAATCGATTTAGCATTACATCGTCTAACATCATCATAATTCAGAAATTTCGTAGTAGATGTTATCTTTAAATCGGATCGCCGATTTTAGCTATAAATCGATTTTTGCATTACATCGATATAACGCCCAGTCCTAGGCTGGGATTGCGGTGCCTCGTTCAGCACTATCTTACGCACAAACTCTGTCTTAAGATGTAAACAAAACGCAAGTCGTATTGCAGTGCTTCACTATCTTACGACGACCTCAGAGCTATCTTAAGTCGAATCGTAACTGGATGCGCGCGCAATCACAACATAGCTCGCTCTGCGTCTCCCATTGGCTGGCTGGCTTTCTCTTACGAGGACACGCGGAGGACTTACGCTTGAGGCACCGCAATACCAAGTTAAGATCGTTCTTAACCACGCCCATTTACGAAAGTTCGTAAGATTTAAGATCAGACTTAAGAACGAGGCACCGCAATCCCAGCCCTAGCTCATAACCTCTTTGGGCTGGGATTGCGGTGCCTCGTTCTTAAGTCTGATCTTAAATCTTACGAACTTTCGTACATGGGCGTGGTTAAGAACGATCTTAACTTGGTATTGCGGTGCCTCAAGCGTAAGTCCTCCGCGTGTCCTCGTAAGAGAAAGCCAGCCAGCCAATGGGAGACGCAAAGCGAGCTATGTTGTGATTGCGCGCGCATGCAGTTACGATTCGACTTAAGATAGCTCTGAGGTCGTCGTAAGATAGTGAAGCACTGCAATACGACTTGCGTTTTGTTTACATCTTAAGACAGAGTTTGTGCGTAAGATAGTGTTGAGCGAGGCACCGCAATCCCAGCCTTGGAGTCAAATGATAAATGAATAACCCATGATTATATCGACCAAGGAGCTGCAAAGACTGGTTACTCTTTTTCTTTCATTGTTCAAATTTCCTACCTACTCCTTCGTTATTGTTTCCTAATTACAATTATGATGGATTTTATTTAATCATTGTATGTTTTAATCACGGAGTAATATTTAATAGGAGAAGAAGGTAACGCTAAAAATTTTGTGATGTTGTTTTATAATGTTTACAGATGGCGCCAGCGTACAATACTTCCTTCTCTCCAGCTTCCGTAATGTTATTCAATGGGGAAATGTATCGTTTTAATACTTTTTTTTTTTAAATAATATCAAGCTGAAAATGTTCGATTGAAAGCAAATTTCATTAAATAGAGTATTCTACGTAACATGTTTTTTTTAAGAGCGATTTTATGCTAATTTTCCTTTGAAAGAGAGCTTTTAAAAAAATGACGATCTTTATGAACCGAAGCCAGCTAAAACAGACAATTGGGAGGAACGAGAATGGATGAAATTTTGCAAAGAAAAAAAATAAACTTACTTTAGGTGCAGAAAACACGAACTCGGACATTATTTCTCTCCTGGGGCTTTTTTTTTCTTTTCTTATCACTATCATAGCCTGTTTTACAACTAGGAACGAAGCATTTATTTGAAACATCTGAATTATGCAGTTTTAAGAACTTACAAAAAAATTAAATTGCTTAAAATAAAAAATTTAAAATGTACTCCAGCAAAATTCTATTGAAAATAACAGTATATCCGCCCCGAGATAGGGAGTAATGACAAGTGGCGCCCTTAATATTTACCAAAAATTTAGATCACAGTTTCAAAGCTTTCTCCCATTGGACCTTCTTCTCCTAGTAAATATTACTCCGTGGTTTTAATTAAAATTACAAATTTACAAATTATTCTCATAATCGCCACATAACGAAGGAAGTCGTGTCATAATGCTATCTTCCATCGAACTCATCTTTTTATTTAGTGGAGATTAGTTAAAGGGTTAATGGTAATATATATATATATTTTTTTTTTTCCGAATATTAAAGTTGTTATCGATTGTTGTACAGAAAAGCCAAAAATTGGAATACTAGTTTATCTTTAGAGGACTATAGATACTTAGCAACACATTCATTAAAAAGAATCGCAATTTATTTGTGACAAATTTCATGAATAATTTAATCATTGAAAATATGAATGTACATCTACCTATAAATGCGGAAGAAAAACCATATGTGTGCGAAGACTGTTCTGAAGTATTTTCTCGCAAGAGCAATTTAATGGCACATCTTCGCATTCATAAAGGAGAAAAACCTTATGTGTGTGAAGAATGTTCTAAGGTATTTTCTGCCAGGAGCAGTTTAACCAGACATCTTCGCATTCATACAGGAGAAAAGCCGCATGTCTGTGAAGAATGTTCTAAACGATTTTTTCGAATAAGTGATCTAAAGAGTCATCTTCGCGTTCATACAGGAGAAAAACCATATGTGTGTGAAGAATGTTCTAAACGATTTTCTCGCATAAGTGATTTAAAAAGTCATGTTCTTGTTCACAACGGAGGAAAACCGTATGTCTGTGAAGAATGTTCTAAAGTATTTTCTGTCAGGAGCAGTTTAAAAAGACATCTTCGTATTCATATAGGAGAAAAGCCGTATGTCTGTGAAGAATGTTCAAAAGGTTTTGCTGGAATAGGTGATCTAAAGCGTCATCTTCGCGTTCATACAGGAGAAAAACCGTATGTGTGTGAAGAATGTTCTAAACTATTTTCTGCCAGGAGCAGTTTGAGAAATCATCTTCGCATTCATACCGGAGGAAAACCGTATGTCTGTGAAAAATGTTCTAAAGTATTTTCTGCCAGGAGCAATTTAACAAGTCATCTTCGCATTCATACAGGAGAAAAGCCGTATGTCTGTGAAGAATGTTCTAAACGATTTTCTCGAATAAGTGATCTAAAGAGTCATCTTCGCGTTCATACGGGAGAAAAACCATATGTGTGTGAAAAATGTTCTAAACGATTTTCCCGCATAAGTGATATAAAAAGTCATGTTCTCATTCACAACGGAGGAAAACCGTATGTCTGTGAAGAATGTTCTAAAGTATTTTCTGCCAGGAGCAGTTTAAGAATACATCTTCGCATTCATACAGGAGAAAAGCCGTATATCTGTGAAGAATGTTCTAAAGGTTTTTCTGTAATAGGTGGTCTAAAGCGTCATCTTCGCGTTCATACAGGAGAAAAACCGTATGTGTGTGAAGAATGTTCTAAACTATTTTCTGCCAGGAGCAGTTTAAAAAGACATCTTCGTATTCATATAGGAGAAAAGCCGTATGTCTGTGAAGAATGTTCAAAAGGTTTTGCTGGAATAGGTGATCTAAAGCGTCATCTTCGCGTTCATACAGGAGAAAAACCGTATGTGTGTGAAGAATGTTCTAAACTATTTTCTGCCAGGAGCAGTTTGAGAAATCATCTTCGCATTCATACCGGAGGAAAACCGTATGTCTGTGAAAAATGTTCTAAAGTATTTTCTGCCAGGAGCAATTTAACAAGTCATCTTCGCATTCATACAGGAGAAAAGCCGTATGTCTGTGAAGAATGTTCTAAACGATTTTCTCGAATAAGTGATCTAAAGAGTCATCTTCGCGTTCATACGGGAGAAAAACCATATGTGTGTGAAAAATGTTCTAAACGATTTTCCCGCATAAGTGATATAAAAAGTCATGTTCTCATTCACAACGGAGGAAAACCGTATGTCTGTGAAGAATGTTCTAAAGTATTTTCTGCCAGGAGCAGTTTAAGAATACATCTTCGCGTTCATACATGAGAAAAACCATATGTGTGTAAAGAATGTTCTAAAGGATTTCCTCAAATCAGCAATTTAATGGAACATCTTCGTGTTCATACTGGAGTAAAGCCGTAGGTCTGTGAAGAATGTTCTAAAGTATTTTCTCAAATAGGTGATCTAAAGCGTCATCTTCGCGTTCCTACAGGAGTAAAACCATATGTGTGAAGAGAAAGGATTTTCTGCGACGAATAATTTAAAAGAACGTCTTAGAATAATTACAGGAATAAAACCACATGTGTGTGAAAAATGTTCTGAAAGATTTACTCAAATAACTGTTCTAAACATGCATCTTCGATGTCATACAGGAAAAAGCTTATAGTGTGTGAAGTATTTTCTAAAACATTTTCTCAATTATATCATCCAAAAAATCATCTTTACTATACGTGTGTTAAGAATATCCAAATTCATTTCCTTTAATGAATTGTTTAAAAAATCATCTTCGCAATCACACAGCTGAAAAGGGAAATAGCCATACGTGTTACAAAAAAAAAAAAAAAAAAATGCTTCCTAAAATTTCGTCTACGCACTTATACTACCCTTAGTAAAATATAAGTGTGTAAAAAATGTTCTATAACAGCGGTTCCCAAATTGTGGGTCATGAGCTGATTTTTGGTGCTTTGCAGAAAATTTGAATGTGTATGTTACTTTCCAGAAATTTCATAAGCTATGTTACTACAATTGAAAATTTGAGAACTATGCCTGTCAAAATATAGAATAAAAACTGAACATTTGTCTCCGCGGAAGACCTGTATAAAGAACTGCCACCATTGGTATTTTACTGGGTTAAATATTATAAGGATTCAATTAGAAATGAGCAGTGATATGTGTGAAACATTTGTTTTCTACTGGAAATAAATAAAAGCATTTCTAGAGCGGAAAAAAAAAAATAATTGCTTGCATTGTTTGTAAACTGAGTTTAATTTAGTACGGCAAGGCTTATTTATGTCTATACTTCCTGTTCCGTATAAAAATAAAGGCATGCAGTAACTGTACTTCTTTCCCTAACATGGTTTACTATATTCATTTATTAAAATTACATTTATATAGTTTCAGTTTTGGGGCCCTCCGTGGCCGAGTGAATATGCCACCACACTGCTAATCGCCTTCGAGCTTAGGAGAGCGGGTTCGATTCCCGTGCTGGCCCTGGGGGTTTTCTCCAGTTCTTCGTATTGTAATTCGGTCATGTGCTATCTGTGGTTATCTAACGAAGATTTACAAGCGGACTAAGAGTCAAGCATACAAATCTGATGTATATGTTATCAATAAAGCAAACAAACAATAGCTTCAGTTTAGAAGACTCTTGTCAACTTTTAGTTTTTTTTCTTTATCATCTTTTTCTTTAATTTATTTATTTTTTTTTTTTTTTTGTCATATAGGCAATGAATTAAAATTTCTATTGCAATTGCTTAAGTAAAGACTTTTATGAGAAACGTCCAATCTACTTCGGTGCTAAATTTCAAATTCTGCAAAGGGGTTGTTCTATACTGAAGCTATTCTATTTCATAAACAGTGTTTTTCAATTTTATTTTAATTGTTTAAATAAATAAAAATGTTTAAACCTTCATTTTGTTTTAACATAGAAAGCTTTTTCACTTTTTTTAGCATCAATATATACATATATATATATTAGCAGCTTTAATTCTAAAATGACTTTTTTTATTTATTTATTTTTATATCGATTATCCGGTTGAGCCATAGCCTCCTTTAGTAGATGCTTTCTGATTGGCTCAAAAACTTGCAACATTACAAGAAAAACTTAGCCGGTAAATGACGCTTGATACGGGGCATAAAGTTCTGTTTATATCCCATTATTCAATATAGATTTACTGTTATTTTATAGCTTATATTTTATTATTTTTTGTAGATGTGAGAGGGTTTTTTTATCTCCTTTTGGGTACAATTTATATCTCTATCATGTTAAAATGTGGTTTATTCAGTAGTAATCGGATACTTCGATGCACTTCGGATAGTAATCGTCAAAAATTAAATTTCCCCGAATTTCCAAGTAATCATATATAACGTGAGAAATAGCTGTCAAAAATTTCAAGACAAGGTATATAAGAGATTTATTAACTATATAGATAATTTGTACAGGCTTACGAATCCTCCGGATTTTTGAATACCAATATTTTTTCACAAAAATATTTTTTTTATTTACTATCGTAAAATCTGGGATTAAGAAGAAGATAAATTTAAGGAAATAATTGTATAAAATTTGGAGGATTGTCAACTCTATTAGTAAGTTCGATTTCACGAATAAAATAGTTATATTTATTAAAAAATGAAATGAAATATTTATTTATTTATACTGATATAAGCAGTGGCGCCAACTTTTGAAAAAGACTAGGAGGGCTCAGAGGCGGACTGGGCCGCCGGCCCTTATGACGACAGGCTGGTACGCCCTCGTGGGTAACAGTCGGGAAATTTTTTATTCACATTTTATTAAAAGCTATTTTTGTACCTTAGGTGAAGATGAACGACAGCCCAATGCGCCCTGGTCGAACAGGAAGTTGACTGTGCATCTGGACCAAAATTAAAAGATTCGCTTAACTACGAGAAAAGTTACTAGGTGGAAGGCGTGATGTGATTTTACTCCCAAGATTTATGGCTCTACAATTTATTGGTTCACAGACACAAATTAATCAGACTCGGAATCACAAAAATGAGTTTTTCTTGAGCTAGAATGCTGCACTCTTGGACAAAACTTTTTTAACCACTTGATTCTGTAAAACTATAAATCATCTACAGATGTGTTTCCCATCCTCACTTGAACGGACAATAAGAAAAAAATATAAATATCATAAATTTATTAATATTTCCAGATTAAAACATTTTACAAAAAATACGTAAGAATGAGTAGACAATACTTTACCCACCACTCATTAATCATACGTGTGTAACAAGTAAAAAATAACAAAAATGTGAGATAGTTATTGAATTTCTGCCCTTTTAACATCAATAGCCTTTAGCAAACCTCTAGGAATTGATTTACGAGGTGTGGCTATTAAATAACGATACTATTGCTGCTACAGATGAACTACATATGCGCCAAATCCGAACGACTGACAGCAGGGCCGGCTCGACCATATAGGCAAACTAGGCGATGGCCTAGGGCGCTCAAATCTAGAGGGCGGCACAATCCAGACAACAAGATCTATTTTATTTATTACTATCTAACGGCACTTTAGAATAGATAAAATGTAGTCTTAGAAACACAGCACTCATGTTGTGGGAAAATTTTAAACACTTACAATCTTTGTCTAGAAAGGACTAAAAGGTAAAAGTCTGCTCCTATAACTTGGAAACATTTACTGAGTTTTTCTTGGCGTGTTTTCAATTGGACTTGTAAAAATGAAGTAAATGGATAATCCTCGAATTGACTTTTCAGGGCATCAAAGTCAATCTAATTTATCTGATGAGAAGCGCTAGAGAAAGAGTTACAAACAACTGGCTTGATTTTACCATAATAACGATGAATTTATTTAAAAAACTTACAACGTCGAATTGAGATTTGAAAACAGTCCGTCATTAAATCTGTCCATCTAATTGTTAACAGCTTTACACTATATCTAAAAGTCACCGAGTCATTATTTAATGGGGCTGTACTTTATTGGAACTATAAAGTTTTGACTTACCATTCAAGGGTCTAAATTGTACATCATGTTTCATCTCATGAATCATCCCTTGCATATCTTTTATGTTTCGGTCTTTCCTTTGTACATCTTTTCTTATTTTTAAATACTTTCCCCTTCTTTTATTTCTGGAGTGTAGGAAAGTGCGTTTTATGTCGCTCTAGTGCTACATATGGGCAGTTGGAACCTTTAAATTCTAGAAACTTTGCTTGAATTGTCTTTTCAACTTTAATTCTCGTAAATTTTACTTTTTCCTCAAAAATTTCTCTCGCTCTTGCATTTTCTCTTGAATTTAACTTTTCAACGAATCTCTTCTTACATGACTTCTATTTTATCCTTAACTCCTCTTGTCAGTGTTTCAGCTATTCTCTCAATTCATGTTGTCTAGCTTTCATCTTCTTTTATCCATACTTCATCTCTTCATGTCCGATTTTCATCTCATGTTGTGCTACTATCATATGATTTTGTCCAGCTTTCAATTCTTTTAACTAGACAGTCTAAGCTTCAAGCTCTTTCATGTCTTTTGCAATACTTCTAGTCAAAATCATTAAGTGTATCTGCCTTACATTAGGTGCCAAATCAAATGTTACGAAACAGCGACTTTCTTGTTCAAGAAAAGAAGATCGTAAATGCACACATAGGTTCAAGTTGATTAATGAGCTTTATTTAACTCATATTCTCGAAACAGTCCAGCAAAACTGTCAATTCAATCAATATTCTCGAAACAAACAAATAAAACTAGGATTTTTAAGAGTATTTTCGAAATAGTCCTATTGGACTGTTTCAATATTTTCGAATCCTGGGGCAATCAGTCACTTGTATCACAAAAGTAAAGTAAAGAGCATTAATTACATTACACTATAGAGCAGGAATTTCACTTATTCAGGATCAGAAATGATAATCAAATGATTGAAGCGCAATCTCTATGAGACGATTGCTCAGAACAATTTACTGAATACAATCGACTTCTCAGGAGTTAATCAGCCTCGTTTTAAATTCTTGACTACAAATGGTAAAATATCGGGTTAATTCTGTGCTAAAATGTAGCTGGAAATTCCAGAACTCGGCTTCTATTGAAATTAGAACTTCGAAACTTTGGCAACTCGAAACTACCGTTTTTTACTAAATACTCATCAATTTGTCAAGGTCGACCTTAATAGAAATGTATAGACTCTCATTTTTGTTTCCAGTTGAACTGTAAATTTGCTTTTGCTGCAAGAGCACGTTTTATGAAGCGAAGAGGTTTAATGTACTGGCACAATGTTGAGTTTAATGATTATAAAAAACTGAAAAAAAAGATTAAACTTCAGCCTTTTTTAAAAAAAAAAAAAACTTTGAGTGTTTTTTGCACGCAAAAGATATTTTTTGATTTGAATTTTCTCAGTTGCTCAGCTCATAGAAAAGCAATTTTACCAGGGTATAGCAATCGAAAGAAAAAATGATTACTTCAGATTACCTTTGTATACACGTCTGACGCAGAGGATTGATTGAAAAAGTTTATAAAAGTAAGACTGTGTATAAGTATTACATTATTATTTATCTTATTACTTTTTGTTTTATATTTACTTTATATACGAAAAGTTATAAATATTTTAATTTTATAATTTTGAACTGACATAAGAATAAAATAATAATAATAATAATAATAATAAGATTTGAAGGAAGCTAGCTCTAACTAGAAAGAAGTTTTAGCTCTTTAGACTAGGTGACTTTGTAGGGGCTAAGCGTGGGGGCTTTTTGGAATTTTATAAAGTGATTCTGTTATAGTTTCTTTTTCTAGAAGCTCAACTTAGTAATAAAATGTGAAATTTCGTTTTCAGTACAGTTGATACTTGAAACTAGCTGTTAACAGAAAAAAAACAAATTTTGGAGTACAATTTTGTAAGAGAAAATTAGAGAAAAAATATCATTAGCAAAGCAAATTAGGCTCATTTGAAAAGTTATTTTCATCCGAATCCTAAAGAAACAATATCAGGATAATAATTTCAAAAAAACAAAAGATTTTTCCACCTGAATCTGAATAAGCAAAAATCTTGCTTCATCTTCCAAAATAATTAGTAAATAAACAATACTTTGATAGGAAAGAAATAAAGATTGAGGCTTTGATAAACAGAACATGGAAAATGCTTCCGGTTTCACTTTGATTTTATGTATCCTTGCAATGTGAGAAAATTCTATGGGTAATCTGAAGCGAATAGACGACATGACTCTCTGACATCATTCAAAGTCCTGACGATTTTCTTTTATTTAACCTGTAGGAGTCTTCTTTTAACCCACAAACAGTGGAATGTAGCCTATCATAGCACAGCTTTTTCCCACAAACATTGAAAGCTCTGCCTCGTTCTAGTGTCCATTCTCGACGAACACAAGCCAGATCATGTATAAAAAATGTTAATTTCCTATTAGAAAATAAGTGAAGAAAGTTTTCGTCAGTACATAACAAAAGACGACGCGCCAATGGTGAATATGTGACCCAAACTCCACTACTAATGCAATACTAAAAACAAAATTTTTTCTTGGAAACTGTAAAAGTGATTTCGGATTTGATAAACAGGAGGCATTTTCAGAAGAAATTAATATTGCTGTATCATTCCCATCGGAGTCAGAGCCAGCCCGATTACGAAAAATGAAAAAGAAGTTTAATTATGCAGTCAGCTGATAAATCAACAAGAGATGCTAAACATCATTTTAAGATTAAATTTTATATTTCTTTTCTTGATACAGCAAGAAATTCGAACGATGAGAAGTTCAAACAGACCAAAAAGATAAATCATGTTTTCTGATGCCTTTCTAACGATTGTGAGTCGTAGAAAAAAACTTTCAAAGTGATTTTGAAATTATGTAGAAGATAAGGAGATTATCTGACTCAAAGAGACTCTAAGGATGTTGATGAAAGTACACTACAGGTAACGAACACGTACATTGCGTATTGAATTTAGTAACCGCAATAAAATTGTTGCTGACACTTCCTGTGCCTGTGGCCAGTGGAGAACCCAGCTTCATATAATTGAAATTAATAAAAACTTGCCAGGGTTCTATAGTGACGTGAGAACGATTTGTAGGACTATCACCATTATCAACAGATCAAGATGAAGCTAAAACAATTCATTTGAAAAATATTGTTTCTACTACCGCTAAAAGTAGCGCCGAAAAAACAATAATATGCAATATGTAATAAAAAGTATTTGCATGTGTATAATTGTCTGTATAATTGTCTGCGTGTCTTACATTTTTAAAAAATTTGTTTTAATGGGGCGCCACGAAAATTTTTCGCCTAGGGCGCCAAATTTGCTCGGGCCGGCGCTGACTGACAGCTGTGCATCGTAAAGTCTTCTCTTTCGATTGCAGCGCCTGCCGTGTTGGTAGAGAAATCAGTCTGGCCGTAACCTTCATTTGTGTAAAAGGTGTTTGTTTCGTTTTGCCGGAAAAACGTGGTAAGTGTAAAAGTAGAGCAACGAATTGCCGTGAAATTTCACGTGAAACTTGGTAAAACCGCAAGTGAAACTTACCTTTTATTAAAACAAGTTTATGGCGATGAATGTTTATCACGTGCGCGAGTTTATGAGTGGTTCAAGCGTTTCCAAGATGGCTGAGAAGACTTTGGAGATGATGACCGAAATTCAAAGCGATGATGATTCTTTTTTTTCGACATTTATGGTATTGTGTACCTTCACTGGGTTCCTGAATGTCAAACTATTAATCAACACAACTATCTTGAGATGCTTGCTCAACTCCGTGAAAGGGTAAGGAAAATACGGCCCGAATTGTGGAATAACAAGTCATTTGTTCTTTATCAAGACAACGCGCCGGCTCATAAAATGTTTTACAGCAATAGTCTCGTTATTTAATAGCCATACCTCGTATAAAAATTTATTATGGTTTCCTTATTGAACTACTTTGCAAATCTCTCCAGAGCAAGAACCAGTTTTTTGCTATCATCGTATTGTTTATCTCAGTACACAACCTCCTACATTAGTTTCTACACCTTTTCGATGATGTGCAAATCGGGCATACATGTGGTCCAATCAAAGATAGCAATTTTATTGGACTTCAGGTAAACCAGCACATTTTTATAGTGTGGATATTCGCATTGTCTTCGCATTTGTTCTGTCCAAATTGTTCGTGACGCTTCGTAATATAGGTGGTACGTCGGTCTTCAAAGAATTTTATGCAGTTATATGTGTCTTTAACTGTCATTGTCACGAGATTACCAAAGCTCGAAATGGGACCTAAAATCAAAACATTGCCACCTCCTATTTGACACTATACTCGATTCGGTGCGATGACACTGTTCCTTCTATTTCGATGTATGAACTGACGTTATCAGGTACAAGGAGAAAAAGTGTTTTTAATCCGTGAAAAACACTTGCTTTGAGTCTATGGATTCAACAATGTGTCTGCGGACGAATTTAAGACGCTCTTCCTCGTGCCTCTGTGCAAACGGCAGTTGTTTCTTGATTCTTTCGTAGCTAGTCTTTTTTAGCTAGCATTCGACAAATAATTCGGCGTGCGGCTATTGCACCGATTTTATTATTTACTAGTGAGCTTCGTCCGGTAGTGGGTCAGTATACGCTGCACGCACGTATTCCTTCGCTGACCCTTCGTGCCCCATAAAAAAAATCAATTCTGATCGGGGAAAAACTCACAAAAGGTCCCCACTGCCTTCGGCAGCGCAGACCCATGCGCGCGCACGTGTCAAGATATACGTGCCCTGCACGCACTTATTCCTTCTAAACTCATACTTTTATTTTTAAGAAAAGAAAATTAAAAATTTCATTTCTAATCGGACAAAAAGTCGGATCGAGGCCCGACTGCTTTCGGCTGCGAAGACCCGTGCGCGCCTCTCGCACGCAGGTTAGGGGATATGTGCGCCTAATACTTCCCAACCATTCCTGCCCCTCCTAATTAACCTACATATACCAATTTTCAACGGTCTATTTCAATTTCTCATATTTTGCTTTCCCCCCCCCCCCCAATAATTTCAAACTTTCGAAAAAAACCTTCATTCGACTCGTAGGGATCCAAAACGTATATATATATATATATATACCAATTTTGAACAATCTATCTCAATTTCTAATTTGTTCTCCCCTCGCCCATTCTTGCCCCCTCCCCAACTAATAATTTTACACTTTCCAAAATAACCTCATTCGACTCGTAGGCAACCTATAAACACCGATTTTGAACGGCATAACTCAATTTCTAATTTCCCCCCTCTGTAGCACCCTCTATTGCTTAAATTTAATGTAGGTTATTCGATAATATAAAAGTACTTTAAAATATCTTTCGAATGATACATTAAAAATAATTTAATCATAATTAGAATTTGAAATATTGAAATTTAAAAATATTACATCGCAATTTGGCGGTAGAAATTTCTGTAATCTACTTTTCAATTCCAAATCAACAAACCTTTTAAATGATGTTATACTTATGAAATTATTTTAATTAGTAGGTGAGATAAAAAAGAAAACCTAATCAGGAGACCTTTAAACGTGTAAATCAGGTGAAATCTCGAATTCCACTTTCGATAGTATAAAAGTACTTTAAAATATCTTTCAAATGATGCATTGGAAATAATTTAAACATGATTAGAATTTGAAATTTTGAAATGTTACAGCGCCATCTGGTGGTGGAAATTTCAGTAGTCCACTGTTCAATTCCAAATAAACAAAGCTTTAACGGATGTATTACTTATAAATTTATTTTAATTTGTAGCTGAGATACAAAAGAAAACCAAACAGGAAACCTCAAAACAAAGCATGTAAATCAGGTGAAATCTCGAATTCCACTTTCGATAATATAAAAGAACTTTAAAATATCTTTCGAATGATGTATTAAAAATAATTTAATCATAATCATAATTAGAATCTGAAATATTGAAATTTTAAAATATTACAAAACCATATGGCGATGGAAATTTCTGTAATCTTCTGTTCGATTCCGATTCTAAATAAACAAAGTTTTCAAATGATATATTATTTATGAAATTATTTAAATTAGTAGCTGAGATACAAAAGAAATCCGATTCAGGAGACCTCAAAACAAAACATGTAAATCAGGTGAAATCTCGAATTCCACTTTCGATAATATAAAAGAACTTTAAAATATCTTTCGAATAATGTATTAAAAATATTTGAATCATAATTAGAATTTAAAACACATGTATTAGAATAGAATTTAATTTGGAATTAAAATGTAAATTTTTGTTTAATATCCAAAAGCGATGAAATTTGAACTACAACCTTGTCTTGTGATGAAAACTCTGTATAGTAAGTTTTGTGTGTGACAAACGAAAACTGAAGAATTTTGAAATTAGCTACTTTTAATCGAAGTCAAAAAACATGTGACCTGATTCAGTAAAGCAGGAAGAAAACTCTTCCGCCCCGGTTTCGAGATATCGGGAGTTGCCATGGTAATCCAACACATTGAGAATTTCATGAAAGGGCACGACGCAAGAAGCGAGTATCTCATGAAAACCGACAGAAAATTTAAAAATTTACAATTGATTCAGTTTTCGAACTAATCTTTCAATCTTTTGGGATGTGATTCGTCTAACCGAATTCTCTCTCTCTCTGTATATATATATAAAAGATTTATCTCTAAAAGATTTTGAGTTATAAAATGATCTGTGAAAAATATCGACCGGTTGTTGAGAAATGGGACATTTACTCGGTCGTACAGGGCAATTCAAAATGACTATCCAGAAAAAGAGAAATTTTGACCCTTTTTAAACTTTTATAAAAATTTAAATAATCTGTATTTTTCTAAAAAAAAAATTGTACCGTAAGAATCGGTAATAAATGCTCTTTTTCATGGTACAAGCGTATTTTCAATATCTCCTGCAGTTGAGCCGCGATGGCTTTAGAAAAACCCGCGAAATTTTCTCTGTCTGCTTTTCCTTTGAGGAACGCGGGTCAGGGTGAAAATTACCTTCGCCTGGCGTTTTAAATCGTTTTTTGATTAGATATAGGTGGACGCTTTAATTAATATCTCCGCTAATTAGTTTCGCATCGCTTAGAAATTTCTTGATTACACGACATGAAGAAATTCTGCGTCTAATGGCACCGGTATCAAGACGCTGCGACCATTAGAGCCGGAGAAAAACCCGTTACAACTTATTTGCAGACAAAGAGACACACAGATAGATGCACAGATACACACAGATTTTAATAACATAAGAGATTAGGGAGCTTCGCCCGCTAGCGGGTCAGTATTTTTAAATGAATCACTAACAGTAACTTTTATTCTTAAGAAAAGAAAAAAAAAAAAAAAATTCTGAGCATGTAAGAAGTCGCACCGGGTCCCCACTGCCTTCAGCCGCGTCGTCCCGTGCGTGCTGCGCTCACACAAGTTAAGGCGTACACGCGATGCGCACGTGTATTCCCTCCCTGACCATTCGTGCTCCATAAAAAAAAAACAATCTGATCGGGTAAAAACTCACACCGGGTCCCCACTGCCTTTCGCAGCGCAGAAACATACGTGCTGCGTACGCACGTTTGAAGATATACGTGCGCTGCGTGCACATATTCCTTCCTAACTCAAACTTTTTTTCTTAAGGAAAAAAAAAAATTAGTTTCTCATCAGATAAAATGTCTTAGCTGGTCGCCACTGCTTTCGGCAGCGCAGTCCCGTGAGCGCTGCGCGCGCGTATTCCTTCCCTGGCCCTTTGTGTCCCATAAAAAATCATTTCTGATCGGGTAAAAACTCACACCGGGTCCCCACTGACTTCGGCAGCGCAGAACCATGCGCGCTGCATGCACACATTCCTTCTCAAGTCAAACTTTTATTCTTAAGAAAAGAAAGTTAAAAATTCATTTCTCATCGGGTAAATGTCTTACCGGGTCCCCAATGTCTTCGGCCACGCAGTCCCGTGCGCGCCGCTCGTGCACAGGTTAGAGGATACGCTCGCTGCGCACGCCTATTTCTTCCCCACCATTCCAGGCCTTCCTAATTAACCTACAAATACCAATTTTGAACGTCATTTGGCGGGGGAAATTTCTGTAATCTACTGTTCAATTCCAAATCAACAAAGCTTTCAAATGATGTATTTCTTATGAAAATATTTTAATTAGTAGCTAATATACAAAAGAAAACCTAATCAGGAAACCTTGAAGCGTGTAAATCGGGTGAAATCTCCAATTCCACTTTCGATACTATAAAAGTACTTTAAAAAATCTTTCGAATGATGTATTAAAATAATTTAATCATAATTAGAATTTTAAATACGCGTATTAGAATAAAATTTAAATTGCAATTAAAATGTAATTTTTTTTTATTCTCCGAAATTGATGAAATTTGAACGGCAACTTTGTCTTGTGATGAAAACTCTGTTTAGTATGTTTTGTATGCGCCAAAGAAAACTGAAAAATTTTGAAGTTTGGAATTTTTAATCGCAGTTACAAAACACGTGACCTGTATCAGTAAAGCAGGAAGTAAAAACTCTTTCGTCCCGCTTTCAAGATATCCGGAGTTGCCATGATAATCCCACGACCGGCAAACGCAGATTGTTTGCATCAAGAATTTCATTAAAGTCTATACCAAGAGAACCACAGTCGTCCTCTAGACATACGAAAATCATCCGAATGATCCAGAACCCATCCTGTCTTGTACCGGATGTCTGTAGACGTTTTTCTGCATGCCTGGAAACGACAATCCAGTGATTCTTTCCACCGTCATGTCTCCGTAAATCCACCGACACGCACTATCGAACAGACGAATTTCGCCATGCGAATCTGAACTTCAGTAGCTGGCACTTGGCCAATTTGGTCTTCCTCTCCTCCTTCTGTTGTCATGGTTGTTCGTTGCGTCTTTCGTGAAGTTAAGATATACTTATATTATAGTAAATTAAATATATAATTGAACATCATGAAATTACACGGCAGTTACGAAGTAGTAAGTCTTTCTGTTTTTTATTATGACATTTGAATTGACTTTTGAATGCTATTATTATATGTATTTCATATCTTAGAATGGCTAACTCCATTTTCATTTCTGTTTAGAAATATTGCGACACGTGTCGTTTATTTTTTAATTTAATGAAATGAACACATTCATATAATTATGTAAATGTTATCGCAGTTTTTAATTAATGTTGATGTGATTCGAGATAAGTTTAAAAAATAAATACACTTGTGTGCTGTGAATCTTGATCTCGCACTTGTATGTTGTGAATCTTGATCTCACTGAAGTGATATTACTTATTACAATCTGTAAGTTCTAAAATAAAAACCTTTAAAATAACACTTTTATTTATTTTTAACGTTGAATTGTAAATCTAGAATATGCAGACTTTCAGCAATGCTAAATAATGATTAAAAAAAATCAAGTTATTAACAGTTTTAATTTTTTAAATTGTTATTTTCTGATTCCGTTCGTCATAGAATGTATATGTAACCGTTAAAGCTCGAAATCCGTTAATATACAGATTACCTAGCTAATCTGCAGATTAACTAAAATTACCCGTTAAAGTGCGGAAACAAGAGATTTCCGCATTTTAACTAGGTAATCTGCACATTAGCGGTTTCTGTGTCGTTAAAGTTCAAATGTTTGTTTGAGGCCTTAGTTTTTTTACATTCACTATGACGTCGAACAGTCATGTGATACAGATACGTGAATCACAGATTAGTCTGTGACGCTATTGACCTTCAAACACAAACTAAAACTTATATCCCTTCCGCTCCGCTATGATAAACAGTAAATGCAGATCGTGAAACATTGAAGCTATGATATTAGGTTTCTTGTTATGAGCATGACCAACATAAAAATTAAAGTAACAAGTAAGTTATAATTGTTTTTTATGTTATTTCTTCTCTTTTTTAATTCTGTCAATATAAGTTTGATAAGGGTCTGCATTTTATTAATGAAATCTAAGCTCTCTCTCGTGAAAATTCATTTTGAATCATGAATAATAAATTTACAGCACAGTATTTATTTTCTCCCGAAATAAAACTATTAAACCACAACTTTTTAAAACTAATTTATTTTAAAATTGATTTACATTTCTATTACTCACTGGGAAAAAAAAAAAAAAAAAAAAAAAAAGATGTAGTATTAAGTTTTAACTCTGGAAAATATGGCACTCAATATTATGGCATGTAGTAAATACTTAAAATGGAATTTTATGCTTTTTTTAGCATTTCATTACATTTTTACTTTTATTTTTATTTATTTATTTATTTATTTATTTATTTTTTGTTGTTTGTTTATTTCAATTTCAAGTTTCCTTTATATATTTTATATATCATGATTGTATTTTTAATTTTATTCGCTTTTTCAGATAATTTCGTTGTAATTTATCACATAAAATGTGTTAATAATGTTTTTTTTTTTTTTTTTTTTTTTTTTTTTTTTTTTTGTAAAATTAATATATTTGCTAAACTTGTACAGATATATGTATGCTGCAAAATATAGTTTAATAAAGCATTGGAAAGCTGTTATTTTAATTTTCATGCTTTCTAAAAATTATTAAAGCAGTTTTAATTATTTGAAGTGTACTTCTTAAAAAATGTCTAATTTAATATTTCTTTAGCGAATTAAAAATTGGTGCATAACATTTTTTTTTTCTTTTTTTTAATAGTAATAGCAATATAAGTTGTTAATAAAAGTTTTTTTTTTTTTTTTTTTTTATTTAAATGGTTAAATATTTTTATTTTGAAAAGAAATCGTTACTGTATTACAATTCTAACATTCATTTATAAAATAGAATTTATTGAAAGCTATTAAAGTTATTATATTTCATATTAAAAATGCATAACATCTTCAAATTTAAATTGACAGAATAAAAATAATGAAATAAATAAAACAAATATAACTTTAAAAGACATAAAAATTAAAACACATACAGATTAAAATAAGTAAAGAAAAAAAAAGAAAAGAAAACTAATCTTTTTTTTTTTTTTTTTTTTTTTTTTTTTTCCGAATGAAGGAAAAAAAAAAAAATACAACACAACGTGCTCTAAAATTACTACGTCAGAGATCTTTTTTTCACTTTAACGAGTGCCTAGTAGGTAATGTTTAGATTATCTAGGTAATTCGCCGATTACCTAGGTAATTTGATAAATGAAACAATTTTCCTCACTTTAACGGGTCACCCTACTTAATGTGCAGATTACCTAGCTAATCAGCAGATTAACTGATTTCTGCACTTTAGCGGTAACATATACATTAATATAAGTAAAGCTATCTCGAAAATTTAAAACATATGAGGTTTCCAGTTACTGAAAAACTCTTGTGTGTCTTAATACAGATAATATATTCGTACTATTTTTTTTTTTATATCATTATTCAGTAGAAAGGTAAAACGTCAGTTTATTGATATATATGTATAAGAATAGTTTATAATTTACATATATAAATTTGTTTTCTTTAAATCAATAAATTAAGCTATAATGCATTTATTTTTTAACAGAGAGCTAAAATGATTATATTATTAATTACATTTTAATATTCCTGAAATTAAATATTTAATTGTATGTTGTCCCATACTTTTCAGTGATGTCAAAATTTCACTTTTGCAATACTTCATTTTAAATAGTTTTTTCCTTTTGAGCCTGCCTTCCAAGTTAAGGTTTAGGAATATTTTTACTGTGTTGTTGCTGTTCATACAATTATTTATTTGACAAAAAAAGCAGAAAAAAAAAATCGAGAGATTTGTCACATTAAATGAATGTTGTGTAAATTGTAGAAATACTCATTTAGGTTTAGATGATGCATCTTTCTGAAAGATTTCTAATGACACTACTACATTAATATGATGGGGGAGATATGGAGGAGTTAATTTTAAGAAGGATGTAATATGTGAGTATGAGAGTTTTAAATTTTGTACAATGCAGTTTGTTTTCACACAAAGTATAAAAAGACAAATCTATATTTTTTACACTTTTTTTTAATTAATTAATTAATTTATTTTTTGTTATTTTATTTCCACTTTAATAAAAATTACCTTTCTATATTGCCTTCTGATTCAGTAGAAATTTACTGCTAAATTTTTAAAACATTAGTCTTGTAGTTATTATCATTGCTTTAATGGAAAAAAAATATATATATATTTATACGGGTGTAAATTTGGGTAAAATTGAAACGAATTTACGCGAATGTTTTGTAATTCAAAAGTAAAATCGTGTGGGTAACTACGAATTTACTTTTGATTAAAATGTTCAAATCAATCGATTTATTTTTTTTAACTGAATCTAGTGTCCTTTCAGTGATAAACATTTTGCCCCCCCCCCCCTGCTTTTTTTTAGACTGAGCATAATAATATAAACAATTACACTGTAACCAAAAAAAAGAAAAAAGAAAAGAAACAATTATTTAAACAATTTTCACTAGTTTGTCTTTTTTTACAGTATACAATATTTTAAATTAATGTATATTTTTTCTACTTTGTATTTTTCCTTTCATACTGTCTTTACATAGATATGATTATCAATCAATAAGTCTTGATATATTACATTATCCCAAATTTCTTGTTTGGCAAATTTATTTTTATCTGTGTGTGTGTGTAAATTTTAAAATATTTACCTCAGAAAACCCAAAGTTTTTAAATTTTCATTTGTGTGTGTAAAATACCAAATCATTTCAAAAGAAAAAAAAAAAAAAAAAAAAAAAAAAAAAAGTCATTAATTTTAGTAATCAACGGAAACACAGACAGCAGAAAAAAAAAAATTAGAACTCAACGAAACCGCGAAATTTAAAGACTTTATTTTATTTGTTAAACATCCAGATAAGTGCGGTATCGTAAAGGGGTTCAAAATACATGTTTTCGAAATTTAGAGCCATGCATGATTGGTAAGCCATTTCAATTAAAAAGTGATGCTTACACAGTAGCTTGTGCATCTTGGAAATTTATGAAGTTTATAATTGGGAGATTTAAATTATTGGGATGACAAGGAAATTAAAGCAAAAGCTCTAAAATTTGAGTTTGAAAAATAAAATATATTTTTTCCTCTTTTACATTTGGCAGAGTGATTAAATCATTTTTCTCATCATGCAGTAAAATATATTTAATGTAATTTCATTTACATAACTATTAATTTATTTGCAAGTTATTACAGCAATTCCCTGTACTCCCTAAATCTACAAAACTTACAAACCTTTTTTTTTTTTTTTTTTTTTTTTAATAAATATTAAAGACTGCTATGAAAATATTAGTAGTGATATTTTTAAATTCTTTTTTATGGTTAATTTGATGTTTTACTTTTCATTAATATACGCAATTTATTATTGACAATGCGACTTTATTAGACGATAGTATGAACCTGTTTTTTCTGGTAAGAGCAGACAATCCTATTCTCACTGACAGATTTACAAACTAAATGCATTTTATATTGATTATAATCAGAAAAAAAATATTTTAATCGCATCCAGGTTGATCTTTTTTCTTTTCATGAAATTTCAGAATTTTTAATGTAGGGTCACAATCAGTCCTAACTATTGCTTTCTAAATTTCATAAAGTTCATTTGCGAAATATGTGATTAAGTATTTCATCGAAAATAAACAAAAGTTCTACTTTTCCACCATGCGATTTTTCGCAGTAAATTGTAGAATCACTGTATCATTTTACTGCCGATTTCAGGTATACCTAAATATTTATTATATAAATCATGTAACTTCTTTAAGTAGGTTGTTATTTTTGAAACCTTATAAATTTTAAAGTTTTATATTTCTTTGAATGTATTGCATTAAAATAGATTTTTTTTTCTTTTATATTTCAAAAAGAAAGAAAACAAAATTTTTTCTCACTTTAAATGATTTTTTTTTTTTTTTTTTTTTTTGTAATATATATATATAACCTACTCACCATAGTTGACAAGTACAATTGTATATTCATATTTAGAAAAAAAAAAAAAAAATAATAATTAATTAATTAGAGAAAAGTAGTGTAAGTATATACTCAATTCTGGATTATAGTTTTTATTATAAATATTGGTTTACAAATCGCATGTTTTTCTATGCATGTATTATCTATATAAATAAAGAGAAGTGTCTGTGTGTGTGTCCGTCTTCTCTGTGGCGCTCACACTACTAATCACAGAGCTTCGAAATTTGGCATATAGGTACCTGGGACCCTGCAAGTGCGCACCTCATCGAGATATTTTCGAATTTCAATTTTTTTTTTCTAAATATTGGTCTCTGTTTTATTTTTCATAGATTTATTATTTTACTGTAATTGTCTGCATATCTTAGCAACGGCTAATACACTATTTATTTTTTATTTAATACATTCATTTGAAGACAGCCTTCTTTGTTTTTTTAATTTATTACATTTATTGAAAATAAAATGGTAATGAAGCAGAATAAAAAATAATGAATATTAAATTTTAAATTTCAAAATGTACTTATAACAGTTATGTTTACGTATAATTTTTATAGTACAACAACTTTTTATTTTTCATTTTTAATTAATTCATTAAAAGGTTTTTTTTTTTTAAATATTTTTTATTTATTTATTTATAGCAATTATCAGAAAACAATGGTAGTATATAGAAGACAGGATTAAATTGATTAAAATTTATTTGTTTTTCATGTATTTAATTCCTTTTAAAAGAAAATCTACTTTATATTTTATTTCGTTATATTGGTCGGAATCAAATTGTAAATAGCGGAGACAATAAAATACATTGTTATAAAACTAAATTATTCAATAGATGCTGAGATAGTCATATTTAAAATCGTAGTTGGTAAATAATAGCTGATCCACCTGCCGTCAATAAATATTCATATTGAAATGCTCAGGAAAAAACTTTCTGCAGGCAGTGGAAACCTGAACCCGATGCAGTGTGGGCAGAAAAATAGCTACCGTAGGCAGCGGGTACCCTAAGCGGGGTTTAGAGCGATTTCAATGGAATTTTATTTTTATTATTTTTTATAATGTGATGTAAAAAAATAGATACTGATCAGATTCTTTAGAAAATTCATTCGAATTTAGTGACCAGCGAAGCGGGCGTAGCCTGCTAGTTATAAATATGTATACAGCGTGTAAGTCGCCAATGTAAAAAATATTAAATGTAATCTGCAGCTTCAGTAGCGTAAAGTGCACAGTCACCAGTGCAGAATAACGAGGTGGATTATTGCTTATATATGTAGTAGGGTAGTGAATTTTAGAGTCGGAATAGCAGCGAAAAGGAGTTTAACGAATACAAATCTGGAAGTGTTAGCCAATAGGAATTTGGGATGTGGAAAACTATATAAGAATTAAAAATGTGTGTATTTTATGTAATATTTCTAACATTCCGAGAGAGAGAGGGTACAACAAAATCTCTATGTTATTTTTGTAATTTTTTATAGATATGGAACACTCACTGAAATTTGACTTCATGTAAGTATTTAGGGATTGTTTTAGATGAATTAAAGTTGAAAGTAGGGTTATCTCCCCTCCCCAACAATGCTTAAAAATTTACATGGCTTTCTACATCCTTAATTCCTACTGGCTAAAACCTCCAGTTTTTTTTTTTTTTTTTTTTTTTTAATTCCTATTGTCTGCTATTCCGTCTCAAAAATTCACTTCCCCACCTATATATAGGAGCAGTAATCCATCTTGCTATTCTGAACCGATGACGGTATGCTTTATGCTACCGAAACTACAGTTTACATTAAATATTTTTTTACTGGCATTTTCAACGTTGTGTAAATATTTATATTTCTGTTCAACATCAAGTCTGGTTATGTATATACATATATTATTAATTACATGTAAATGATACAATATATATATATATATATATATATATATATATAATTAGTGTGTACTTTTGTTAGTGGTAATTCGGTTTAAAATAGTTTTTCGTTTTCAGATTGTATATCATAGCGATTCATAAAAATTATTTAAAGATGTCCAAAGATTCATGGCTGCAATTCAGAATACGCCAAATAAGAGAAGCGGATATGTAAATATCATATTTTCGTTATATAAATTAAATGTTTTTTTTCTTCAGTATTTTAATTTTTATATTTTTTAAATCATAATTTAGCAGTTGGTAAATGTTTTGATTATTTTGTAATAAGATTTTTTTTTTTTTTTTTTAATTCTACTCAGTTTATTGCACTTAAAATATTTTAAAAAATTCTCAGAGATTTAAATTTCTTACAAACTTTATTATTATTATTATTTAAGTAAAACATAAATTATTTGAAAATTTCATGTACTATTTTCTCATCCTAAAAGCTAATATATATATTAGAATGGTGATTTGAATAGCCACTTTTTATCTTTTAAATAAAATTGTTAACATTTTTAAAGGTTAATCGTAAAAATTTTAGAATTAAAATTGAAAAGACCGGAAAAAGTAATTTTAGCATAGAAATAATACAAATTTCGTAGGTGCCAAGTCTACTGTTTTTGGCGAGAGACTTCAAACCGGAAATTTTTTATAGCTATTTACATTAATATTGATTGTCGAAAAAATATATAACATATTCCATTGAAAAATACTGGTGCCAATTCAGATTTAAATGTTTAAAAACTTGGCAGCTCTGAAATTTTATATAATTTTTTCAAATCATTTTTACATCACATAGCACACATTTCATGAGTTACTTTTTTCCTCCAAAATAAAACATGCTCCATTTATTTAAAAACTCGAGTAAATACAGGCTAGGTCCTTTTTTAAAAGACGAATACGAAGGCAAACGACCTAGGTCCAGAACCAGAGTGTAGATATAAATAATACAGTATTAGCCTGGAGGTGGGAAGGATGGGAGAAGTAATTGTGTTGGTTATTTTGCAAGGAGAAATTTATCTTAATATCATTGAGTTTATTACATTTAATATATCTTTTAAATTTTTAAGTTTTTCAGTTCAAGAATTCAAATCTTTTTTCAAACTGTTTTTTTTTTTTTTTTCTTTTTTTTTTTAATATATTAAACATTTTGAAAGCTGTTGGTAGTTTAGGATTGAAGCCGATTCGTTGCACTAGGGTCTAGGCAAGAAAGGAAGTGCCCTCCATGGAGGGGTGGGGTTCCAAAGGATCCTAGTTCGTATTTACGTTAGTTACGGAGAAAACCACAGAACATTTCCAGTGACTAGGCCGATGAGCACGACCAGGGATAGAACCTGGAATCTCAACTTTACTATCATCGAGGACAGAACATCTCGGCCATAAGTGGGTCCTAAGATTCCCAAAGCTAAAATACTTTTTTTTTATGAATAAAAAAATAAGTGAAACGGAATAGTGAATGATAAAAATTACCGCTTTTTATCTTTTGATTAAAATCGTTATCACTTTTTAAAAAGTTAATGGTAGAAATTTTTGAGTTAATTTTAGAATGACTAGATGAAAAATAATTTTAGCATAGAAAAAGTGCAATTTCATTTAAGATAAAATTTTGAAGTGGCTTTTACATTGCATATAAGGCATAAACTTTATCAGTTAAGTTTCTTTCTTCAAAATAAACTGGTTGACGGGAAGTGCCAGCTTCAATTCACGATCACGATTGTCAACTTACCCGTTAAGAGTTTTTCGGGGTTTTCTTCGAAACTTATAAATATTTGCTAAAATCCTTTGAAAATTGCCCACTGCGGAGGCAATGCACCTAGTCTTAAGTCAGTCAACAAGGTATAATTTCTACACTCCACCTCCAAGAAAACATATTTAGATTAAGGGGGGCGGGAGTAAATTAGTTGAAATTTATCTCTAACATCAGAAATTTCATTAATTAAAATTAGAAAAGATAAGAAAATAAAATGAAGTACATTATTTTGGGAAATATTATATGTATATTCCTATTTCAGTTTTATGAGAGCTTATAAAATAAGTCCATTAATATTATAATTAAATTCATGTATAATTAAAACATGTTTAAATTATTTTTCTCTTGCACAAGTCGTCAACAAATGGCACACGAATCAGTCGGTATTAAAAGCTAAGTTGAAAATGGAGGAGGAAAAAAATGGGACGGCATTTTTTTTTTTTTTTTTTTTAATAATGAAAATGCTTTTTTTTTTCATTAATCATAGTCTAACATTATTTAAAAATCATTTTTGCACATAAAATTCCTTCATCTTTTTAAGCTGAACTGATCATGTCCTTGTCAGTATTTATTGTAAATATATTTATATTTCAACTTTTAAATTAGAAATATAATTGAATTTTAAGAGAACCAGACATAGGGTCGGAGAGGGAAGGGGGGGAGAAAATGTATATGTTTTAAGATATATAAAAAATTCATTTTGATGATACAGTTTTGATTGTTTTTTATATAACAATTTTCAAAATAGAAATTTAAATATGCTGGACTTTAATGAAATTAAAAGAAGAAAAGTCAAAAGTTAATAATAGAAAGATCTCTTAGGGAATAATCAATTGCAATAAAAAATTAAACTATTAGTAAAATAAAATTTAAATTTCATTGATAAACTAAACTTATCATCTGTGGAAATTCATTTAAGTAGTTGGAGTGTGACTGATTGTTATACCAACTATATGAAAAAGAATATGGAGTTGTGCCACTTTTAATATTTTCACCTGTTACATCGTCGTTAGCGTATACCATGACTTTGCCAATGTTTATTATGTGAGAAATACCGAGCTGGTTATCAGCCAGGATGGCACAGTGGATGAGCATCTACATTAAGTTGAGGGCCGGGGTTTGGTCCCCGCCTCTGGCATTTTTCACATACATGATATAAAAAATCAACCTTACACTCCAAACTACTTAAATAAAATTTAAATGTTGCTAAAATTTTTAACTGACATTGAAATAACCTCTACAATCCTACACAGTGAATTTTACTTTTATGACGATAATTTTTCTTTATCCTTACTTTTGTATTTTATTCAAATTATGTTTTTTTTTTTCCCAACAGAGTCTGTGATGTAGGAATGTTCGGGCAAAAGAGCTCAAGTCGAAGATGTAATAAAACCCCGGATTCGTCGTGCAAAAGAGAGAAGAAACACATGGAAAATAAAATATTTTAAAAATAAATTTCATTAAATATTTTGTTATATTAAAACAAATTTTATTAATAACAAATAGTAAATAGAGTTTAATTATTTTCCAATAATAACATGTATATACATATTAACTATGCAATGTCTTTTTTTTTTTCCATAAAAATCATATAGGATATATTGTTATGTTTATGCTCATTTTTAAAGCAGAGAAAGATTAAGTTAATTGTTATAAACTACTGCAAGAATTTTAAGTAAGTTAACAGAAAATAAGTAATCATTGTTAACACTGTTTTTTTTTTTTTTTTTTTTGCATTTTTAAAAAAAGGGGGAAAAATGCTGAATTGTAGTATTTCATTCAGACAATGATGTAACAGCAATAATTTAGGATCAAAGTAACTTAACACAAAACATAATAACTTTTTTTTTTTTTTTTTTTTTTTTTTATATGTGAAAGTAGGTATGCTTAAAAACGGCAGAAAATCATGCATACTTGTTTTCACCTACTGAAACATCATGTTAGGTTGCTTTAATAGAAAATAATTATATTAGTTTTCTGCATTTGATGACCCTTTTTATTAAAGTTTTCCCTCATTAATTGAACTTCATTTTGTAGGGCTTTTTTTCTTATGTCTCTAGTATATGAAACATAATCGCGCTTTGTTATTTTTAAGCAAACTGGTGTGGGGTGATGTAATCAGGTAATTTATTTAAATGCATATATTTATTTCGTTTTCAGTGGTGGAAATCTGTTTTTCTGATAGCAAAATTCACTAAATAAATTTAAATATTTTTCATTAAAATGAGTGGATTGAACTTCCATGCAGTAAATTATATATGTCCTCTCTTCATCCAACAGCTTTTTCTTGCTAAAATTTCTAGTATTTCATGAATTCACAATCACCCTATGACTAGTGTAAATTTCAAAGCATTCATCTGACAAGAAACATTGATAATTATGTGCAACATTTGCATATTTCGCTATATTATTGGATTGTTACATGGTAGTTCTTTCTATAACCTTTAGGAAGATTCAGTTACCTATTCTCACTGACAGTAGTTTTAATATTTTGTTTTGGAGTAAAAAATTTGGCATTTCTAAATTTTTAAAATTAAAAAAAAAAAAAAAAAAAAAAAAAAAAAAAAAAAAAAGAAGAAAAAAATGGATTTTTATAAACAAATTTCCACAGAGCTTTACTATTAGTGATGATAGGTATCGAGTCTATTTCAACATTAATACTGGAACAGCAACTATTTTTATGCATAAAAATACAAGCCAGGTAGATTTTACCTTGATTTAAATATTTCTCTTTACAACGTCAAAGTAACATATTTTAGCTATGATGATATTTACCTTTAAATATTATACTAAGGTTAGTTTTTTATAAGTCATAAAATTTACTATTAAAATGTTGCAATATGGAATTTTTTTTTAAAAAAAGGTTGACTGTTGCGGAAAATGTCTCTTTTTTGCTATACAGTCATTTGTGAAAGGAAAGCTTGTGTTATCTATATATATTGGTCTTAAGTGGAGAGATTTAAAAAACTATATAATTTAAAAGTTTCATAACTTTTAAATGGAAAAAGTTTTCTACTCTTATTTGAATCCTACTCTTGCAACGTAGCGCTTTTCTTTTTTTTGAGGAGGAAAAAAAAAATTAAAGAGACAATTAACTTAAATTTAGGATATTTAAGTATTAAGTATTTAACATAAATGTAGGATATTTTTTAAGGAGAAAAAAATAATAGAATAAAATTTAAATATTTCATTATGTAAACTTAAGGTCTAATTTTCAATCTCAAAAAGAAATATATATATATATATATGTATATTTAACTGCTTCCTAAAATAGAAGGTGTATTCAAAAAGTGGAATTCAAACAACAGAATTAGATTTTTTTTTTTTTTTTTTTTTTTTTAAGCTAGATATACTGATAATATGAAGCAACAAGAATTCCACTGGATTGCATGGGAATGAAGAAAGGGGGATATCTGACTTCCAAGAATTCTTCATCCATAAAAGACAAGTCATACAATTTTGGGAATCAGAGAAATTGCAGCCTCTGAATGCAGAATAAACTATTCAGTTTTAAATTACACAAGTCTGCAATAAATTTCTTTTATTCAAGGTGATTTTTTTTTTGTGTGTGTGTGTATTTTAAAATGCTGATTAAGGATAAACTATTCAAAAATTTCCATAATGTATAGTTTGGATAAAAAATGAGAACATTTATGCTAAAAACTCCATTTTTTCAACTCCCATCAAAGTTATTTTCGAGAAAATTTAAATGATGTGAATGAAGAAATAAGATAGCTATTTCATCAAGACATCAAAGAAATTTAGACGAGGTATGAAAGACGATGAAGTATAAACATGTAACAAATTATTTTTGGATGCTGCATAGTTAATCCCCCTCCTGAGTGTTCCCAAGCCGTGCGCAAGAAAAAGAGCTTTAAATGGAGCTCTGATGTAAAGAAACATTTAAAAGCTAATGTATAAATATGATAGCTTATTTTTATATGCTTTATACATAAATAGTTCCGACATGCTATAGCCTCTGTGTGGACTCTTCAGGTTTTCATCCTTACATTATGATAAAAATCTTTTCATGATAGGAAGAACAGACAAGCATTTCTGAATTCTGCGCAACAAAGCAAAAGCACATAAGAGACACCCAAAGCAATACGAATAATAATAATTAAAAAGTAAGATTCCACAGGCTTGTGTTATTGCTGCAAATGATGCAGTTAACGATACAGTTTTTTTGCATGTTAGTTGCGATTGATTTATCTTGACACTATCCAATGCATCTCCAAAATATTTATATCAAATAATTCATATTCAGTTAACTATATACTATATACATGGGTGTGCTATGTGTAGTAAGCAGTATGTTATAATTACTAAGCACTTCTTGAAAATATATTAACACATCTACAAATCAATTGCTGGTAAAAACCTTTTGTTATTTTTTATACTTTAACCCTTCGCACCTCTTATTTTGTTTCACTCTTCAAGTCAGTGTTGCCAAATTTAGGGGACTTTTTTTATTTAATATCTACCACTGAATTTAAACTGTAACGGTTGCTTAATTACTAACATTACTGGTGATAGTTCAATAAGTAAGTCCCTAAATTTGGCAACACTGTTGAAAGAGTGTTAGGACCAGCAAAGGGTTAATTAATGCATGGAGTTCACAATGTTCTTGGGAAGGGAATGAGATTCCGAAAATTTTAAATTGTTATTTCATTTTCCAAGAAATTTTTCCTTTATTTGTATTTCAAAATTTATAAGCGTTCTTTTTTTTTTTTTTTTTTTTTTTAATACGGAAGAAATTATCTGATCCGAAATTCCGGTTAATCTAAACCGAATTTATTTTCAAAATTATAATTGTAAAGAATATTTTAAAAGATTAAAATTTTCTATACTTGATTTTAATATCTCAAAGATATTTTATTAAACCTCAAATATATATATTTTTAATAACTTACATCTATAATTAATAATTGCATTCATAATTAAATGCCTAAAGTTAAATAAAAAATAATTATTGTAGATGGGTTAAATGTTAATGCATAGAAAGATAACATTCAGTTTAAGCATTAAAATTTGTCTTATAACATTTACAATAATTATAATCTATCAGTAAAAATAAATAAATTAAATAAAAGATATAGTCCAAATAATTTTGTTGATAAATCAAACAGCTTGAAGAAATTCTAGAGATTAGCTTATTCTAGATCATTGTAGAAATAAGCTAAAGAGCGGACCATACCTAATCTCGCCGACAGCCGTCACTCATGTTATTCTATGGGAAAATTTGTTTCCATAATTACACATCACCTAATGAATATTTTCCAATTATGTTTTCATATTCAGAAAATTCATAAGCGTGAAATTAGTACTTTTTCCCCCCCAAAATTGATTTTTTTGTAATTTTTAATATTTAATTTTGCTACTAAATAATGAAGAAATTGCACTTTAGAAAAAAATCGCATGTTTGACCTCAAAATGTAAAAATTTAATGAAATCATCTTTTTTTTTTTTTCTTTCAAATGGGTACTAATTTAAAGGTTATGAATTTTTTTACTATGAAAATGGAATTAAAAAAAAAAATAATAAAAATACATTAGGTTATAGGTAATTGTGGAAATAAATTTTCCCATAGAATAACATTGGTTACGGCTGTCTGCGGAATTAGGTATAGTCCCCTCGTAAATCGTTCATAGGTACACTATAAGATGATTTTGAGAAGCCTTAAATCATCCCACCATTAACCTCAGGGCAAATTTATGACAATAATATGAATCCAAAGGGTATCCTGTAATAGTCCATAAATAAGTTTTAAGACGATTCCAAGAAACATTAAATCATCCCATTATTATCCAAAAGACAACTTCAAGACAATAATATATATCTAAAAACCGTCCTGTGTTTATCCAGAGGACATTTATAGGATAACGACAGGACTAGTGGAGGACAATGTAGTGATCCGAAACTGTCCTGAGATATCCTAGGTTTGTCCCAGAAATGTCAGAATAAGACGTCCCGTGGATTGACATTTGGATGTCCAGAACATCCAAGAAAAGACATATTTTTTTATAAATGTATTCGTGATACATATGGCTTTCACTCTGTATGCCTGTGTAAATGCTTAGTTAAATTACCTTTTCCTGGAAATCTTTTTGAGCATACTTCACACACATGTGGTTTTTCTCCTGTATGAGTTCGTAAATGCACGTTTAAATTACCCTTTACAGAAAATGTTTTAAAACATATTACACAAGCATATGGTTTTTCCTTGGTATGAATGCGCATATGTTGATTTAGAGGTTCCACTCTATAGAATGTTTTAGAACATACTTCGCACACATAAGGCTTGTCACCTGAATGAGTGCGCATATGCTTATTTAGACTACCCTTTTCAGAATATCTTTTAGAACATACTTCACAAGCGTATGGCTTTATTCCCGTATGAGTAAGTTCGTGCTTACTTAGAGTACCTTTTTCAGAAAAACTTTTAAAACATACCTCACACATATATGGTTTTTCACCTGTATGAGTGCGTAAATGTGTATAAAGATTACCCTTTACAGAGAATTCTTTTGAACAGAATTCACACACATATGGTTTTTCTTTTAAATGGATGCGCATATGTATTTTTCGGGAAGCTCTTTGAGAAAAACCTTTAGAACACACTTCACATACATATGGCTTTTCTCCTGTATGAGTGCGTAGGTGTATATTTAAATAATCCTTTAGAGAAAAACTTTTAAAACATACTTCACACACGTATGGCTTTTTTCCTGAATGAATGCGAAGATGCATGTTTAGATTACTTTTATTAGAAAATCCTTTAAAGCATTCTTCACACACATATGGCTTTTCACCAGTATTTGTGGTTAGAAGTGAATTCATATTTGATATTAATAGAAGCTACATCACATTTAATTAGTGTATCCTTTCAATGAATGTTATCTATATGTGTGAATGTCTATTTAGATGTTGGTTTATAGAATTATTTCGCACACATTGATTTTTTGAGGAAAGACACGTAGATATTGCCTCTGAGATAAATATGCCATTTGAGAAAAAGGCGTAGAACATTTAGAACCTTCTTAACACTAATTTGAGTATAAATATATCTTTAAAAAATCTACCAAGCGAGAAAAGCCTTTTAAACACACTTTGTATAGGTATAGATTTATTCATTTACGACATTGGGGCTGAAACATAGAGATTATTTTTACAAAAAAAAAAAAAAAAAAAAATCATGATAACATCATATAATTGTATATATTAATATATGTTTTAATTTAGAAGTTACTTCAGAGAAAAATTTATTAAATGGACAAACAGATGTAGTTTTCTTCAGTCAATCTCTTTCAGTTCAATTCTTTGAAGTGAATATCACCGAAAATTTGTTTCTCCCATGTACATTTTTATTAACATAAATTTTTGTCTTTAGATTATTTTTTTCAAAAATACATTACAGTACATATTATATACAAATTGTTAAAACAGGAAGCATATACACTATCACATATGGCAATAGTAACTTTTAAACCAAAATTACACACTCTGGACTTCGTTAACTTCTGTTCTGTCTTAAAAATCCTTAGGTACAATTAAATGAAATAGTAATACCTCGCTTATAACATCACAATTCCTTAAGGTCAGAGTAATATATGCATCACAGAGTAATATATGCAGAGGATGACTACCAGCGCGTGTGGATGGCCGACAAATAAACTAATCAATCCTTTGGCAATGTATAGTACAACCGCGATGACTTGGCACAAGCGTCTAGGGAGAGAGTGCAACAATCCAGCAGACCGGAAATGAGGTTTCGGCTGATGATAGATCTAAGATTTCTGCTCAGCTGGTGTCGCCATCTCTTGATTAGATAATAAAACATGGAAAGAGTGAAAGTTTCTATTTCCTGTTATTAAATAAACTTAAAAACTAACTAAAATTAAAAAAAAAAAAATTAGAGAAGGGAGAGGGAAGGGAAGAAGATAGAATAATGATCGATAAGAATGCATAAAAATTTAAATTTTATTATATTTTTATTTATTTATTTTAAATTCTTGTTTACTGCATTAAATACATTCTTAATTGATTATTTATGAGACTTGTTTTTACGTATATTACATTATTACTTTTGTAAAATTTATTTTATAAAATTTTGTAAATTTACAAAAACTGAAAAACAATCAAAAATCATGCTATAATTTTCAAGAAATGTTTTTAATCTATGAGCTTACTAAAAAAAAAAAAAAAAAAAAAAAAAATGAAAGTGGAGGGGGGGGGGAAGATAAAGTATTAATCTGTAATAATGCATAAAAAGAAAATAAAATTTATTTATTTTATACATATTATGACTCAAATGCTTTTTATTCAAATGTATTTTAATACTTGTTTATTACATTTCATATGTTCTTAATTGATAATTTATGAGACTTGTTTTAAACGTGTATTACTTTATTATTTTTATGAAATTTATTTAATAAATTTTTTAAAGTTGTTCGATGAGAAGTTGCTCAATGAGAATGCATAAAGAATATAAATGTTATTTATTTATTTTCCATATAATGACTAAAAGGTTTTTTATTTCTACAATTTTTTACAAATTCTTGTTTATTGCACTAAATATATTCTTAATTGATTATTAATAAGAATTGTTTTATATTTGTAGTAAAAAAAAATATTTTAAAAAATTTAATAAACTTACAAAATCTAAAAAACAATCAAGAAATCATGCTAGTTTCTAAGAAAAGCTTTGAAACTAAGAAATCTAACTCTAAATGCATATGTATGTCTGTACATAATGTATGTATACACATCCCCCCCCCCCCACTTGAGTACGCTTAAAAAAAAAAAAAAAAAAAAAAAAAAAAAGACATTAGAATTAAAGTAAAGAAAAAATATATATGTGTTTTAAAAACATAGATAATAATATTAAATAACATGTAAATGTAAAAAATATGACAAGATAATACTCATTAAACCTATAAAAATGTTCTACAAATGAGAAAAGAATTTGGTTAACAATACAAGAAATGTAATTTAAAATTAATACTTGTAAAATGAAAAAAAAAAAAAAAAAAAAAAAAAAAAAAAGAAGAAGCAGAATAAGAATAAGAGGGAAGTGTTTGGGATTAAGGCCGATTAATTACTGGATGCATGGTAATTTAGTTTTACGTGAATATTATATCTAAGGAATAATATTTAAATAAATTAATCTGCTCACTAAATTTCTAATAATAATAATAAAAAAATAAGTTGTTGCGGAGTTATTTCTCCAGAATGGGGTGTAGTTTTTATTGGTATATTCATGTCTCTTACCTAATATTAAATATTGAATAAATAAAAAAAATAAAAAAAAGAAGAAAGAAAGAAAGACCCCCCCCCCCTTCATAAAATATTAATTAACCTTTAGGTATAGATTTAATATATTTAATTAATTTTAATCTCAATAAAACACTTTTTTCACTCCATATCACACACACACACACACACACACACATATATATATAATATAATGCTGAAAATTTTTATATAGTTTTACATTTAAATAGTATAAATTATTATTAGAAATTTAGTGAGCAAATTAATTCATTTAAATATTATAAAACTTTTACTATTATTATTATTTATTTATTTATTTTATTTATTTATTTATTTTCAGTATACTTTTGCAGAAATATATAAAAATACATATATTTAACAGAATAAAGTGTTATTATGCTAATATTAATATTTTTTTAAATAAATTATTATGGGTTGTAATAAAAATCTAAAAATGTGTTATTCACTCATTAATTGATTCATTTTTATTTCATTTTACTTATTTATTTACTTATATTTGACATATTTTATGAGTTTTAATTTTATTTTCAAGGTTTGTATCATCAAATAATCATTGTTGTTTTAAGTACATAACAAATTTTTGTCATTTTATTATGATGTCAATTATTTTTTATAAAAGTAAAGAAAAGGTTTTGTTGTCACTTAATAAAAAAAATAAAAAACACTAATAAAATTAATTTTAAAACAAATTAGTTTCCCTTATACATTTATGTTACTTCAAAAGTTTATCTTTTTATAAACCTGAAAGGGGAAAAAATAATAATAAATAAAACCTCTTATATTAAATAATAATAATAATAATAAAAATAATAAAAATAATAATTTATGCGAGTGTGTTTTTCCTTAATACCAACAGATGGCAGCATAAACTCCCATATTTTAGATACCCTGGATAATCTCAGAGATACGACAGGTACTTAGTACGCATGCTCAGTGGACAAACGCTTGTCCAGATTCCCTCTTGCTACAGTAACCTTTTACCATGCTTGGCGCTGATCGCGCATTTTGGTGATTTATGGGTGTAATTTTTTAAAGATATTCTCTAAAGTAAAGCAAAAAAAATTTTCTTTGCAATCAAACTAAGATACATTATGAATTACGTTACATTCATTTTATTATTATTATAATTATTATTTAAATTTAGATTACATTTCTATATTCATAGAAATAATTTACACCATCTTATCTATCATACTGCATATAAAAAATTCTGAATTTTAATACTCTTTACTTGTTAATAATATACTATGCAACTGTAGTCTAAAAATATATATTTATACAAACTGATAATAAAAATAATAATAATAATTAAATTAATTTTATTTATTTAAAAAATAATTTATTTTATTAAATTTGTTATTGTAGTTACTGTTAAGAAAGTTCATCGATATTAAGATTAATTAGTAAAAAACAGTTAACTTGATTTGATATATTCATTTGAAAGATGACCGTTTAGCTTTATGATTAATTTTATTTATTGCAATAACTTACAAATATATACATTCTCAGCACATTAAATGTTTAAAAATTGTTTTAGTTGGTTTATAAAAGGTTTTTCAGGGGGTCAAATGTTTTTGAGACTGTAAAATTAACTTTGCTCTCAAAGCTGGTAGACGGGAGATATCAGGTTCGATACCAGGTAGCGCTCATTGGGCTAACTTTTCGAAATTATCTGCAGTTTTCTCCGAAACAAGCGTAAATATGGGCTAGAACACTTTAAAAAGACCACCCCTTTCTTAAGTTATTCAACCCATACCTCGGCCTTTCTTTTGTAGGCAATTGGCACATTAACACCAACATATGTTTCTTAAAATAATTCAGTTTAGAAAAATTGAATTATTTTAATACTTAAAAACATACCAATATTTTATAGTTAAATGCATAATCATTGATAATATTAATATTTGTAAAAATATTTATTAACTTTAAAAGTTTTATACATCCTAATTGTTCATGCCAAAAGTTTATTTTTCTTCAAATGTAATACATATATATATATATATATATATATAGAAATATATATATATTTCGTATTTTCGTATTTTGTACCTTTGAATAAAGTATGATAAAAAAAAAAAAAAAAAAGATAAAAAATAACGTATATGATAAAAAGAAATATGACACTTAATAAATAAAATAATTAATTAATTAAATAATAAACAAATAAAGAAAATGAAGAAATAAGCACTTATAAGTTTACAGCGTGAAATTCTAACATATGTTAATCTCATAAAGAATGGTTGATTGGTTGTATGGCTTAAGATTGATTGACTACTCTAGGGAACTAGGTCTACAGGAGAAATGCCCTCCGTGTGTGTGGGGGGGGTGGTTCTAAGTGAATCTAATTCGTATTTACGCGAGTTTTAGAGAGAACTACGGAAAACTCCGAACGGCTAGATCGATAACGCGTTTTTTGATCGAACCCGGCACTTCCCATCTACCAACTTTGGCCGCAGTTCCGCTTGGCCACCATAGAGGTATTTACTTCTATTAATGCCTTGATTTCCCCATAAAAAAATAAATAAATAAAATAAAATAGATAAACAAATAAAATAATTTTATGTTTTTAAATTAATAAATAAGAGAACAATAAGCATTTTAATACTTTTTTTAACCTTATTCTTTTCCCCCTCGTATTCCGTATTTTTGAATAAATATAAGAAAAATATAAGGCACCCATTGAGTTTAAGTTTTATGCATTAAATGAATGTACTAGCCTTTATTTATATACTCCTGAAGAAATTTAAAAAAAAAAAAAAAAAAAAACTAAATGATTAAAAGGCCTTTTTATTTATTAATTATGTATTTTTAACACTAAAATTTCCAAAAATATGCTTTACTTTATCAATTGTTATATTAATCAAAATAATTTTTATAAGATCAGGTAAAACAAAAATAAATAGATAAATAAATAAAATAATAATAAGTGTATATTAGTTAATGTTAACTTACATAATTTATTTTCAAAATTGTTCTAAAAAGAAGGGGAAAAAAACCGAACGACGCACGTTAAAAGTGCGATTTCTTCCGAAAGATGCTGGCTGTGTAATTATTGAAGTTATCGCCAAATACGAAACTGTTTTAAGAAAAGTACTTATTTAGAAAAGAATTGACGAAAATCAATGAAAATTTTTATTTCTATTAATAGGAAAAGCATTTAGGAAAATGAAAACTTGCCTCAAAAATTTTTAATTACATTTAATTAATATGAATTATAAGCATTTTCGAAAGTCACAATTTCTCCCTGCCTTATGTCTATGGTAGCGATGCGCGAAATCGCCTCGGGCGGTCAAAGGTAAGGCTCCTATATATACGAGCTGGCGCATCCGACATTTTTTTGCCTTAGGGTTGCCGCATGTACCCAGCGTGATAAACAAACGGCATCCATTGTTTCTACCGTCTTGCTCGTAATTTTAGTGAAATAAACTGCAATATGGGAGGTTGTTCAGCAATAAACTGCTGTAAACACTCCAGAAAAGGATACAAAATGTTTAGGTTTCCTTCGGATAATGCAAGAAGGAGAAAATGGGCTGCGAATTGTCGTCCAGATTCTTGGATCCCGGGACTTAATGCACAGCTTTGCATAGTAAGTTTTATTGTTATTCACTTTTACTTTTCTTTGCATTTCTGACATTTATAAAGTAAAAAATTAAAAAAAAAGTATTATTTAAATGTAAATATGTATTTTAATAACCATAAATTATTTTAAGAAACGCTTTTTTACTGTGTGTCTGTAGAGTCTTGGCGACGTTTTTTTGGTTCGCCAAAGTTGTCTTGTTTCCGTGTCCTGATAGTATTAGGTCGTTGAAAAAAGTTTCCAATTTTAAATGGTACGCTCTTTTTTTTTTTTTTTTCCTCCTTTCAAATGTTATGAATTATTTAAGAAACAGAAACAGATTACTTGTGTTGCTTATCATTTTTGGTCGATTATATTTTTAGATGAAAATTTCTTAAAACCACCAGTGAAGCGATAAAATCGCCAAGCGGAAATGCTGTCCTCTTACGAGGCAAAAAAATGGCGGTGATGCGCCGGCCTATTATTTATTTAAGGGGCTCTAGTCAAAGGGAGCTTTCCACCAATCAAAAAGTATGAACACCTTGTCGTATCTCTCAGTGAAGGGTCGCTACCATATTTAGATTGAAGAAATGAAGAATATTTGAAATGGAAGCCGAAGTCAGTACGCATGCTCAGACAGCCATTTCCGTTCTTGCTGGAAAGTTGCACTCTCTCCCTAGACGCTTGCACGCGAATCACGTGTTTTCAGATGATTCCATTAAAGAAATAAGGTGAGGTGTTGTGTTTCCATGGTAACACAGAGTAGAGTGGCTTCCAGATTTGGCGTTGTTAGCCCGTTTCTTAGTGTGAAATTATAATTTGAAGTTGTTGATAAACTTAATGTTTGGAGGTATTTTTAATTACTATTTAAAAGAAGTGTTCGGAGGTACTATTGTTTACAAATTTTAAAGTTTCGGCGATGAAAAAACATTCAAAAAGAAATTTTGATTTTTTTAAATAAAGTAATCTTAATGACTTCCGAGAAGTAATCTTTAAGTACAATCATTATCAGCTTAATTAAACTTTAAAAAAGTTTATTTCTACAATGTATGAAATAAAAAAAACCCATGGTTAATACCATTACAGTTTTGATAAAATAAACATTAAATTATTGTAATTGTCATTAAATAACATGACATAATCATATAATGGTTGTAATAAAAGTAGAAAGGAAGAAATTTAGTTAATCACGATAGTTAATATTTACAAAACATTCAATTATGATATATTTTTAGATTTAAATAATTTAACTAATCATAATAGTGAATATTTACAAAAAAAAAAAAAAAAAAAAAAAAAAAAAAGGTACTGTTTTACGTATACTTCGAGAAGTTAAAAGCTAAACGAGTAAATTGTAGGGATTCAATTAATTTAAATACTAGAAATAAGCATACATGTGAACACAAATTATAAGCAATGTTCAAAGGTATTTTGTTTTATCGATTTTCTGCATATCTGATAAAAAATATTATAAGAAATAATTAAAACAATATTTAAATTGACAAAAATTTAGCAATTTTCTATTTAATTAGCAACAATAGACACTTTGATTGCTCGTATAGGGGCCCTAGCATATTCCAATCGACAACTGTCGCTTGGTGACAAGAACGTCATTTTGACGTCACTGTCGATGGGAGGAGCCATATCGGTAGTTTATTTACATCGCTTCGACAACTTGTCACCTTTTTCCTTGTCGAAAGTGACAAGAAATTGTCGCGAGAATCTTTGCTAGTGACTAGCTTGTCGATGCTGAAAGGAAAGGAAAGTAAAGTAAACAACATGGCGACGATGACGAGTAGAAGCAACATGGATTATAATGATTATAATTCGATAAAGGTGAGAGAAATAAATTTTTGCATTCAATTGTTTTACGAGACGTATTTTATTATAGATAATATTGATATGTTTTGTTAAAAAGAAAGCGAAATATGTTTTCGTTTTGTTTGGATGCGATAAAATTTATTACTTTTTATGTAAACAAACTTGGAATTTTTTTATCGTAAAATAAAATAAAAGTGTATTATTTATTTTTAATATTTAACAGATTGAGATATTTTTCTCTTTTTATGAAAGAGATATAATATTTCGTTTTCTTTTTATATACATAAGGAGGATTTAAACTTAGAAGTATTACATTGTTTGTTTACAAGTTCAATTGTTTGAAATGATGATATTAAACTTTTGGAAACCCTGCTCTGTAAAATAATAATATGGGAGTTTTTAATAAAAATTTTTCAATTAATTTAATTTTTACAACTGAAAAAATCCTGGCTTTGTTTGGAAGTACAAATTTTTGAAAACAATTGTTATTCTGACTTGTATGTACTTATTATAATATGAACGTAAACACAAAAATTTTATTCCTTACCTTTTAATTCAAGTTTTTCAAAGGAAATTTTTTCAAACTAATGTATGCTTCCTAATATTTTATACAGAAAGATTTCAATCAAATATCTGAATTTTTCCTGATGATATTATAGTAAAGTGATATTTCAAAATTATTAATTGGTGCAAATCTACAGTCAATTTCATTTGCATTATGTTGTGCCTGTGATGTATTTAATAGCATGTTTAATTTATTTAAAATATAATTTTATGTGTATTGTGTATGCATGTTGCTGTTAAACTGACTTATTGTATGCATGAATATACTATCTTGCGGGGGGGATGTTTGTTAATAATTTGACTAATAAAAACAATTACAGATCATCCAAAAATTTTTTCGGTTGCACTAATGGCGGAGTGTTTCTCCTTTTAAAGATGGTAGACAGGAGGTGCCAGGTTCAAGCCTGTATAATGCTCATCGGTGCTTATTTTTTATGGAATAATGTCTGAATATGAACTTTGTCTGTGCTATTGTGTATAAGTTCTGTAACTCTAGAAAAAGTTCATTTTCGGAACATTTCCTGAAGACCTCCATGTAGTATGGATTTACAGATTTTTTACATTGTGTTACGTAAGTATGTTACTATTCTTTTTCTTTATTTATTTGCTATGTAGTTAATATGTACTTTTTAGAGATGTGCATGTGTTTATATTATGTATTATAATAAATTATTACTCTCTTGCAGAAAATGCTAATAAAAACATTGCGTATTGTTGACCATAATATTAATTTTAATAAAATTATTAATTTTTCATTTAGAAATTTTAAAGTATAGTTTTGTGTTTATCACTGTTATTATTAAAATTGTTTAGGTACTATAAGTACATAAGCATAATAATTTAGCATTATTTTCATATCGAAGCAGCTGACTAATAAAAACAATTACAGGTTATAAAAATTTGAATGTTCACTTTTGACAGATTTAATTTCATCTGTTTTTTAATCTAATGTCTCTATAAATGTATTACATATGACATTCTGAAATATAATTGCGGCATTAATTTTGCTGAGGAGCATTGTTAATAATATGGAATTTCTGAAAACTAAAATACAAAATTGACCGTAATAAAATTAATCAGCAAATTAGGATAAAGTAATGTATCAATGCACGAGGGTAGTAATATTGTGAGTGGAGTATTGTATTTTTTATTTTTTATTATTTATGGTTATGAAGAAAATTCCGCATTCAAAAATTCTTAGATTTGTAGGCAAAGAACAGTAATTTGTTTTAAAATCATTATTTCAAAGTTGCAAGGTAAAATTCTAACATTTGTTTTACATAATTTATTTCATTTAACATTCAATCCACATTTTCTTTTCAAAATAGCAAAACAAATTTTGAAAACGACAATTAGGCAAATAGTTTTAACTATTAAAAAAATATATAGATAATAATAATTTTTGAAAAAGTTTTGGTTTGAAATGTTTAAATTATTACCTGATAAATTCTAGTAATAATTAAATAAATAATTGATAAGCACTAAAGATTGTAAAAATCCCCCAACAGCTGTTTCAGGTCAAATTAATAACACAGCCTTTCATCAGGTGAGGGAAAAAAAGACATGAGTGCTTCTCTAAAGCAGCAAATACACTCTCTCGCACTTTTTAAGAAAATTTAAGGGACTTCTGCATTGGGCTTCATTTGAAGTATTATTTATTAAATTTCGGAGTAGTGCTGCTATCTACCAAAGAGATAAACCAAAAGTCCGAAAACTATTTAAAGTAAGGAAAGGAAAGTAGTATTGAAAAATATCTGCATAAAAAGTATTAAATGTCTGTTTTTAGTGTGAAGCCGATGAATGTTACAAGGGAAAATATCGGACAAGAACGGAGCAGAAGAAATATTAAAGATTTTTCTTCCATTCTGTTCTTGTCTGATGCTTGGAAATTACTCATGTAACATTGTTTTACATTTAGCTTTGAATTTTTTAGTTTTTTTTTTTAAATCTTTTTTTATTTATTCATTGTTTTTTTAAATTCTGGTCACACCAGTATTTTTATTTAAATTCGACTTTATTTGGTTTTGCTTTTCATTTAAATCAGTTTTGTGTGTAGCCACTTTCATTGCAGCACTCGTGCCTACTTTGTTTGCCTGAGGAAGAGTCATGTCTTATTTTAACCTGAAACAATTGTTGCGATTTTATGATGTTTATTCAAAGTTTTGTACTTATAACTTTTTAACGCCAGTTCTGTGGTGCTTTTTTATAATTTTATATAGGCTTTCCCCCTTTGCTGATCAATATTTAAACAAATTTTCAAAAAAATAAATCACTGTTATTCTATAACTTTATAAATAAAAACTTAAATCACATCCATGAAAATTTCTTTGAACCTCGCGTCAGGTACCTGCTGCTTTTAACAGTATTTTTACTGTCTATGCTACCTCTGATGTAAGTTCCCACTGCCTGCGGCAACGCCTTAACCAGGCACTTCAGTCTGGGTATTTCTCGATTGAAAGATGCAATACTATTATTCAAGAACTACGTTTTTCCAGATGGCTATATCTCATCATCTATTAATTACTTTAGTTTTGGCACCACGTATTAGCAACACCTAGTAACACAATTTCCCTAACCCTTGCTCTGTAATAATAAAATTATAATTACAGTAAATTTATAATTTTGTTTTTATTAATTAGATTATAAAAGTTTTACATACATTTGATTGTTATAATTTTTAATTAAAATGTCATAAATGTAACAATTTTCACAGTATTAACATTTGATTCTGATTTGCACAGTTTAAAAAGAAAAAGAAAAAAAAAATCCTTTTAATTGATTGAATGAATAAAATATAAATCGTATAACAGCTGTTGCTAAGGGACACGGACAATTAATTAAATTTGAGAAAATGAAACAGAAAAATTAATGGATAAAATTAGAGAGAAAAAAGAATTTATATTATAATAAAAAGTTACTGCCATTTCTGTTCATTTTTTGTGTCTGCGGCCCTATCTTTTCACAAATGAGATTATCCTCAACATTGTGAGAAGTACCGATACTTGCAGAACAATCCAAGAAAAATGTTTTTCTTTGTCTGGAATTTCTATGACCATAGTTAGTAAAGTTATGAATCTATAGTAATAAAGGAAGATGTCTGTCTGAGCATCTATGCGTTCAGCCTCCACTGAAGGTAGAAGTACAAAATTTGACATACAGGTGCTCAGAAGCCTTCCCGAGCGGATAGTGAAAAAAGAATTAAAAATTTGTAATTAGTTGCGGAGATATTAATTAATACATCAACCTATATCAATTAATAAACCAGTCAATTTGAGCTTTAAATGCGTTTAACGAGTGTTAAATGGCTAAATAAATTAGAAATATGGATCCGATCGTTACAAATTCAGTACCAAATGAAAGGGGTGATTTTTCTGAATCCAGGAGTGCAAACAGCATTTCAACAAGAAGATTAAATTTTTTAAAATTAACTAAAGTATGAAATTTAGATGACAACATTTCATTATTTCATTTATCAATTGTTCAGTGTCAGACATACTGGCTGACTATTCTTCCGGTTGGGAATGATTGCTTTTCGATTTCGACCACATGACCAGGTACTGGAAATAAAAAAAGCAGTTTTTGAATTTTTTCAATTTCAAATCGATTTAAACTGGAATTTTAATCACCTGTCTTTATTGTTCACCTGTCTGCAGTTAAAAATTCGAAAGTATAGTTTAAAAAAAAAAAAAAAAAAAATAGATTTATATTTATTTAAATTCATTTTATATATATATATATATATATATAATCCGTTTATGTAAAGAGACAAAAGTTACTTTTAACAGAATAATATTTTTTGAACTGAGCTATAAAAAGTAGTTTTAGAATTTCTTAAATTTTAGATGAATTTTAACAGAAATCGGCAATCGCCTTTTATAGATTAACCATTCTGAGTGCAAAATATATCAAAGATATTCATTAATATTACACGTAATACATCATTCGAAATATATTTTAAAGTACTTTTATTGAGGACTGCTAAAGTATTATAAACCGTTCAAATTCTGCATGAAATTTTCGGAGAAAACTACGGAAAACCCAGAAACATAATTTCATAAGTAATATATCATTTTAAAAGTTATTGGAATTGAAGAGTATATGTTGAAATTTTCTGTCGCCATAGGGCGCTTTGATATTTTAATAACTCAATATCTAGAATTCTAATTATAATTAAATTACTTATAATACATCATTTAAAATATTGCAGACTTTTAAACTGATATAAGCCGTTAAATTCCTTACAGGAGTTTCAGAGAAAACCCAGAACACCTTTATTCCAATATCTCCAATTCTAATTATGATGCAGGCTTTCAAATTCCAATATACCGCTCACATTTCGTATTAAGGGTTTTTAACATTATTTAGCCCGCAGTTAAGCAAGTTTTAGAGAAAACAACAGAAAAATCAGACACAATTTTTTTTAATAACAATGTTTATATTACCTTTATATCTCAGCTTCTAATTAACATAATTTCACATGTAATATATCATTTTAAAAGTCATTCAAATTGAAATAGAAGAGTACATATTGCAAATATCTGTTGCAAGAGGGCGCTTTGATATTTTAACAATTCACATATCTGCAATTCTGATTCTGATTAAATTACTTATCGGGAGAAGATTAGAAGACTGTAGGCCCCAACGGGTTCGGGATTCGCCACAATCAGAATTTTCAAAGGTTCATGGTGAGTGAACAGGCTGTTTCAAATCAGGAAACGCCATAGTCGCCACAGAAGAGAAATTTGCTACAGTTAAAATTTTCAAAGCCATTTGCACTATGAGCGAGCAAGCTGTTGCAAGTTCTAAAATGAGGATAAAGCACTGCAGGCGCCACCGAGTGGGATTTTGCTAAAGTCAAAATTTTCAAAGATCATAACATGGTGATTGAACAGGCTGTTTCAGATATTGAAACGAGAAGACTGTGCCGCAGGCGCAACCGAGTTAATTTACTGTGGTTAAATTTATCAATAAAGCTATTTGCATTACATGTCAATAAAACTGTTTTAGGCCCTGAAACGAGTGCCGCCACCGAGCGAGGGTTTCGTAAAATCAGATGTTTCAAGGATCGCGAAACAGCTGGTCGCCGAAGGCGGCTAGATAAAAACATAAATTAATAAGGATATTTTATTTGCCAGCTTGCAAATAGATTCTCTTGGAAAATGCCCTAATTCACCATGGATATTTTTTATTTAGAGATGGGGTGTTATTAAAAAAAATATTAAGTGAAAAATCCTATTTTATTTTAGGACTGCGGCTGCCCAGTCGGCAGAGCGCCGGCCTCGTAATTGGAAGATTGCGGGTTTGGTACTCGAGCCAGCCAAAGACTGTCGTGTATACTAATGGTGGCTGGTGCACGGGAAATCTGTCGTAACCGCAATGTCCTCCATGTTCCCATCAAAAATTGTACCGCTGGGGGTCACGGAAGTGGGAGAGCCGTCTCTTCCGTGGAGGATCAAAATAGTGATGGCATGTCTCCGGACAACCTCTAGGGGTGCATCCCAGGCTGTCGCCAATTGCCCAATTGAACTCTGTTTTTTACAGAACTTTATACCTATTACTTAAAAAACACAAATACGCTTATGTTTTTTTTTTTTTTTTTTTTTTTTTGAATTTTTTTTACTAAACCTAGAAATTTTTGCATAACTCAACCATAACATTTTATAAATAAAAATTCAAATGACTTTCACATTTTTTTCTGGCCTAAATTATATAAAGTTTCTAAATATTTTCTTCCAGATTGTGCTTTTACAGAAATTGCTTTTGATTTTTGGTGCAACATTTAAGAAATTAAAAAAAAAATTATACTATCCATTTGTAATTATTAATATATACAATAATAGTTAAGAATTGACTATGCACTCTTGTGGTGGGGGTTATGTATGCGAAGCATACAAACATGCATGATAGTAATTGCTACGGCACTGACTTTTATGCAGAAAGAAAGCGGCATTCAGGGTTTTTTTGTTTTTGTTTTTTTGTTTTACATATATGCGAAGAGTACATACATATGTGATTCTGAGTTTTGGGCATTTTGAGAGTCATTCACAGTGAGGTAATGGTATTCAGTTTTTGTTGTGTGCAAAAAGCTAGAGTTACATTGAGATTCATACATAGAAAAATAGTTGTACCTAGTATTTTTTTTAATGTGCACAAAATGTACGTACGTGATGATAATGATAGTTACAGTACCAAATTTGATGAACACTTTTTCTTTTTCAAGACATTACACTTATTCACATATTAAGGTAGTTCATTACCAATACGCATAAACTTGAAACTGTGTTTTAAATGTATTATACACATAATTTCTAAAATAAAAAAAAAGTTTGTTGTTTACATATTAATCACATGTAAGCGATTAATCGCTGGTATGTTGTTAATACAACATGTAGCTTATATGCATATTGAAATATTTATATTTATTTATGAATATTAGAGAAGCGATTCTGTAAAATATATAACATTATCATATATGTTTATATTTATGTACATAAATATTTCGTCAATGGCGTGTGGTTAATAATGTAAGTATAAAAAGTTCTTTTAAAACAGTATTAATCAACAGTTGTTGTTGGCGCTTTTTGTAAGACTGGGGAAGTTGCACACGGAAGGAAAAACAATTTCTTTTAATTGTAATCGATATAATCAATCTTGGGAATCCGAAAAATCCAATTAAAATAGTAAAAATAATTCAAATTAACTTTTAATTAACGTTCTAAAATCGCTAAAAACCGAAACAAAACCACGTGATCCGAAAACGCTCCGTGAGGGGGTTGACGTGACGTTCACAGTTCACGACGTGTGAATGTTTACATTCTTCTACCGATTGCTTTTCTTTTTGTTCGCTCTATTCTAATCTGTATTTTATAGTTTATTCTTAAAATTTTTACCTTTTGTAAAAAATAACTTTACTTATATTTCTATTTTTATTTGTATAATGTCGATTTTGGATTTGTAAAAGAGCAATTGGATAATCTGCCGAAAATAGATGCTCTTTCCATATTCTCATTTTTGGAATGAAACCTGGATTTTATTAGCGCATAAATAAGAGTAGCTAAAGCTAAACTATCTAGATTTGTTCTGTATTCATATTTTGAAAATTATAAACGTCTTCATAATAGAATTTTAGCATTGCTTTAATATATTAGTAGTATTTTTTTACGTTTCTCTAATTTTTTAGATGCTTGTAAATACGAATATTTTTTTTTCATAATATATGCTTAAAGATTTAATTATAATTAAAATATTCATTAAAATTTCATAGTACATAAAAATATATTTTACTGATTATTTATTTTATTATTTTTAACCAGAATTTTTTAATTATGTTATTTTACAAATTATATATGATTATTTTAAAGAGCTGTCATTAATTATGTATTTAATATTTACTTCATGTTTTTGCAACAAAAAAAAAATGTTATTTTCAAATTGCATTATTTATTCATTTATTATTTTTATTTTATTAAAAAAAAAAAAAGTTTTTATAATATTTTAAGTAAATTTTTTAAATATATATATATATATATATATATATATATATATAGATGTAGATATATGTCAATTTTATCCATTTAATTTTCCATTTAATTTTCTTAAATTTATTCTTTTATTTTATTTGAATTATATTGTTCGTTGTTTACATTAGCAACGGCTGTTACACAACTATTTATTTACCGGGTGATCCAAAAGTCAGGTCGAACTTTAAAAATGAATAATTCGAAAACGAATCAAGATAGAAAGATACGGTTTGCACCAAACGGATGGAAAAGAAGCCGGGTTTTGTGTGCAAGGAAAAAAAAAAACAGTTCTGTTGGCGACCAACAGATAGCGTTGTCGGAATTCTGATGTAGGATTGTGCAAAGCCACAAACTATATAAAAAGGAGCAACTGCAGCAGGTAATGGTAGTCGAAGCTTACATTCATCGAAATATCGCATTCTTAGTCGCTACATTAATCACGCATGGCCTCCAAGATCTCCCGATCTGACATCCTGTGACTTTCGGCTGTGGGGAATCTTGAAGTCAAAAGTGTACCACGACCAACCGGAATCACTAGTATCACTGAAAGATGCCATACGCCAAAATGTGTCTGCCATAACGCAAGAAATGCTACTAAATCCTGAGAACTATTGTTAAGTTATAATATTGAAGTGTATTAAAAAGTTATTCCTAGCTTAAAAAACTTTATCTTCGGTTGCAGACTCTGACAAGGTTGCCTGAAGTATAAATATATATTATTATTATTGTTTATTGATTTTTTAATCTCAATTTTGTACACAGTCTAAGGGAATATATATATATCTCATGAAAAACGGCAGTTTTTCGAGTGACGCAAGCGGAAGGACAAACGGACGGAAAGCTGCGAACTCATATATACGGCTAGTTTAACATCAAAGAGATTTGTAAAAGCCCACACTTAATATCTCAGCAAATAAGCCATATTTTGATCTGATCTTTTCAAAATAGTCTTTTACCTTCGGTCTTAATCTATCCTGAAAATTTTACATTTCTACATGCAGTATGTTTTGAGATCTGAATCTCAATTTAAAGCCAAAAGGGGAAAATGTGTGGTGTAAGGCTGTAAGGTTGTAATGGACTAAATTCATGAAAAAATATCTCTAAAACCGCACGAACGATTTTAATTTAATTAATATATGCTGTTAATGGGATCTTTCTGAATCTAGTAACATTTTTGTTTTTTTTTTCAGGAAAACTCTTGTTTTTTGTAAAAGTTGCATTTAAAATAGAACTATATTACTCCGCCAAAATGCATGCTTTTATTCGGCGAAAATGTCGTAATTCGGTTCTTACTTTCAAGGCACGTTGGTTGGCTGACCAACGTGAATTCAGTCAATAAATTTTTGTTATGAAGAAAATATTTTTAATTGCGAAAACGTTTAAATCCCTCAGGCGCACGAATTTATACCATGGTCTATGGTCTTTGGAGCGCATGCGTACATCATCCGGATGCGTACATCCTGTAGACGCTAAGCTAATTGCTTACACTCTCGATGCACTGTATCTCTGCGCGGTGTTTGTTTAATTTGTTGATTGGATATCCTTCCATGATTTAGTAGTAATTGTTTTATAATTTTATATTCTTAAAACTTGCTTATATTTTTTAACTTAATTTTACGTATATGTAATTATAGGCTTCGTCTGATGTCTCGAAAGTATTGTTATGGCATTGCTTTCATTTATTATAGTCGCTTTTTTCGCAAAATGTTACTCAGTTTTCATGTTATTATTGGTAATATATCACCTTTTAGCTTAGCAATTTTTGGAAAAATAAATTTAAATGTTTTGATTAGAGATTCTAACTAATCGAGAAACTAAGAGATACTTCGATTACAGTGCAAAATTTATTTATTGGGATAAAATAGCTGTATTATTCTTCTCAAAAAACAGAATCCTAAAAAGTTTATTTTTGAATGATACAGCCTTGTAAAACGAAGCAACAAAAATCCTATATATGATAACATGGGAAGGGAGAAAGGGAGCTATTTGACTGATGTACAGCCTTAATTAGATACATCACAAGTCTAATGTAATGGGATAGTTGGGGAATGTTGTATGCACTGTATTTGTACCGAAGTGGCTAATCGGACCGTTGGTGCGATTAGTATACAGGCTAATCGGACCATCTTTTCCAAGGAGAATAAGTTAGCACTGATAAAAGAGTAAAACTTATAAATAATATAATGTGTCTCGTCCTCGTGCATGAAAAATTATCTTTTTTACTTTTTTTTTTTTTGAGTGTAGGAGTGGGGTAGAGATTAATTATTTTCACAAAAATTTTGTACTCTAAATCATACTAAAATTCTTCATAAAAGGGCAATAAATCAAAATAATTTTTATAAAGCAAAAATGAAAATAATAAAGATTTCGAAAATTGAATAAGAAAAATAAAAAATGCAACACAAAAACAGATCTTAGTAAATGGGTATTTTTAATATTTGAAAAAAATCTCCGCAATATGTTTGTTTATGAATGTGTATAAATGAATCTGCATATACAACTACAGAGATGTTATTTGTTTTTTTATTTCTTGTCCTTCTTTCCTTTTTTAAAAAAATTAAACTGTTCCAATATAATTCGATGCAAACCAAACCGAATTTTCTATACAAATATATGTATGATTTTTCTGAAAAAGACTTTTGTACGTATTTTGTAATGTTTTCTAACAGCAATGTTGAAATAAACATGGATTTTAGATCAATCACATTATACTCTTTCAAACTGTTAAAAGTTTGAATTTGCAGTTGAAACAAGCAAAATAATTAGTACTATATTACAGAGAAAATTCAAGGTCAAACAAGCAAAATCATTATTATGACCAGTGCAACAAGGAAGGAAGCTGTCCGAATAGCCTCTACACTAATCGCGCCGATGGTCCGAATAGCAACGGCCTATTTGTACATTATAACTGAATATTGTTAAATTTTAAATGAATTTCAATGTCTTAGTTGTGTATCATAATAATCATTTATAATGTTTTAATCATTTATAATGTTGCCACACTACCTGGAGAACCTGGTATAGTCAGAGAATTTGAAAATTGACTATAAAAGTCAGGAAAAAGAAAAAAAAAAAAAAAATCTGCCAATGCACGGTCATTTCCCCCTTTTTTTTTTAAACACATCCACCCTTCTTTTTGATCATGTAAGGAATTTCTTATGTCGCTTATAAGCGACAAATGCTATCATTATATGTAAATTTTGTGTTTGCAAGTGGGACCTTAATTATTTTGCCCTCAACACAGTCAGTGCTCAATATACAGTTAGACTGGAATTTTTTTAGAATATACCTGGAAAACCTTTGAAATGTCAGGTAATTTCATTCTCCTGTTTGAGTGGCAACCCTGTATCAAGCTTATACTGTACTCTACTCTAAATATAATAATGCAGCACAAGCAGTATAAAGAAAATAAGGCTGAGCTTTACTATAGGGTACCCGTTGGCGATTCATGATGTTTCGCCAATCTTTTGTATCGGAACTTCATTTAACTGTCTTTGAATTTTGTTTTTCTTTTTGCGCCAGCCGCGCGCGTCTGTTTATCGTAATGCGGCCCAGCTGAAAGATTTTTCTTTTTAATGCGTTTTTGAGATATAAAAATTAATTTTTTGAGTGTACTTTTTAATAAACGGAATTATTTAGGGGGGAAAGTATATTCTAGTAATTGATGCAGTATAGATTTTCATGCATTTTCTTATTTATGTGCCATGAATTAGGAGTATCCAGTGATGTTTTTTTTTGTTTTAATATCGGGATAGTGACTACTGTAGTACGGATTTTTTATGCATTTTCTGATTCATGTGCTACGACTTACGGGTATCCAGTGATATTGTTTTAGTTTTAATATTGGGATACTGACTGCTGTAGCATGAATTTTCAGATTCGTGCACGACGAATTAGCTGCATCCAGTGATTTTATTTATTTTTTGTTTGTTTTGTGATTGCTTCTGTACTGATTTTCATGCATTTTCAGATTCATGCAAGGATGTAATTTTGAAAATTTGGGGCAAATCTTCAAGTTATTTTATATTATACATCATTTATAATGCTGAATTTTATGTGTTAAAGCTTGAAAGCTCTCTGATTTTTTTTTTTTTTTCTGTATGTGATGAAGTAGCTCTAATTTTTATTACTGTTTTAAATATTTTCTTAATATTTAAAATATGCTTAAGTTATTTCAGTGAATTTCAAAACAAGCACCAGAGAGAAACAATAATTTATTTTCTTAAAATGTGTTTTTGATGTTTTGTAATGATTCAGAGTATCGATTTGCAGTAACCTACTCATTCAGTGAGATGTACAACAGCGATGTGCGCCTTATACTAAAGCTATTCTTTTTTTTTTTTTTTCCCATAGCAGTTAATCGTACAAATGCATCTTAAAAATTAAACCCACTTTCAAGGCCTGCATTAATTATCGTTAATAGATTGCTCACACTGTTTAGTGACAGTTTGTTTATAATTTCATTTCTTACCAAATTTATGCAACTGAAAAACTATTTTCACAATTTGACCGAAATCACAATATTTTTGAAAAAAGTTCATCCTGAATGAGGAATTTGCACACATGGGGGATTTGAACAAAATCCCATTCTTCTGGTAGTTTTAGGCCCATAAATTTCAGAAAGTTTATTTAAAATGCAAAAAAAATTTCTCATTAATTTAAAAAATAACTTTAAAATTAACTAAAAATCACGTGACTTTAAAACGCTGCCTGACGTCACACTTTATGATGCTTCAATGTACGTACGTTTAAACTTTCGTAATTATTAATCGTTTATGTGATTTCTGAGCTTTTCATTTTCATCTTATAATCATTCAATATCATTATCGCCATTTTCCATTATCATCATTTTCAAATGTTTTCTTTTCATGGTGGTTGTCCAATGTTTTCACGCTAAAGGATAACTTTTGAGAAGCGTTAGCCGTTGTATTAGTGCAAAATGGTACAATACAATATTTATACTACAATTTTTAATATCAGTCATTATTATAACATAGAAAACCTATTTCACTGATTCAAGAAGCAAAGAATGAAATCGAATGTAAACAACGATTACTTTCGTTTGGTGTCATAAAGAGTGACGTCACGATATATTATACTGCGTTTTTTCTATACAGTAAATACTGCGATGTTAAAATTGTTATAAATCAGTCATTAGATTTCAAATAAAGAAAATGTATGTATTTATTTTCTTACCTTTTCATTTTCTATTAGAATAAAATCAGAAAACGTGCAAATTGTCTATTGTGACTTTTTTGTGAAAGATTTATTATTATTATTATTATTATAGAATTTAATGTACTTCTTTAGTATAAATGTGTGATCTTGTTTTTTAATTATCGTATTTTGGATAATTGTCTAGCATTTTGCATAAAAAGCAAATGTAGTGAAAACACTGGTTTGTTTATATTTGACAACATTTTTGTTCTTCATAACAGACGAAACATGTCATTACATTTTATGAAAAACTAATTGTAAGTTTTAAGAAAATAAAACTATAAATATAGATATATCTTACCGCTAAATCATGGAAGGAGGTGGAATATCCGTAGACATTGATTAAATATAAACAACTCTTGCTGCCAGGGATAACTGTAGAGCGTTTTAGCTGTACGAGCTGCCACAGGGTTGCCATAATACTTACTGTGTAATGGTGTAAAGGGTTTTATCAGTTTTTACAGCCTTCTTTTATCTCAAACACTTTAAGGATATATTTTAAAGTTTATAGTTATCAATTTCCCAATGTATTATTTAATATTTACTATTAAATTCCTATTTCTGCAATTTCTAAAAACATTTCAAAAAAAAATTAAAGCAATGTTATAAATAGTTGGCCGAATACCGAGTAATTGTAAGAAAGAATAATTGATACATATGTGAAGAATTTCGCACATCTTGAAATTTAAAAAAAAAGTCTTTTAAACACAAAATTTAGTTAATCCCAGTCTCCTTTTGTTAACCATAGCTTTTGATAAAATATTTTTAACACTACTGTACAAGGTGAAATTAACCCTAGAGGATCAAAAATGCGTGCGGATTCAGACAAAATGCGTCTTTTTGTTAGTGGTGGTTTGAGAGTAAGTGCGGTTTTGAAAATAAATGTATCTGCTAAAGAGTTCCAGTAAAGTCCTAGAACTTTAGAACTTTCATTGTTGTTTGGTATTATTTTAAAGTCTGTATCTGTGATGCAATTTTCTCGAAATTCCGCAAGGAATTCATTTGAATTGGAATTCCACTTTCTCAAATGAAACCCATGTTCTTCCAAAACATTAGCAGTTTCCTTAGCAATTGATATTGCGCTATTAACTGAGTTTGAACCAGATATCAAGTCATCCATATATATATCTTTTAACAAAGTACGCGAGACGTGTGTATTTTGATTATAATCTAGAGCGATTTGCTTAATGCACCTAGTGGCCAAAAAGGATGCTGGAGCAAGGCCATATGTAACAGTCTTCAATTTATATTCCTTTATTTCCTCATTGGGGTTGTATCTCCAAAGGATTTTTTGATAATTTTGATCGTCCTCAGAAATTACAACCTGGCGGTACATTTTCTCCACGTCTGCAGAAAAAACTATCTCCGGTAATCGAAAATTAAGTAAGATCTCAAAAATGTCTCGTTGTAATTTAGGGCCAACACCTAAAACTGAATTTAATGATTTACCATCAGAAGTTTTACAGGAACCGTCAAAAACGACTCTTAATTTAGTGGTAGTGCTAGAAGGTTTAATAACTGCGTGATGAGGTAGGAAATATTGTTCCCTTTGAGAAATATTTAATGAATTCTGAGTAATTACCTCCATGTGTCCTAATTGTTCGTATTCATATAAAAAATCTTTATATTGTTGTTCGAATTCCGGATTTTCAGAAAATTTCCTCTCCATTGCATATAATCGGGAAAGTGCAGCGGGTTTTGTATTGCATAATTCAGATTTGCATTTATAAAATGGTAGTTTCACCACAAAACGGCCTTCTGGATTAATTGAATAATTTTCCTGAAAATGTGACTCCACAAACTGTTCCTCGGGTGAAAGTAACTTCTCACTTGGATTAAAAACTTCTTCTAATTCCCAAAAACGTTTTAACTCACTATCAATATTAGTTTCGTAAATATGTAAATTTGAAATCGAATTAGATTTTGTCTGAGATTCAGGTAATTTTCCGGATACGAGAAAACCAAAAATTGAATTTTGAGCAATTAAACCATTCTCAGTACAAATTGTTTGACCAGGAAGTAAAATAGAAAAAAAATAATCAGATCCCAAAATCATATCAATTTTACTTGGAATTTCAAATTTGGGATCGGCCAGTTGCATATTTTTTAAATGCGAAAAATGTTCCTTGTTTATTTTCTCTGATGGCAATAGAGCTGTTAATTTATCTAATATAAAAACTCGCATGGATAACTTGACATCGGAATCGTGAATGGAAATTAAATTAATGTCTGTATAACCTTTAGTTATTGCAATCTTTGAATTTGCTAACCCTTTGACGGGAAATCTTGCATTTTTTCTCTCATAACCTAAAATACTCATACATGATTCAGTGATAAAAGAACTTTCAGAGCCTGAATCGCATAAAATTTTTAGCACATGTCTCTGACCCATTGAATCATAAATATAAGCGCTAGCTGTAGGAAGTAAAGCGAAAGATGTTTGTATAGAATGGTTATGAGTACTTGTTTGGAATTGAGATATGCCAGATGGCTCTGTACGATTCTCAGAGTTTTCAAAATTATTACCAGCAGATGAAGCCGAAGCTGTATAAGTTTTCAAATTATTATCGCATATACTAGAATGATGTTTTGCATTACAAAAATGACAGGTATAAGTGGAATTACATTGAGCGATAGAGTGTTTATTAGATAAACAATTGCTGCATAATGAGTTCTTTCTAACAAATTGTTTTCTATCCTTAACAGGAAGTTCTTTAAATTTAAAGCATTTGAACAAGAAATGATTATTGTTTTTACATAAAATGCATTTGTAATTAACGTTAGAATGAAACTTAGATAACTTAAATTGTTTATCCTTATTTTGTTTATACTCATTCTCTTTACTCTCATTTTCATTACATAATTCCATAGATGCACATTTATCATTAATAAATTGTAAAAAGATCTCTAAAGTAGGAAAATCAATTTTTGCGGAATATTGTGCCCATTCTTCACGTGATTTATGGTCAAGTTTTTGTAATAAAATATAAATTAACCATACATCTCTTTCAGTAGCTTTAGTGTCAATAGTTTTTAATCCCCTAATTACTTCATCCGAAGTATCTGCTATCTTACGTAAGTTATATGCAGTAGCATGACTTACAGTTGGTTGATCCATAAAGGTTTTAATAAGTGCAGAAATAATTTGTTTTTTCTTATCATACCTAGTAAGTAATTTTTCCCAGGCTTCTAGATAACTATTCTCAGATATTGGAATGTGTTTAATAATAGAAGCCGGTTCGTCTTTTAATAAACCCTTTAGGTATTGAAATTTTTGTACATTACATAAATTAACATTTTCATGAACTCATGATATATACAAATCCTTAAAAGACATCCAATCTTTATAATTTCCAGAAAACGGACAAATATTTAATTTAGGCAACCGAAAATTACTAGATATAGCACTTGTATTAATGGGGGGATTTTGAAAATTTAAAATATTTGTTTGCATGTTTACAGATAAATTTTCAAGTTTTTGTTGAAGCTTGGCTTTGGTTTCATAATATTTCAATTCAAATTCTTCTATTTCTGAAATTTCATCAGGTAATTCAGAATCGGCTTTATCAAAATCAGAATAAATAATTTCAATCTTTTCAAGTTTATTTAAGAGATCATGTTTTTGAAAAATTTGATTTTCATTATTTATGAAATTCATAATTCTAGTAAGCGCAGATTTCGCTCTGCCTCGATAACGTTTTGCTATTTTTTCAGCATCTTCTAAAGCAACAGTTTCATTACTGTCATCGTCATTGTTCTTTTTGCTTGCCATTACTACGTAATGGAGTAATGCAAAAAACCAAAGTCAAACTTGTAAAATAGGAAAATAAGTACTTATCTGTTTTATTCCTTAATAGCTGCGCTTGGATATCCAAATTTGTAAGCTAGCGAAAATTCACACATGTTCACCAAAAATCTCGCCGGTGCCTCCAGAAAATGTTATGTAATGTGATGCGAAGACAATAATGAACACTTATATTTTTCTTTCACAAACGAAAACTATATTTAACAAACAATACACAGAATTAAATATGCGTGGAGAACATAAGGTGCGATAAATCATTGCAATTTAGTAATAAACAATAATAATGTAAAGTAATAACTGCGAAAATAAGAATGCGAAAGATAGCATGCAAGCTACCATGCGGATGAAAAAGAATAAACTGTTTCTTGCGGTTGAATATTTACGATAAACAATATAATGCGAAGATAATGCGTAAATAATAATACGAAGTAATATTTGCAAATAATGCGAAAGATAGCATGCAAGCTACCGTGCGGATTAAAAAGAATAAACTGTTCTTTTCGGTTTCTGTTCGAGTAGAGTTGAGATGTTCGTACCCGTTGAACAGAAAAAAGTAAAGTTGAGATGAAAACAGAGTTAAATAGAAAGTGTCATTGAGTGCGGAGTTCGATTATGTTTGGAATCGAATATGACTGTATGGTGGAAATCGAACAAACAGCTTTTAAAAAACATCCAGTTAATTAAAAGAACCAGTATTCAATGCTGTATTACAAAATGCCATCAAAAACTTTATTTTCTTTATAGTCATATACAGTACAGTCAACTCCCTCTAATCCACAGATTTATAATCTGCAAATCCTTCTAATCCATAATTGATTTTTTAATGTAAAAGAAATTTATATCTCATTAAAAAAAAAAAAAAAAAAAAAAAAAAAAAAATCACATTTCTCACATTTTTACTTTTTTTAAAATCAAATTTTTAGCTTAATCCTTGGTTTGGAACACAATTGGAGAAGGGGGAAGAGTAACATTCTTGTATTATTATCCTGCAATTCATGCAGACTAGCACTTAAAACAAACCACTATTACATCAATGTTTAACAAAATTAATCAGTGAGGAATATTATTTCCGAACTTTCGAAAGTATTTTGTTTTGTATTTTTTTTAAATATGTTTGTTTACATTATACAGGTACTTATTATTTGAATATGCTTAAATTATTTATCATAATATATGAATGAGATAGATTAGTTTTATTAATATTGAAGAAATATTTTATTCTAAAATTTATTAGAAATCGTCTTTCCATTTTGATGTCTATTTATGAATTAATAATAACCGACTTTGTATCTGCAAAAGAAAACTGTAAACAAAGGCAATGATCCAATCAGCAAATTCCTATAGTCCGCACAACCTGTGGACAAAACTTTTGAGAGTTAAAGGGAGTTGAGGGAGGGGGGGGGGGGGTTAACATTAGTGGTGATCTCGTGCAACAATACACGAATACAATTTTACTGCAGAACAATATAGTATAAACAATTGTGTGTACTCATTCAATTCATCTCATTCAATTAAATATTTTATAGCAGTGTTTGACACAACACAATGTAAATAATTATAAATAATAAAAGTTTTAGTTTTGATACAGAAGTTTTTTTTAAGTGAATTGTTATTCGAAAGTTGCAGACAAAAACTGTCCACAAGCCGCTTTTCTGTGTCCGCAACTATGTTGCGGTGTTTCTGCCACTGGGTCGAAATCCATCGATTCATGTCTTATTAACAAAATTTACCTTTATCATGGCTAATTGCTCAAATAAGCGATTGTTTCTCTTTTTCACTAAATAAAGATAGGCAAATATAACATCCTATTTAACATACACCTATATAACAGGCGCTTTTTTCGTTAATATAATTGAAGTCGATTTTGTAAATACCGGGTGTGGAATTATTGTCTATTTTATCTTTTTCATTCCTAATATGTTGGATGAACAATCAAACCCAATAGAAATATTTTCCAACATATTAGGAACGAAAAAGATAAAATAGACAATAATTCCACACCTGGTATTTACAAAATCGACTTCAATTATATTAACGAAAAACGTGCCTGTTATGTAGGTGTTACAAAAAGGAAAATTTACGATCGTAAAAAAGAACATAAATCAGATTTAAAACATCATAGGCTATCTACCGCACTCTCCTTTATCCACCATAATAACCCTATCAACATTAACTCAATTACTACTAAAAAATTTGCTGCATATAATAATCACAGTTATGCCCTAAAACGAGAGGCCCTCGAAATTCTGACTAACCCCTACGCAATTAACGAAAGAGAACACGCAACAATACCGGAAGAATGACAGCCAATCTTAAATTTAACTGAAGTGAAGCGAGGAGAAATAACGAGCCGACGAGGATCAACAATAGAGTCAGATGAAGAGAAAGAAGTCACTTAGCACCTGTTGATGAGTGCGACGCACTTGAAATACGTAATGTGCATAAAAGAAATAAGGACATTATGTAAGGTAATTGTGTAAATTTATTTAATAGACAAACATATTTAAAAAATACGAAACAAAGCATTTTTGAAACTACGGAAATAATATTCATCACTGATTATTTTTAATTTTGTTAAACATTGATGTAATAGTGGGTTGTTGTTTGTTTTAAATTTTCCATATACTTTCCTGACATTCTTTGGATTGACTTAGCATTAGTCTGTGTGAATTGCAGGAAAATAAATACAAGAATGTTACTCTCCCCCCCACCCCCTTCAATCGTGTTTCAAAGCAAGGATTAAGCTAAAAATTTGTTTAAAAAAAGGTAAAAATGTGAGAAATGTTGTGATTTTTTTTTTTTTTTTTTTTTTTTTTTTAAATAGGAGATATAAATTTCTTTTACATTAAAAAATCAATTATGGATTAGAAGGAGTAGCAGATTATAGGTCTGCAGATTAGAGGGAGTTCACTGTACTGTATATGACTATGAGGAAAATAAACCTTTTAATGACATTTTATAATACAGTAATTATTGCATACTGATTATTTTAATTAACTGGATGTTTGTTAAGAGCTGTTTTATCAGAATATATAAGCAAGTGATCCAAACTATTTATTACCAGTTAAAGAAATAAAATTGTCTAAATTATAAAACTTTACACTGTTTAAATTGAAATTGATTTTTTTTACTGGATTTCAAGTAATTTGGAACGCGATTATCTGATACCGAAGTTCACTTTCGTAAAAAGCTCATAATTATTAATTAACTATGTAATTAAATTTTTATAGGTATAATTAAAGTTACTTAAAGTTATTTATAAGATAAATGCATCCATTGTAGCTTACAAGTCTGCAATTTATAGGATAAATTTTTAAGAAACACACTTTCTTCCATTTGGTAGAAACCGGCCGGTTTTTTCCATGATTTTTTCCGCCTTGGAAGAAACTTGCCAACCCTGCTTGAAAATTATCACAATAACTTTTGAACCGATTTGCTTAAAATCTCCATATATAAATAGCCCTCTTTAATAAATCCACCTAGTTCATTAATAAATTGTAGCTGCCATTTCGAAAAAAAAATGGTGGCAACTTCATAAGAAAAGATAAATCGACCTAACCTTCCTATGAGCCGGAACGACTTGTTGTAATTTTTTGATCAATAACCTCTAAAAAGTAATGATATCAGTACAAAAACCCTTAACGGGTTAAAAGTTTGTGACGCAGCTACCTTATCACTATAAGAATTTGAAATATGGGTCTTAAAAATAATGATGTCAAAATTTAAGTGACGCTTTTCTATTAGTTAAAATATACATAGATTTTCTTATTTGATCATTTGTTTTTTTCTTTTATTTATATTTACAATGCAAACATAATATTTTTAACTTCATGATAAGACAAATATATAAAATATACTCACTGATGCTTTTTCATTTGCATTTCAATTTCAAAATAACAGTTTTAAAAGGAATGATATAAAAATTCCAGTCACGCCTCGGTGTCATTTTGAAAGATTTGTTTTTAGATTCCATTAAAATTACCTTTGTTTTGTCTAATAAAGCATATTTACACATTGAAACAGTGCTTTTAATTTTCAAATATACTGTCAAATAATCTCACTTTAACTGAGTTTGCATTATAAATTAAATTTATTTATTTCAATAAATCGATTTGTTTTTTGCGTCACGCTATCCAAAACTGCAAGTAAAATTTGTGCAAATGTTGTCTTTGCATCACACTGTCTCTTTTCACAAATTCTCACTTAGTTGAATACTATGATACAAAATAACATTTACAAATTATTTTACTCACAGTTTTGGATTGCGTGACGCAAAAGACAAATCGATTTATTGAAATAAATAATTTTAATTTATAATGCAAACTCAGTGAAAGTGTGATTATTTGACAGTATATTTGAAAATTAAAAGAACTGTTTCAATGAGTAAACATACTTTATTAGACAAAACAAAGGTAATTTTAATGGAATCTAAAAACAAATCTTTTAAAATGACACCGAGGCGTGACTGGAATTTTTATATCATTCCTCTTAAAACTGTTATTTTGAAATTGAAATGCAAATGAAAAAGCATCAGTGAGTATATTTTATATATTTGTCTTATCATGAAGTTAAAAATATTATGTTTGCATTGTAAATATAAAGAAAAGAAAAAAGCAAATGATCAAATAAGAAAATCTATGTATATTTTAACTAATAGAAAAGCGTCATTTAAAATTTGATATCATTATTTTTAAGACCCATATTTCAAATTCTTATAATGATAAGGTAGCTGCGTCACAAACTTTTAACCCGTTAAAGGTTTTTGTACTGATATATATATATACAGATATACTGGCATCTCATAATTATAAAAGTAATCTAATTTAGGTAATTTTAGCATATACTATTCTAGATTATTTAAGCAATGAAAATATGCATATTATTCAGTTAAATATTATTACTCAATCCCAATATTTTATTTCTGTACTTATTCCTAAACTAATAACAGTTTTTCTCGATAATTAATTAAGTGTTCTATTGTGCTTCATCTTACGCAATTGGTATATATTGTGTACATTTTCTTAAAATAAGATACAGAAAATTTGGTAATTTCCTGTTTTAATAGCCGTCATATTCATTATAATATCATATAAGAGAAATTCTTAAAATAATCAAAATGGTTATAAATAGTAATACATTTGTTTTTAAAAAAAATTACAGCTTGCCCCTTTACAGTAAGAATAAGTTAAGCAATTAAATAAATTTTGTAAATAAAAGTATAAACATACAATAAATGTCTATTCATACAATTTTCTTATTTTTTTAATTTCAGTCATAAACAGAGACAGCTTTTGATAAAATAATTTGTTGGATCAAATGTTTATTGCTGTAAATTAAGTTAAATGTAAAAAAAAAAAATATTTATTCATCAATAAATAAGCGGATAATTCTTGAATTATGAACTTCTTCCCGAATATATATAGATTAATTTTGATCCAAATTTTAGGATTTGTTTTAATTTGAAGAAAATAAAATGATTAAAAATGTAGACATATTATTAATACTTCTTTAAGGACTCACTAACTACCAAAAACTACCTAACCTATGTTATAGTCAATTTTAGAAATATATGCATTTAATTTTTATTTAATAATAGTAATAAGGCCTAGTAATTTATGACCTAATAATTCTAGCATTAATTAAAAAAAATAATTACAAAATTTCCAAAATAAATGAATTTTTTAACTTTCTTCAATTTTTTTCAATAAAATAAATTAGATTCATTAAGACAAATTGTAAATGAATTTTATTAAAATTTATTTGAAACATTTCACAACAGAAGTAACTAATACGAAATCCATCCTCTCTGTTCTAATAACTTTACTTTATTATTGTTTTAATTTTGCTACCTTATAATTCAATTTAAAGATCATTTGCTAAATAATATTTTGTATTAAGTATGCATGTTATTTTTCTGCTGATAAATTTACTAGATTTTAAAGATTGATAATAATTATTTAAGTATTCATGTATATTTTATAAAGGAGTGTTAAATTTTGAGCTGGTTTCCTAGTAGTTTTGAGATGTTAAATAAGTATTATTAATTTGCCTATTTTTTTAAATAGAGTTGTTTATTTTAATAAATTAAAATTTGAATGAAAATAAATCGATACATACTTCCGGAAAATTTAGAAAACAAGTTTCCTAATGTTATTTATTGATAAATAACACTGCTCTGCGATTTTTTTTTTTTTCGAGATCTCATCCCATTCTTGCTGATTCTTATGAAAATGTCCTCCTGAATCCGAATATGACTCCCATTTTGCCCAATCACCCACCGTTTTCTAGATACACCACCCCCTCCCTCAATTTCTTTCCCTAATCGATAATTTTATTATCAAGAATCTCATTTGAAGAATGAAAAATAATTACTTTGACACCTGAAAACATTATATATATATATATAAAGTTTAAGAAAATAAAATTAATAACAGATTACAAAATATAAGATATGCAATGCTTAATTTCAGAGGCAAATCCCCCCCCCCCCCTAAATTTTTTCCTTGTTACAAATGTCCGTGTTTTACAATTTTCCAACACTGTAACCCCTCAGAAGATATTTAACGGTTATAATAATCCACCCCAGTCCTAAAAATAAAATTTATAGCCATAAAATCACCGAAAAATGATAAAAAAGGTGGGTGATAGGGCAAAATTGGCGTCATATTAGGATTCAGGCAGTCATTTTACATAAGAATATGCTGAAATGGTGTCAGAGGCAATTTTCATGCTGAGCAGTGTAATTAATAATTTAATTATTTATTGTTAAATAAGAGTATTGTAATAATTAAAATATTAAATTGTAATTTAAAATTTCATACCGTATTTTCTGGCATGTAATGTGCAGGTTTGTTAAATCAGTTGTGCAACAGTAATTTAAATTTACAGTAAAAGCAATTTTTTAACAAAATTTTGTTTTTTACAAATATAGCTTTATTTGTAAATTAAACTTTCTTTTGTGTAACTAATTTATTTCACCTATGCATTATACGTCGGAAAGTACAGTAATTTACGGTGATAGGTGATAAAAATACATTTTTGGTCCATAATTTATTTAATAAATGTCAGTTTTTTATTTTCACCTGTGTTACATTGAAATTAAAATGAAAATCTCTTGAAAGGATAATATATCAGAAAAATATTGTGAGGCTTTTATATACGCTTATATTTTTATTTAATTCTACTTCACTTGGGAGTGTTAGAAAGTAAGATGTCTCTGAGACAAAAATGTTAGCAGCAAGATTTCCGTAAACTGCTAAAGTTTGGCAATATTCAGATACTCTACATGTTCTAAAAATTAAGGTGCTATTATAAATGTGAAATATATACAGAAAATATTAGGTTGATTTCTATAGAAATTGACCTATTGCAATCAGTTGTATGTATATAATAGAAAATTTGCATTTTATGGTGTTTATTCAAAGTTTTGTACTTAATACTTTAAAACGTCAGTTCTGTGGTGCTTTATTACTTTTCTGTTGTTAATAATGAACATAAAAATTTTCCTGCAGTTCTGTACAGGATCCATAGAAAAAATTATACACATCAGCACCATACTGTATACAAAAAATGAAATTTATTGAAAATGCATACTACAATTGTAAGCTAATTTCCAGTATTTATAGTAATAGTCCTAGTCCTAGTCGACAGTATTTTGTAATTACATATTTGTATTGAACCATGTAAAAGAACCGTTATGTATTACATAATTCAAATGCATGATTTTTTACTATACACTATAATGCAACAGAAATATTTTTAATTTCCATGTAAATGGATCGTAATGCACATATTTTCAATGACAAATGTGTTATTATTGTAAATCTTAACAAAACTATTTCAGTCTGAAAATAACATGTGTCAATACTAATATTATCAAAGTACTGTTTAACACCAATATTTATCTAGTAAATAAGACAAATGCACTTCCGTTTGTTATGTAGCTTTTAAATATTTATTTATATGTGAAAATATAAATATGTTATAAAAAAAAATATATATATAATAATGTCTGTTAAACAATTTCAGAAAAAAAGTTTCCGAAAAACAACCTCATATATCTTCACACCGAAAGCAAATTTGAAAGCACCTCGTCTAGATTCTAAGGAAAATTGGCCATTAGGTTTGGATAATCAAACAGATTCAGCTGAAGAGGTTGTTGAACCACCTGTTTGTGACACATCATGTATAGTATATATTTCTTTGCTTCATGTGCTGCTGAAGGCAGTGGGGACACGGAGTGAGTTTTTACCCGATCAGAAATGATTTTTTAAAGGGCACGAAGGGTCAGGGAAGGAATACGCGCACGCAGCACGTGTATCCCTTTAACTTGTGCGCGCGCAGCGAGCACGGGACTGCACTACCGAAAGCAGTGAGGACCGGTGCAGCTTTTTACCTGATCAGAAACGATTTTTTTTTTTATTCCTTTTTTTAAGAATAAAAGTTACTGTTAGTAAAGCATTAATTATAGTGATTCATTTAAAAATACTGATCCATTAAAATCTGTGAACCTCTGTCTGTCTGTCTGTTTGTCTGTCACGCTGCCACTGAAGCACGGTAAACTCCGGAACTAATCGGAGCACGGACATCGGACTGGTACCGTCGGACAGAGAATTTATCGCAGGTGTTCTTTATTTAATTTGCTAAACCATGCGACCCTAATTACCGGATATATTAATTAAAACGTCTATCTATGTCGCTCAAAAAATGACCGAGAATTCACGGCTAATTTCTTAAAAAGAGACATACTTACAGTAAAAGTGGAAAATAAATTAGAAATATCAGTCATATCGTTACAAATAAGGTACCTGTGGAAAGAGTCGATTTTTCTTAATCGGTTGGACTAAACGGCTAATCGATCGGGCCATTAATTTTTTAAAAATTAACTATAAAAAAGTAATTAAGTATAAACAAATGGTGGCAACAAATCACAAGAATTTTAACGTCACAGACGATCGTGTACAGTCTACAGCGGAAAAAAAAAACTGCTACTGATTGAGGTCTCGTATTTTTTAACTGAAATTAAAAATTTCAAATTTAAAAATTCATCAACTTTTCTCTCTCGCACACAAAACTTACTATATAGCCTGAACATCACAAGACCAGCTTGTAGTTCAAATTTCATCGATTTTGGTCAATAAACAAAAAGTTTACATTTTAATTGCAAATTGAATTTTATTCTAAAACGCGTAATATATCTGCCGAAAGAAGAAGCTAGGTTCTATAGCAAGGAATACACTTAAGGTAAAAATATTTCTTTTTCTTTTTACTTCCATTAACCGACTACGTAGGTAATGCAATTCGAGATTTCACCTGATTTACGTGCTTTAATGTCTCCTGAAGGGGAACAAAAAATCTGAAATTCAGTTAGACTTTCAAAATTGGGATATATAGGTTTTGGGGGGCTAAAAGATATATATATATATATTTTTTACTTTCATTAACGGACTACCGTAGATAATGAAATTCGAGATTTCACCTGATTTACATGTTTTAAGATGTCCTGATTAGGTTTCCTTTTGTATCTCAGCTACTAATTAAAATAATATCATTAGTAATACATCATTTGAAATCTTTGTTGATTTGGAATTGAACAGTAGATTACAGAATTACCTACCGCCAAATGGCGCTGTAATATTTTAAAATTTCAATATTTCAAATTCCAATTATGAATAAATTATTTTTAGTACATCATTCGAAAGAAATTTTAAAGTACTTTTATATTATCAAAAGTGGGATTCGAGATTTCACCTGATTTGCATGTTTTAAGGTGTCCTGATTAGGTTTTCTTTTGTATCTCAGCTACTAATTAATATAATTTCATAAGTAAAACATCATTTGAAAGCTTTGTTGATTTGGAATTGTATAGTAGATTACAGAAATTTCTACCGTCAGATGGAGCAGTTATATTTTAAAATTTCAGTATTTATTTATGATTAAATTATTTTTAATACATCATTCGATAGATATTTTAAAGTTCTTTTATCTTATCGAAAGTGGAATTCGAGATTTCACTTGATTTACATGTTTGAAGGCGTCATGATCAGGTTTTGTTTTTATCTCAGCTACTAATTAAAACAATTTCATAGGTATACAAAAAGTATAAAACCACTTTGAAAAACACGTAGATAAAACATTTTTACAGGGTGACAAAAAATAACTTGGACATACATGATACATTTTAACTTTAATGCTAATGAAAATATTACGACCAAACTTCAATAAATATGAATACATTATTTTGTCTACTATATTTATAAATTTTCAAAGTGTCTACCTTTAGCCTTAATACAGAGCTCTAAACGTGTCACAAAATTTTCGACTATGGGCCGCAACTCACTTACTGATATATTATCCCATTCATTGAATAAGGATTCCTTTAGGGATTCCCTATTTCGCTCCTCCCGCCTATCAGTAAGATTGTTGAACTCGTCATTAGGATGTACCTCCAACAACCTATTGAAAATAACAATATCCTGATGCCTGAACAATTTGGCTTTCGGCCCAAACACTCTACCACTCACCAGCTTCTTCGTGTTGTGGAATTCTTTAGTGAAAACCTCAACACGAAAAAGCCTGCTGCTGCTATTTTCCTTGACGTGGCCAAGGCATTTGACAAAGTCTGGCATGCGGCCTTATATACAAATTAATTCGGCATAACTTCCCATCCTGACTTATACATCTTATACATTCTTACCTTGATCAACGCAAATTCAGCGTCCGCATTAACAACACTCTTTCATCTCACAAAAGCATCCTCTCAGGCATCCTTCAAGGAAGCGTGTTAGGTCACTTCCTTTTTAACATTTATTTCAACGGCATTCCACGCTCGCGCAATACTAATCTTGCATTATATGTGGATGACACTACCATTTACTCTTCTGCTCACCACCCCTACTACCTTTATAAAAATATGCAAAATCACCTTGACACACTTACACACAGATGCATCCAATGGCGTGTTAAAATTAATGAACAAAAAACTGCTTTTGTTTACTTCTCCAGACGTACTGTCTATCCCAACAGATCCCTATCTATCCCTTAATAATGTAACCCTTCCATGGTTTAATCACACTAAGTATCTTGGCGTTACCCTTGACAGTAGACTAACACGATAAAAAGCATTTCCTCAATATCCTAGGAAAAGCATCTGGTGTCTCTGCCTCTCTGAATCCGCTGCTTAATAGCACGGCTTTGTCTACAAGAAACACACTCCTACTCTACAACGTATGCATTCTTCCTGTAATTACGTATGCTTGCCCAATTTGGAGCTTCGCATGTAATTCTAGCATTGACCTTCTTGGTAGATTCCATAATAGAAATCTTAGTAAAATCAGAAAAGGCCATCGTTTCCTGCGAAACACTACAATTAGGAACAGTTTACAAACTATATCTTTCAGAAAAAGAATCAAAAACTTGTCTGAAAAATTTTACGACATTTTAGGAAATATTAATAACGAAATTGTTGCTGAGCTCCATGACTATGATGTCAGCGAGCCAGCCCAACGAAAAAAGCCCTGGTTAGTCGTTAGTAGTCTTGAAAGTTGATGACTGAAGCCGTGAATATTATCAAGTACATTAAAGTTATTAACTCGAAGGATGCTGTAGCACCTTATAAAATTTGGCACACGTTGTGCTCATAAAAATATTGAAAACGGTATTGAAATCTTTTTTGACTTGTAGTTCCTGTGTGATCTTTGGTGGACTGTACTTCCTTTCTTTGCAGCGTAGTTCCTGTGTAACCCTTTATGAACTGAAACTTTTTTAACCCTAACTGCAACCCTATTGAAACTTTTAAATTATATATTGCTGGCTTCTATGTAGTTTAATTACACCTGATGATGCCATTCTTATAATGGCGAAAAGCTTTGTGTCATGTTTTTAATAAAAATGTTTTATCTAGGTGTTTTTCAAAGTGGCTTTATACTTTATATATATATATATATATATATATATATATATATATACACGTGAAATGTTTTCTACTTTTAAGCTTTAAGTAGTTTTTAATTTTAATTAATTTCATAAGTAGTACATCATTTGAAAGCTTTGTTGATTTGGAATTGAACAGTAGGTTACAAAATTTTCTACCGCCAGATGTCGCTGTAATATTTTAAAATTTGAATATTTAAAATTCTAATTATGATTAAATTATTTATAATACACCATTCGAAAAGTATTTTAAAGTACTTTTAAATTAGTGGGATTCGAGATTTCACTCGATTTACATGTTTTAGACGTCCTGATTAGGTTTTCTTTTGTATCTGGGTTACTAATTAAAATAATGTCACAAGTAATGCATCATTTGAAAGCTTTGTTGATTTGGATTTGAACAGTAGATTACAGAAATTTCTACCGCTAGATGGCGCTGTAATATGTTAAAATTTCAATATTTCAAATTCTAATTGTGTTTAAATTATTTTTTATACATCATTCTCAAGATATTTTAAAGTACTTTCATATTATCAATAACCAGCAAAAATTTATCCAATAGGGGCGCTACATGGGGAGGCAGAAAATTAGAAATTGAGTCAGACCGTGCACGCACGGGACTACGCTGCCGAAGACAGTGGGGACTCGGTGCGACTATTTACTCGTTGATAAATGTTTTTTTAAATTTTCTTTTCTTAAAAATAAAAGTTTGAATGAAGAAGGAATATGTGCGCGCATCGCACGTAAATCCTAACACGTGCGTGCGCAGCGCTCATTGGTCTGCACTACTGAGGAGAGTGGGGATCCGGTGTGAGTTTTTACCCGATCATAAATTATTTTTTTTAAATTTCTTTTCTCAAGAATGAAAGTCTATGAGTAATAACATGGATTTTTAAGAAATCATAAGGATGGTGAAGGAATATGCACGCATGGGTCTGCGCTGCCGAAAGCAGTGGGGACCTGGTGTGAGTTTTTACCCGATCATTAATTTATATATTTTTTTTAATTCCTTTTCTTAAGAGTGAAAGTTTATGAGTAATAACTCGGAATTTTTAGAAATCATAAGGATGGTGAAGGAATACACTTGCGCGCACGGTCTATGCTGCCAAAGGCAGTGGGGACTCGGCGTCGGCGTGAGTTTTTACCCGATCAGGAATGCTTTTTTTTTTTTTTTTTTTTTTCTTAAGAATAGTGTTAATGAGTGATCATATGCAATTTTCAGAATTCATTCATTATAGTGATTCATTTAAGAACATTAACCCGCTACCGGGCGAAGCTTGCTACTTCCTTTATATAGGTTGAGTCAAGACCACATTCTGCTTGTCTTCTCTTCAATAAGATTTCTGGCTAGATGACAGCAAGACAGTTCAAAGTTGCCTACAGAAAAATATTGATACACCCTGAACTCCAAGACTGTACAAGTGGTAACTGCATGCCACTGGAACAACAAGTAGATAAATACACATATATAAACTTGAAGTTGATCATTAACATGTTTCTATTTTTGCTTACATATATATATATGTGTGATACAAAAAGTTTTGTCTTTAGTTCAACGTTTCGAAATTTAGCTTTTGCTATATCTAGATGTTATGAGATAAATTGAAATTAACAATCAAATTTTTTGCTATTGGCCTTATGTGTCTGTTATCAGTACACGTAATTTAAAAACAGAAATTCAAAGATTGATATAGAGTTTAAATGATTGTTAGGGATTACAATTACTCGTAGTTGCCAACAATTTTAATTCATTTCACAGAATTCTTAATATTAGTTTTTTCTTCACACCACTTTGTTTTATCATAATTGCATATTGAAGAAAATTACAAAGAATATAACGTTAAAAAGGAAGAATTTCAAGAGTGCTACGGACTAAATAAAAAATGTTGGCAGCTCTGAGCTTATAAAGATAATTTTGTATAATAGTTGTATTTCATACACATATGTAATATTCTAATTTTATATTTTTAGATACCAATATTATCCTGCACTTCTACAAAAAGCTCTTTAGAAGCTACATGTCCTATCATGCTTTAGCAATCTATTGATGATGTAATTTCTGAATTTCCAGACCTTGATTACGCGACTCATTCTGTTCCTCTCTCAGAATTTGTTACAGAATGCGTCTCATTTATATCTGAATCAATTGTCCGTCGACTAAAAAAAAAATAATAAAATGTGACATTTGTGTACAGCCATTGCATAGTGAAGCAGATCCAGAAACGTTGACATCAATCAAAAGCAAAGGCCAGTTGTTACATCCTTCACATGATGTAATCAACGTCTGCAAGTGTTGCGAGTCAATTTTTCGTTCGACTGCTTCAAACTGTGAACAAAGCAGTTTTCTTAAGAAGCTGAATATAGTAAAATTTACAGACGCTGCTCTAAACAGCCTTGTTGATACAGATATATTTCAGTCGCTGGAAACACATATTTCTGAAATGACTCATTTAAGTGATCTTCGTGCACACTTCATTAAAGACATAGCTTATTGCTATTATCAAGCATGCATAAAAGTCATCTCGTAAAACAGCAGATTGATATTCCCTCAATTAGAAGTGTGTGTACGAAACAACCTTTCCTTAGATGCCAGTGAAACATTTTCACAATATTTTGAGTAAATTTCTTCATAGATGACTGTTTCAGGATCAAGAGAACCATAACTATTGTATATATAATTCAATATCCAATATTATGAAAGATCCGCCCTCCCCATGGCATAAATGTTTTTGCTTACAGAAAAAATATTCTCTTTGTATATACATAGTGAAATAATTGTTCCAGCTTCCTTTGTTATATAAGATTTCTCTCCTTTTGGCACTAATGTTTTAATGTATATATATATATATTTTTTTCTCTCAGCTAAGTGTTTCTACACAGAGAGAATTATTCTTAGTGTATAGTATTTCTTCATGTATTTTATCAAGTGCAAATCTAATATTATTATTCGATTATAGATCGTAATAAAACTCAATAAAAATCTTGGTACTTGGTACGTAATTTTCCATTGCTCTAGCATCCAATGTTATATGAGGTTTTCTCTAGTCAGCTAACTTCTTATGCATACGTAAAACTGTTTCCACTGCATAATTCATTAAATAACTATCTTATGTTATATATAAGATTTTTATCTCCTGGATTTCTTCTCCAAAAGATTTCCTAAGGGGAGAGATCATATAATTTATTTCTGGCTGGTGTAATCCTTCTTTAGGTTTAGCAATCATATGAATTTGATATTTTAATTTTAGTATTATTTTATTAATTTAACAACCACTCCCAAAAAAAAAAAATACTTAAATAAAAAAATATAGATATGTATATTCATGAACTCAAGTAAAGTACCATAACACAATCACCCCTGACTATGCTACACCCCGTTTTTCTCCTCTCAGCTAATTGCTTCTGTGTACGTGGTTGCCAAGAGGATGCTAATTTTTATTTATTTATTTATTTTTTTATTATTATTATTTTTACACCAATATTTTCCTTTAATTAATTATGACTTTTTTTTAAAAATCGTTTCACTAAAATAATGAAATTTGGCAATTTTGTGCATAATTGTCTGATAAACATCATGAAAGAAACTACACGTGAAAGCATTACTTTCAGCAATAATTAATGCTGAAGTAAGGCGAAACCTTTCAGTAATAAAAGACTTATAGAACTAGGGTCTCTGTCCCCTGCTTGTTTTTCTGACCAACTCCTATATAGGCTACTCCCCTCCCTCCCCTGACTTGCTTCATTTATTAAGATGCAGGGTGCTGCCCGCTTATTCATGCTTTGCCTTTCACTGAATATGAATTTATAGTGCATAACATAAGACAAAAGCAGAAAAGTGTTATAGTAATCCCCATATTCAATATTAAATTTAAATACATAATATTTAATACCATTTTTTAAATAAAATATTCTGCTTCAAATCAGTATTTTTAAATAAGAAAGGATTTCGTAAAACCTAGAACATTTTGCATTACATCTTTGTATAGAAATCCCTTGGGGACTTTTAAACTTTGTTTCAATTTGGCGAAAAAATTTTTGTATAACCGCTTGTTTTTTCCTTACAAAAAAAAAGAAAAAAAAAATCTATCATCTATTTTTACTAATGCCTATACGTTTTACTATAGTCAAACCTACTTAATGGTGTATTTAGGGGGTATCGAAAAAAGCAAATTTTTTTATAATGCTTTTGGGGTAGAACGGATAAGTAACTTCTGTTTAAAATTTCACCATCCTAGGATAATGTCTTCTGTTCTGGCAAAGGACATGAAATTTCAAAAATTTATTTAAATCGGCATTTTTTTTTTTTTTTTTTTTTTTTTATTTTTTTTTTTTTTTTGAAATTTTTTTCAAATTTCACAGCACTTTGCGGTAGTGTGCAAAAGTTGCACCTATGTATGGTTAATTACAGTGCAAAATTTGGCGCCCCACGGACAATATGTTCTGTTCTGGCAAGGAGCCTGAAAATACCCCAAAATCGACAAATACACTGTTGTTTCATTATTTAACTAACATTTATTAAACATAAACCAGAATTGTCATACACTCGCATACTATTAGATACAAGAATTAAGAAATCAGTATTCAAAATTAAAAGCACGAAAATGTGTGTTTTGTTAGGTCTTTAGGTTTTGTACTGTCTCTTGCACCTAAATTCACGCATGGCCTTTCTCTATTTCAGAGTGGAGCGAACAAATCCATCCCGTTTTTCATGACCACACACTTTCTTTGAGGCCTCCGTAACCAATTTTACTGTTCTTTCCACAGCTTGTGTGTGGCATGGGAACTTTGTAAAATTCCAGTCAATTGGTATTGGTTCTTTCAGCATACTTTTCAAATCTTCTGTATTCATACCAGTCAATTAGTTCGCTGTAGTCGTTTGCTTCCAAGTTTATTTTTGGAATATCGAACTTTCTAATCCCAACGTGTTCAACCGTTTCACATGATTCTCGTGCTTGTATGACTCGTCGAATGCCAAGGGCTCTGATATCTGTTCTCTTATCAGTCAGCATCGTGAGCAGAATGTTTTCTGGAGATGCGAAGTAAGCATTCCGAGAAATCACTGGGTCGATGACGTTGCGGTTAACTTCCCTTACTAAAATTTAAGGTTTTTTAAAACTTTTTTTATGGTTTTATCCAGGTTTTTAGGTATTTAAAAGGTTTCTTTGAAGTTTCGCTAAAAAATACTTCCTGAAAAGAAACCTCATCTAAGTTTTCTTTAGGTTTTATTCTTAAAACCTCCTGAAAACCTGCGTGGTTTTATGTTTTCTAGAGGTTTCCCAAGGTTTCGGATAAACACTTCGATGATAATAAGTTTCTTTATGGTATTTAGATAATACCTCCGCTATACCTACAACCAAAAACGTTTTATCAAGGTTTTATTTTTGAAACCTTTTAAAACCTGCACCGTTTTAGGTCTTAAGAGGTTTTCCAAGGTTTCAGATAAATACATCGATGATAATAAGTTTTCCTATGGTATTTAGATAATACCTCCACTATACCAACAACTAAAAACGCTTTTTAAAGGTTTTACTTTTAAAGCCTTTTAAAACCTGCGCTGTTTTAGGTCTTATAGATGTTTCCCAAGGTTTCAGATAAATACATCCAGAATAATAAGTTTTCTTATGGTATTTAGATAATACTTCTACTATACCTTCAATCAAAATCGTTTTTGAAAGGTTTTACTTTAAAAACCTTTTAAAACCTGCACTGTTTTAGGTCTTATGGAGGTTTCAGATAAACACATCGATGATAACAAGTTTTCCTATGGTATTTAGATAATACCTCCATCATGAAAAACGGCAGTTTTTCGAGTGACGCAAGCGGAAGGACAAACGGACGGAAAGCTGCGAACTCATATATACGCCTAGTTCGACATCAAAGAGATTTGTAAAAGCCGACACTTAATATCTCAGCAAATATACCATATTTTGTTCTGATATTTTTAAAATAATCTTTTATCTTCGGTCTTAATCTATCCTGAAAATTTTACATTTCTACATGCAATATGTTTTGAGATCTGAATCTCAATTTAAAGCCAAAATGGGAAAACGATTGGAGTAATGGACTGAAATTCTGAAAAATATCTCTAAAACGGCTCGAAGGATTTTCATATAATTAATATATGTTGTTAATAGGACCTTTCTGAATCTAGTAACGTTTTCGTTTTTTCCAGGAAAACTCTTGTTTTTTACATAAATCGCTTTAAATATGGAACTATATTACTCCGCCAATTACATATGTTTCTTCGGGTGAAAACGCTGTTATTCGGTTCTTACTTGTAAGGTATGTGGGTTGGTTTGTTGACCGACTTGAATGCAGCCAATGAATTATTTAGAATTTTTTTTTTAACGCAAAAGTACTTTATTACATGTTTAAAATATTTATTGTATATATACTAAGTCAAATTCACTTAAATATATTTTCTCTTCTGTTATGAAAAAAATAGTTTTGATTTCAAAATTCCATATTTAGTCAAAGAAATATTTAAATAATATTTTAAATAAGGAAGTATTTTATAATTTTAGATATTCCATTTTATCATAATAATGATGAATTTACAATTTTTTAAAGCGAAAATTTTTTTAATCATTCATGAAAATCGATTTTATAATAACTCAATGATTTGCGATTCCTATTCATGTATCCTTACGCTACGGGAATGGAAAAAAACAGTAAATACAGTTTTGGCGCCATCTATCGTTTTTATTTAAAACATACTCTTTCGTAAATACATATATATATATATTTCTTTTTAAAAATTAAAAATCTCTTTTGAAAATACATTTAGTGTTTATTCATTTATTTATTTTTCAGACTTTAAAATGATACATATTTTAAATATTAACATAATCAATTTTTTTTATTATTATTATTCAAAGCAATGACTAGAGGATGAAACAATGTTTGCACTGTTTATTAGAAAAAACAGTGTTTTAATAAACAGTGTTTAAACAGTGTTTTAATAAAATTCATTTTTCATGAATTTCGGTAAAATTCATGAAAAATGTGTCAAATAGCAATTATTAAAAAACATGTAAAAATAAATAAATAACATCTTTACTTTGAAACCCATAATAATTTATTTTAAAAAAATTATTCTTTCTTTTCTTTTTTTAATTAATTAACTTGTGCATGAAAAATTCTATTTCATAATTTACAATTACAGTAAACAAAAAATCATCCTTTAATTTTAAATAACTATTTCTACCTATTTCTAAACAAGTTTTTTTTTTTTTTTTTAATGAAAAAAAAAAAAAAAAAAGTTAAATCTGTATGTATATGATTTAAAAAAAAAACTACTAGATGGCGCCACTACATTTAATTTATTTTTCTTAAAAAAAAAAAAAAAAAGAAGAAAAAGATAGAAAGAAAGAAAGAAAAAGAAAGAAAGAAAGAAACTTTTAATAGCTTCGAAACATGTAGAAATAATTATTTAAAATTAAAGGAGAGTTTTTTGTTTATTGTAGTTGTAAATATATTTATGAAATAGTACTTTTACGCAGAAATTTCATTTTTTTTAAAACTTAACTTATATTTTCCATAAAATTTTTCTCCAGGTGATTTTATCTTATTTTTAAAATTATAGAAATGTAAAGCTTAATTTATATTTTGTCTATTTTCCCCCCCAAACGTTTTATATGAAAATATATAGGAAGTAATTTTTACCTGCACTTTTGATGAAAATTTAAATTGTGAATATTGGAGCAGTATACTTAGCCTCAAAAGGGGAAAGAAAATATATAAAATTCCATTTTTATTATTTACTTGATATATTTTTTTAATTGTTTAATTTGTAATTCTCTAAAAAGAAACTTGCAAAATGTAAATTACGTAATTCTAACTTAAATTTAAAAATTTTCACTTACTTTTTTTTTTTTTTTTTAAGAGTTTGAGAATCGCAGTCAATAAATTTTTCTAGTGCGAAGCTTCTCCATTTTGTTTCCAAGTGGCAGGCTACTTGAAAATTTGTGAATTTGATAACGTTTGAAATACTGAATTAATTCACACTAAATTTGTAGTGTGGATTTATCTCAGAAATGTATTTGATATGTTCATTTGCCAACTTAATCCACCCTCTTGTTTCCCTGTGCCAACACACTGAAAATTTCAAATTTACATTAGAAAGGTTTTATGAACTGATTTGCTTAAAACTCCATATATAAATAGCCTTCATTTATAAATCCACTAAGTCCATTAATAAATTGTAGCTGCCATTTTGAAAAAAAATGGTGACAACTTCATACGAAAAGATAAATTAGTTTACCCTTCCTAGGAGCCAGAAGGACTTGTTTTAATTTTTTGATCAATAACCACTAAAAAGTAATGATATCAGTACAAAAAACCCTTAACGGCTTAAAAGTTTGTGACGCCGCTACTTTGTGGCTATAAGAATTTGAAATATGAGTCTTAAAAATAATGATATTAAATTTTAAGTGACGCTTTGCAATTAGTTAAAATATACATAGATTTTCTTATTTGATCATTCACTTTTATCTTTTATTTATATTTATAATGCAAACGTAATATTTTTAACTTCAAGATCAGACAGATATTTAAAATACACTCACTGATGCTTTTTCATTCGCATTTCAAATTCAAAATAACAGTTTTAAAAGGAATGATATAAAAATTCCAGTGGCGCCTCGGTGTTATTTTAAAAGATTTGTTTTTAGATTCCATTAAAATTACTTTTGTTTTCTAATAAAATATATTTACACATTTAAACAGTGCTTTTAATTTTCAAATATACTGTCAAATAATTATACTTTCACTGAGTTAGCATTATAAAGTAAAATTATTTATTTCAATAAATTGATTTATCCTTTGCGTCACGCTATCCAAAACTGCGAGTAAAATTTGCGTAAATGTTTTCTTTACGTCACACTACCTCTTTGAGCAAATTTTCACTTAGTTGGACACTATGATACTATGTTTTGGATAGCGTGATGCAAAAGATAAATCAATTTATTGAAATAAATAATTTTACTTTATAATGCTAACTCAGTGAAAGTATAATTATTTGACAGTATATTTGAAAATTAAAAGCACTGTTTAAATGTGTAAATATATTTTATTAGCAAAACAAAAGTAATTTTAATGGAATCTAAAAACAAATCTTTTAAAATAACACCGAGGCGCCACTGGAATTTTTATATCATTCCTTTTAAAACTGTTATTTTGAATTTGAAATGCGAATGAAAAAGCATCAGTGAGTGTATTTTAAATATCTGTCTGATCTTGAAGTTAAAAATATTACGTTTGCATTATAAATATAAATAAAAGATAAAAGTGAATGATCAAATAAGAAAATCTATGTATATTTTAACTAATTGCAAAGCGTCACTTAAAATTTAATATCATTATTTTTAAGACTCATATTTCAAATTCTTATAGCCACAAAGTAGCGGCGTCACAAACTTTTAAGCCGTTAAGGGTTTTTTGTACTGATTATACTTACAATCAAAAACGTATTTTTTTAGTTTTATTTTTAAAGCCTTTTAAAACCTGCGCTGTTTTAGATCTTATAGAGTTTCTCAAGGTCTCAAATACATCAAGGATAATAAACTTTTATATGGTATTTAGATAAAACTTTCACTATACCTACAATCAAAAACGTTTCTTAAAAGTTTTATTTTTAAAACTTTTTAAAACCTGCACTGTTTTAGGTCTTATAGAGGTTTTCTAAAGTATCACATAAATACATCGATGATAATAAGTTTTCTTATAGTATTTAAATAATACCTCCACTATACCTGCAACCAAAAACATATTTTTTTAGTTTTATTTTTTAAACCTTTGAAAACCTGCACTTTTTCTGGACTTATAAAGGTTTCCCCAAGGTTTTCGGATAAATACATCGATGATAATAAGTTTTCTTATAGTATTTAAATAATACCTCCACTATACCTGCAACCAAAAACATATTTTTTTAGTTTTATTTTTTAAACCTTTGAAAACCTGCACTTTTTCTGGACTTATAAAGGTTTCCCAAGGTTTTCGGATAAATACATCGATAATAAGTTTTCTTATAGTATTTAAATAATACCTCCACTATACCTGCAACCAAAAACATATTTTTTTAGTTTTATTTTTTAAACCTTTGAAAACCTGCACTTTTTCTGGACTTATAAAGGTTTCCCCAAGGTTTTCGGATAAATACATCGATGATAAGTTTTTTCATGGTATTCAGAAAATACCTCCCTTATACCTCAATCAAGGATTTTATTTTTAAAACATCAGAAACCTGCACTTTTTTAGGTTTCTTAAATGTTTCATGAGGTTTGTGATAAATTACGTCCGTGCTTATAGGATTTTTCTAAAGCATTATATATATATATTTTTTTTTTCCCCTTCGACAAATAATGCAAAAAATTTTTAATGAAAGTCACATATTTTTAAATGTTACTTAGAAAAATAATATTGGGAGTACAAATTAATTCGGTCCGTTTTTTTTCGTAAAACAAACATTTTATTTATTATCAAAATGAAAAAACATGTTATTCAAAGTATTGTCCATCGGTAGCCACAACTTTTGTCCACCTTTCTGGCAATTTTCGGATTCCATCTCTGAAAAATGAGTCCTCTCTGGACGCAAACCATGAATCGAGCCATTCTTGAATTTCTTCGAAAGAAGTGAAGCGGTGTCCAGCCAAATCGTGATGCATCCGTCAGAACAACCAATAATCAGAAGGAGCAAGGTCTGGCGAATACGGCGGGTGGGGTAGGACCTCCCATTTCAACGTTTCCAAGTAATTTTTAACGACAATTGCCACATCGCTTTTCAACGTCGCGCGGTTTCAACTCGTATGGGACCCAATTTCCTTGCTTTTGAACCATTCCCATTTTTTTTTAAGCGCACGGAAATTGCTTGCTGAGTGACTCCCAACGATCCTGCAAGCTCTTGTTGCGTTTGGCACGGATCTTGATCGAGCAATTCCTCCAATTCGGCGTCTTCGAACTTTTTCGGCTGGCCCGGGCGCTCATTGTCTTCGACACTAAAATCACCATTTTTGAAGCGTCGAAACCACTCTCTACATGATTTATCAGATGGCGCAGATTCACCATAAACTTCCACAAGCGATCGATGCGCTTCAGCGGCACTTTTCTTCCAATTAAAAAAGAAAATCAAAACTTCCCGCAAATGTTGTTTCTTTAGCACAAAACTCGACATATTGAATGCTCAAAAAACCAATGTTGTTGTATAAAACTCGAAGCTTCGTTGACTGAATATGGTTGACAAAGGTCAAACCTTTCTAACAATGCCAAAAACATCTATCATTATTCAGTAAACAAATCAGCCAGAGCCATCTATTGAAAACGGACCGAATTAATTTGTACTCCCAATAAATGAACATAAGTTAAGGATAATTATATTGATTAATAGTAACTAACATTCTATGACGTGATAATAATTGATAGAGACTATTAATAAATAATAATTATGAGTGAGTAGTATCTGAACTACTGACGGGCCGCGGCAGCCTGGTCGGTAGAACATCGAGTTCGTAATCTGAAGATTGCTGGTTTGATACTTGAGCCGGCTGAAGACCGTCACGTCGTGTACATTGATGCAGACTGATGCACGTGAAATCCGCCGTGGCCGCAATGTCCTCCGTGTTCTTATCCCAAATTGTATCTCTGGTGGCCATTGAAACAGGAAGCCATCCCCTAGATGAAGTACAGCAGGCAGCAAAATTATTGAAGTGCTAGGAATAATTCCTATTTAAAAAATGGGCATGTGATACAGTTCTGTCAAGTAAATATTTTCCGAGTCGTGATCTTAGTTTTATGCTGTTTATAGAAAAGTAAGTTGATGATAAAAGTTAACAAACAAACAAAAACATGGAAAATGTGGATGTGCGCTTCAATAATTTTGCTGCCTACTGCATCAATATTGTGATGGTATGTCTCCTACTGAGGGCTGAGTGTTTTTTAGTCACACTAGTGCTAAGCTATGTCAATTGATGCTGACCAGATGTCCTCATTTTCTGGAGACAGCCTTTATTTTAAAGGCATTTTTCTAAGTTTTTAAAAGAATGTAGGAAGTTAATTATTCAACACTGATATTTTATTTTTGGTCCTCATTTATTAAGAATGAAAAAATACATGCATAATTGGATAATTGTAGCAATTTTTAACGTTTCTCTATTATAAAGGTCCTCTGATCTGGTTACTATAATCAATTGGAGACGGTCGGAAACTCATCGTAAGCGACAAGCCATCATAATTTTGGTCTTTCACGGAGGAGATGGTTCCCCCGCTACTTTGAATACGTGAGGTACAGTCGCCATCAAAAGTATCCGAGCACTAGCCAGTATTTCCGCTGTCAAAAAAGTGCACTTAATACTGTTTTGTTAAATAAATCCTTGTCGAATCATGTTCTTAGAGTAGGCTGACCAGATCAAAGTACCTTTATAATAGAGAAGCATAAAAAATTGCTACAATTATCAAATTATGGATGCATTGTTTCATTCCTAACAAATAAGGACTAAAAATAAAGTGTTACTGATTAATAATTTAGTTTCTACAATTTTTTTAAAACTTATAAATATGCCTTCAAAAAAAAAGGGTTTCCCCAGAAAATGGGGACGTTTGGTCAATATAAATTAGGCTGGCCAGAGGAGATTTGTTTGTTTATTTAGTTAGCAGAATCAATCTCATCAGAATTTGCAACATTATTAGCAAATGCTATTTTATGGAAAAAAAAGTGCTCTTTTGAATAAATTGCAAAATACAATATGGTACCAATTATATCTGAAACTCCAAAATTCAGAATAATTTCATTTTTTTTCTTTTTTTTCTTTCATGATTTTAAAAACATTTAGTATTGAAAAACAAAACTTACTTCACTAAAAAAAAAAAAAAAAAAAAAATGTCAAAATAAACCAAGTCTTTTATAATGTTTTTCGATAAACAGAAAATAAAGTAGAATTTATTTTTCTCTGGAAATGGTTAAAAATGTTTATGGTCTGGAAAATCTTCTGCAACCACCCACATAAAAAATTCTCCAATTTTATTTGGCCGTCTATTTCAGGGTTTTTCATTTTCTCGTTAAGACAGTCTTACTTTCTAAAAGTAAAGAAACATAAAAACTTTTCTTTTAGCGATTTGCTCTTATGATCCAGTCTCCATTACATTTAGCGGCACCAATAACGCAGCAACTATGAACCACGGCGCTGACGGGAAAGCGGCGAGCAACCAAGCCATGTCGGCCGAGGCCAGTTTCTGAAACGAAATCTGCGTGAAAGCACATACAGCAACTGAAGATAATGCAAGAGAAGAGAAAATATGCTTCAAACTTCTGAAGATGAGGGAGGGTGGAAATTTCATTTTAATATTAAGAATGAAATTTATTTGAATATTTTGGTTATTATAAGTTCTTGCGAGGGCTGTGTTTATTTTACCAATTTTAATATCGTATTTCTGTTCATTAATTCGCATTTTAATTTTCTTTTTAGTGACACCAATATATAAATTTGAGTTTCCATTTTGATTTACGAAGGGGATTTTATAAATTCCAGCGGTTTCAAGTGGTGCAATGGGGTCTTTGTTGCTGCGTATTAATTGGAAAATATTTTTATTTGGTTTAATGGGGATGTTAATTCCATACTTATTAGAAAAATTTTTAATTTTATTGGAGGCTTCGCGGTCATAAGGGATTGATGAAGTAAATTTAGAGGGGGGTTTTTGGAAATTCAGAATATTATTAAGGGATTTTAATCTATTTTTAACAAGTTTATTAATAATTCTACTAGGGTAACCCGCTTTCTTAGTGAATTCTTTAATAATAGTAAAGAATATTAATATTAAAGACTATCAATAGTTATATCAATCCCTTATGACCGCGGAGCCTCCAATAAAATTAAAAATATTGCTAATAAATATGGAATTAACATCCCCCTTAAACCAAATGAAAATATTTTCCAATTAATATGCAGCGACAAAGACCCCATTGCACCACTTGAAACAGCTGAAATCTATAATATCACCTTCGTAAATAAAAATGGAAACTCAAATTAATATATTGGTGTCACTAAAAGGAAAATTAAAATCCGAGTTAATGAACACAAATATGATATTAATATTGGTAAAATAAACACAGTCCTCGCAAAAACCTATAATAACCAAAATATTCAAATAAATTTCAACGAAACTAGGAAATTAGCAGATTACAACAATTATAATTACGCAATGTTTCATGAATCTATTGAAATCAATACTAATTTACACATGTGCAATGACAGCGGCGCAATGGCACCGGATGGTGCATGGCGCCACCTTATGAAAAGAACCACCAAGTGAACTCTTTCAAGAACTTCAAGACAGAGGATTGCTGCTGAGAACGGTCGGGTACCCGGCTGAAAAATTTACGGCCAGTAATGAGGCAAGTGTTTTAAGGTTTTTTTAATTAATCAATTTAAGTGTAATGTCTTGTTTAGTTTCTATAATTTCTAAAAATAGAAATTTTAGATTTTTAGCTAACAACATGTGCAAAAAGGTAAGTTATTCTTTATATATACATTATTGTTAGAGAGTTGTGTTTTATAGTTCAAGAAAATAAATTATGGAAAAAAAAAAAAAATCTGGAAACTTCTAAAATCCTGAATATTTCCCCACGAAGAATGGATCTGAAGGATAACGCGGGTCCTGGATAATGGATCCTATGCTTTTTTTTTTTTTTTTTTTTTTTTTTAAGTGTCTTTAATAAGAGACTTTTTTTCTCTTTTTTAAGGTTATTAATCTTATTCCAAATCTATTGCTGTTATTAAAATGATCATAATTTTTACTTCTTTAAAACTTCTTTCAATTTCATTAAATAATTAATTGTCTTTGCACTTTTTATTAATTTTACTTGGTAATGCACTATTTTAACTATATGATCAAACACAAGTTTAACAGAGGTAAATGCTGATTTCTCATGAAAAAAAATAATTAAACTAGAAAGTTATTTTCTTTTTAATGCAATGTTTCAAAATGTAAAACGGAATTGTGAAAAACTTTTCTGTGTTTGTGGAAAATATGAGCAGTTACACGCCCCCACCCCAAATAAATAAATAAATTTATACACATATGTTTTTTTTTTTTTTTGAAAAAAAAAGTAAATAAATAAAATATTGTGTATTAAAACATCAGAAATGGAGAATACTAAAATTTCTTATCATAAAAATATATTGTACTAGAATATACAAACATTTTAAAACTATGCATCATATATATATTTATTTGATTTATTTACTTAAATATATGTATATATATATATATATATTAAAGGGTGAAAAGTAATATATAGAAAGTATTTAGTTTTATTTATTTAATTTAAGTATTTTTATTATCTTCTTTCTTCCATTTCTTCATAGACTAAAATTCTCTTATTCACAATTCCGTCATTTTATTTCTCTCTTTATGTCTCACAGTATCTGAAAAAACAAAAGCAATTTTTTTATTAGCAGGATTTTGCTGTTGAAAACAACCACACTGAAAATCTTAGATTATACACATAAGAGTAAACCTGCACAAAATCTTACTCTGCCTAGTTCTTAACGCTATACACTAAAAAAATAAAAAAGTGTTTTTCCACCAAAAATCAATTTTATAAAAGACTGCCTTTTAAACCAATTTTGGGTCTTACCATATAAAAATAAAGACATTCATTTGAAAAATATCATGAAAATTTTTACTGTACATAAAGGCTTTTTTAACTTTCAATTTTTACTTAAACATAAAAGACAGCTTTCTTAAAAAAGCATTTTTTTTTCTCTCAACAGTGCTAAATATTTACAAATAAAATTGAACTCTTATAATTTCTTAAAGAGCTTTCTATTATTTTATCAAATTTAAGCAAAACAGCATTTTTAAAATAATAATAATTATTATATTATTATTTGTTAGCATAAATTATAATGTGTGTGGAAATGACTAACACGCAGAAGCAAAGCAAGAGAGCAAGCAGATCAAAAATTTATTAAAAGACTTGCTTCTGAACCCATTTTAAGTTTCACTATTTAAAATAACATGTCATTCATTTTACATGCATGCATGCATGATGACAATTTTTACTGTATAATATTGCAAGAGTATCTATAGCATTCAAATTTATCAAAACGTAAAAGGAAAGTTACATGAAAAAACAATTTGGGTTTTCTCATGAAGTGCTTAATACTTACAACTAAAGTCAAACTTTTATAGTTTTTTTTATAAAGCTTTGAATTATTTTTATTAAATTTAAGCACAACAATATTAAGTTTTTTTTAAATACCCGCCTCTATACACAATTTTAGTTTCACTACATTAAAATAACAGGCTATTCATTATATATGTAACATGAAATATTTTATTGCTTCATTTTGTAAAAACATCAACGAAACTGAAATTTAAATGAAGCATAAATGGCAGTTTTCATGAAAATGTGTTTTGGATCTTTCTCACGAAGTACTAAATAGTTACAACTATAACTAAACCTATGTCATTGCTTAATGGTTTTTAGTATTTTTTACTAAATTCAATTATAACAACATTTTAAAGAAAGTTATTTTTCAGTGCAAATTAAATGTATGTGAAAACGACTAACATGCAAAAACAAAACAAGACAGTAGAATAAAAATTAATGAAATACTGGATTCTGACCATATTTTAAGTTTTACTATATAAAAAATAACATATCATTCCTTTAACATATGTGCATGATGCCAATTTTTACTGTACATAATTATAAAAAAGTACCTATAACACTCAAATTTTATCAAAACGTAAAAAGTAGTTTCCATGAAAAAGCGATGAGTTTTTTCTGATAAAGTGCTAAATATTTGCACCAAAAATTGAACTCTCATAATTATAAAGTTTTCAATTATTTTTATCTAACTCTGAAATGGAGTCGCTGGCGTACAGAGTACGCCAATGCAATCTTTTGGGCTGTGATTTTTTCTGATATTCTTTTTATTATATCCTTTTTATCCATCTTTCCCGCTTTTTTTCTGATATTCTTTTTACTATATCATTTTTACTATGACAAAATACTTTATTAATGTAATGTATAAGGTTAAATAGTTTCAAACACCATGTAGAGGCTTGAAAAACGACCTGGCGTACTTTATATGCCGCTCCTCTAAAATTGTACAATACACCCACCCCTCCAACTGAGGGTCAAGCAAAATCATTTTTTAATATAAATTAAAATGGGCGAGGAATAAAAAAAAAATTGCATGAACAAAACAAGGGTGCAGGAAATTTTTTTAAATACAAGCCTCTATAAACACATTTTCGGTTTCTCATATAAAAATAACAGGCCATCAGCGAGACTGAACAAACATCATGAAAAAAAAAACATCAACAAAACTGAAATTTAACTGTAGCAAAAACGACAGTTTTCATGAAAATGTGTTTGGGATCTTTCTCACGAAGTATTAAATATTCATAACTAAAGTTGTACCCTTGTCATTGCTTATAAAGATTTTTAGTATTTTTTTATCAAATTTAATGAAAACAGCATTTTAAAGAAAATTATATTTCAGCGTAATCTAAAATGTGTGTGAAAATGACTAACATTCAAAAATAAAATAAGAGAGTAGAAAAAAAATCGTATACATTTTAAAAGAATGGCCTGTTATTTTTTTTTATATGTGAAACTAAAATAGTGTATATATATAGATAGAGGCGGGTGTTTAAAAAATTTATACCAAAAAAGGATTTTGCTTAAATTTGATAAAAATAATTGAAAGCTTTATAAAAAATTATAAGAGTTCAATATTAGTTGTAAATATTTTGCACTTTATGAAAAAAAAACCCAAACTGCTTTTTCATGAGAACTACCTTTTAAGTTTTGGTGAAATTTGAGTGTTATAGGTGCTTTTATATAATTATACAAGAAAAATTGACATAATTCCTGTATGTTAAATCTAAATGAATGACTAGGCTACTTTTTATATAGTGAAACTTAAAATGGGTTCAGAAGCAAGTCTTTATAAGTTTTTTCTACTCTCTCATTTTATTTTCACATGTTACTCATTTTTACACACATTTTAATTTATACACTGAAAAATAACTTTCTTTAAAATGCCTGTTTTAAATAAATTTGATAAAAATACTAAAAATCTTTTTAAGCAATGACAAGGGTTCAATTTTAGTTGTGAATATTTAATACTTCGTGAAAAAGATCCTAAACGCATTTTCATGAAAATTGATGTTTATGCTTCAGTTAAATTTTAGTTTTATTGATGTTTCCACATAATTTTAATTATATTGTTTGGCAATTTTTTCCAAACTCGCCAATTTGGTGCAGTTTCTCGATTTTTTCAAAATGGCCAAATTTATGTGTTTTAAAGCAACAACCTAAAAATACAGAGCAAAAAGTATCTTTCCAAAATTTCAACAAAGGATAAAACAAATTTGCCCAATTTCATAAACAAAAACTAACAAATATTAAACATTACAAAACCACAATAACATAAATACTCAATAAACATAAAAAATAAGTATATTAATAAAATAGAAGGTTTTTTTACTTACCCGTTTCCAAAATTTTGTACAAAAGCATACTTTCCTTTGAAAAACAAAGAATTAACTTTGAGCGGAAACCAGTAGCGTCAGCAGAAAAAAATTTAAAGGGGGGGGGGGGGAGAGGGCACAACCTGAAAAAAAAAAATAATAATAATAAAATTCTGATAGCAGTTTTAAAGTTAAAGAAAAAAATTCCTATTAGAATTTGGGGAGGGAGGGGGGAAACTGCTCCCCCTTGCTGCATTGTGCAAACTTTGAAATAAGTATGTACAGTTACCAAATTAACACCATTTTTAACACTACTGCAAAGCTTCTTTTCATATATTCAACAGAAATACTGAATTCTATTAAACCAATAAATCACCATTTTACATTAAAAAAAAAAAAAGCAACCATATCAATTACAAACATCTCCCACAGAAATTCAAATAGCCTACTGTTGCCAAAATTTAAAAAGAAAAACAAAACAAAACATATCAAATACACTGCTACTATACCAATATACATAGGTAGGTTGGATTTAACGTTGCACTAGTACTGTGCTACAGGTAATTGGCGACGATCTGGAATTTCATTTCGCAGCAATCAGTGATACGTACAGTCGGCAGCAAAAGTATCCAAGCACTGGCAATAATCCGTGTCTCAAAAAAGTACACTTAATACTGTTTTGTTAAATAAATCCTTGTGGAGTCATGTTCTTAGTCAGCCTAAGAACAGGATTTGACAAGAATTTATGTAACAAAATAGAATTAACTATACTTTTTTGACATAAGAAGTATTGACTAGCGCTCAGATCAGGGTTCCCACTTAATTTCAAAAATAAAATTCCCCGACTTTTCCAGGTCTATTTTTAGAAAATTCCTGTCACAAAATTTGGTTTGCGACATAAAAAATAGCTCACGGTATAAAACAGAACATAGCTCGCCACATAAAAGACAACACAGTAACGTGACTTGCGACATAAATTGAATGTTCAAAAAGCGTTTTCCAGGTTTTTGAGCAATATTTACAATTTTCCCTGATATTTCCCTGACTTTTTTCAGTAATTTCAAATTCCCTGACTTTTCCAGGTTTTTCCTGTTCTCCCTGACCCATGGGAACCCTGTCGGATATTTTTTCTGCTGACTGTACATCAGTACACTTTGTGTACATGAAAACCGAAAAAACATCACTGGATGGATACCTCACTCGCATACCGCACGAATCTTTAAAATGCACAAAATTTCGTTTCGCAGCGATCAGCAATATCTTTGTCTGTATGCTCCGCGTACATGAAAACCAAAGAAAAACATAACTGGATACTTCGCTCGCATACTGCATGAATCTTTAAAATGCACAAAATTTCGTGTTACAGCAACCAGTAATATGCACGTCTGTACACTCTGTGCACACGAAAAAAAAAAAAAAAAACTGGATACCTCACCCACATAAAATTTCGTTTCACAGCGATCAGTAATATGCACATCTGTAACGCTCTGCGTACATGAAAAAAAAAATAATAAATTAATAACACATCACTGGATACCTTACCCGCATGAATTTTTAAAACACATGAAAATTCATTTTACAGCAACTAGTAATATGCATGTCTGTAACGCTCTGCATACATGAAAACCAAAAAAAAAAAAAAAATCACTGGATACCTCACCAGTATGAGTTTTTAAAATGCATGAAATTTCGTTTTACAGCAATCAATGATATGCACGTCCATATAATATAACTTGAACTCATAACTTAAACTTATAGCTTGAGTTTATACACACCCATCTACTGTATACCTGTATATTACACATTTTATTTTTGAACATATTGAGAAGTAAATTTTAGTATAAGTTCACAAAAGATCAATTTATTTTTTTCTACTTCATTTAATTTTTTACTCCTAATGCTAAATTCTCTCTTTTAAAAATGGTCAAGGAGTACTCTCACTTTTAGAAAAAAAAAAATAATCTTTTTAATATCTCTGCATTCAACAAATAATAATACATTCTGGTTATATGAAAGTTAAAAAATAAATTACATTACATGATATTTAGTAAATAATTATATGAACAGCTTTAATTGTTTTAAAATGAAGCTATTACAATATTGCATAAGGCCTTTTTTAAACATTTCTAGCTTTCTAAACTTTGAACCTAATGAAAACAACAGTGTCATTATTTTAATTATCTTCTAAGGTAAATATGCTAGTAATGAGCATCCTTAAGGAATTTCTTTAAAATTTTATTTATTTTATTATTATTAAACAAAATTTAACCAATTTTATATCGTCATATTACTCTTATAAGCTCACCCTAATTCAAAAATTTTACATTAAGAATTCGTAGATATTTACTATAATAATAAATGAAGTTGTAGTATAAATAACTAATTTCTAATTAGATTATTCTGTGCTTTAATATTTGATCATACGAGTTATGTTATTATAAACATAACTTTTAATTTTTCCGAAAGAAATCGAATTCCAACATTGATGAAACACACTGAAGATTACACATTACACTGATGAAACATACTTTATATTACATATTTGCAATTAAAAAAAAATACAAATGCCTGTTTTTCAGGTACTTTTGATTAATAATAAATAATAAATGTTGACTTAACTTGATAAAGGAAAGCTAAAAGTAAATCCGTATAGACCATCCATAGTATAGACACTTCTTCCATCACGCCGGGCGTCCAGTCCATGTGGATCTTGTAAATAAATAGCGTGTTGTGTTGCCATACCTGTTTTTCAAATGCTACAAACTATGCAACAGAAATTCATTAGAAAAACTATAGCTTTATAGAACAATCGGTATTTGTAGAACATTTAACATTTAACCAATATTAATAATAATAATAATCCAAAAAAATGAACTATATTTTAAAATAAAGATGAATAATGTACATATAATATTTTATATTAGAGTATTTGAATTATTTGAATGCTCGAAACTTTTGAAAAATGACATCAGTGAAATTGCTTTCCTTTTAAGATAATTCTGGGTTAATTGTGGTTGAGTTTTACGTCGTACTAATGCTGCGCAGATGGGCAATTGGCGACGGTCTGGGACACAACCCTAGAGGTGTTCCGGAGACATGCCATCACAATTTTGATCCTCCACGTAAGGGATGGCTCTCCCGCTTCGGTGACCCCCCAGAGATATAATTTTTGATGGGAACATGGAGGACTTTGCGGCTACGACAGATTTTACGTGCACCAGCCGCCATTAGTGTACACGACGGTCTTTGACCGGCTCGAGTACCGAACCCGCAATCTTCCAATTAAGATAATTCTGGGTTTCAAGACTTTAGTTGGGCATAAGAAATGGGTTTCGGGATCCTCCTAGCTTGAAATAAATAAATAAATGTAATACACGATTCTTTTTTCAGGTACATTTTTTTGGTGAAGAAAAAGAAATTCATTTGGGAAAAAAAAAAAAAAAAAAAAATGTGTTATATGGGGTCCAGAGGGACACTGGGGGTGTATTCAAAATTTTAAAACACACTGATAATATAGTAAAAAGTAAAAATATATTTTTTCTTTTTTGCAAAATTGGAATATACAAGCAATTTCGTGAATAAAAATGCAAAAATTTTGCCAATAGAAAATAAGCATCAATTTTATACAAAACTAGCAGGCTACGCCCGCTTCGCTTGTCACTATTTTTAAATGAATCGCTATAGTTAATGAATTCTCAAAATTACATCAATTTTTATCATGCGGAAAAAAAGAAAAAAAAAATGTGATTGGAAAAAAATGTCGCAACGGGTCCCCACTGCCCTTGGCATTGTAGGCAATTGTGCGCTGCGCGCGTGCTTTTATGTTCAACACTCTTAATGAATCACTATATTATCGTAAGCAAAAAACATAAATTAAAAAAAAAAAAAAATTCCCATCAGTGGAATAATCGGTTCGGGCCACCACTGCCTGCGGCAGCTCATACAGGTGCGCAAGGCTCTCATGCTCCTTCACCTACCGAACCGTTCCCACCCCTCCTAATTATTTCAGATTTTAAAAAATACTCGAAGTCTTTATCTCGGGCTTTTAAATCTAATAATACTAATTTCCAACATTTTATCTGAATTTTTTTATTTTTACCCCTGCGCCTGATCTCTTCCCGCCCTTCGTAATAAGTCTGTACTTTCGAAAATATCCGCAATCGATTTATCGGGCCTCAAAACCTAACAACACTAATTTTCAGCGCTCGAACTCTTATTTATATATTTTTACCCTTTCACTTCCCCTTCCCGTCTATCCTAATAATTTTACAAATTCGAAAATATACGCAGTAGATTTGTAGGTATCAAAAAACCTCCATGTACCAATTTAAGAACTTTCCAAATTCGAAAATATCCGCAATAGATTTGTAGGTATCAAAAACCTTTATCTACCAATTTTGAACGGTCTAACTCTATTTTTATTTTTTTGCCCCTCCACCCCCTCACACCTTTCTGACCCTCCTAATAACTTTACACTTTCAAAAATTTCCTCATTAGAATTGCAGATCTCTAAAACCTATCTGTATTAATTTTGAACGGTCTAACTATATTTCTATTTTTTTACCCCATAGCCTCCTTCCCGCCCCACCTGGGACGTATTTCTAAAATTAAAGAAATTTGTTTTTATGTATTTATGGGAGCTGTATTTTAGAGCAAAAATATCTTACACATATATATTTTTTTCTATTTGCAATATAAAGGGTTATTTCAAATCACGTTTTGCCCCCTCTCCTCCCCTCTTGGGGGCTGAATTTCAAAAATTCCAGAAATAAGTTTTTAGGTATTTTTATCAGCTATATATTAGAGTAAAAATTTCACATATATCTGTTTTTCTGTTTGAGATATATAGGAGTATGTGAAATCACGTTTTGCCCCCTTTCCCCCCTTGTGGACCGAACTTCTAAAATTCCAGAAATTGGTTTTTAGATAATTAAATTAGCTATATTTTAAAGCAAAAATTTTACGGATATCTGTTTTTTTTCTTTGAGATATGAAGGTTTTTGTGAAATCACATTTTGCCCTCTACACCCCCTTGGGGGACGAATTTCGCAAAATCGCTTCTTAGGGAGTGCTTACATATGTTCTATATGTTCTATAATCTGACCCAGTTTCGAGTCAGTGGCTCCAGTAGATTTTGCTGTGCGTTGATGAGTCAGTGAGTGAGTGAGTGAGTGAGTGGAAGTACTCCTTTATATGTATAGATATGTTCACAGTTTTTACAACACAGAATATGCACTTTTTTGTATGTATAGAAAATGCAAATAATTTGCACAAAAAGTGCATTTCTTTCTTTCTTTTTTTTCGAACTATTTACAAATATTCAGTTTTAATTTAAATTTACAAATTGTGCACAATCTACACTTTTTTCACAAAAAAAAAAAAAAAAAAAAAAAAAAAAAAAGTGCAAGCAGTTTCTAGCTGGGTTCTTACATACACCAGGTATCATTTTCTCCCTACCCAACCTTCTTTACAATGTCACGTTTCTTCTGTATTTTAATATAGAGTTGACTTCTGTAAAAAGATTCAATTCTGTGAATGTTACAATCTTTTGTAAAAAGATCTTCAGAAGCCTTTAAGTTACCTGCATGAAAGGCAGTTTTTATTTCCCTTCAAAATACCTGATATAATCTAATTAAAATCGTCTAAGTCATTGAAGGTAATTTGAAGGTGATAAGCTTTCTGAAATAAACCTATATGAAACCTTTAAAAAAACTTTATTTCCTGAAGGAAACCTGCAGTTTTTATTTTTGTATGAAACCTTTAAAAAATCTGAATATTTCCTGAAGGAAACCTGTATTTTTTATTTACCTTCAAAATACCTGCAAAGTATGTGTTTTCTTAAAGGTTTTTTGCTGATTTTTTTACCTGGGAAAGTACCTTTATAATAGAGAAGCATAAAAAATTGCTACAATTATCAAATAATGGAAGCATTTTTTCATTCCTAATAAATAAGGACTAAAATTAAAGTGTTACTGATTAATAATTTAGTTTATACAATTTTTTAAAGTTTAGAAAATTTTTTCAAAAAAAAGGGTGTCCCCATTTTTCCCCAGAAAATGGGGACGGTTGGTCAGTATACTTATAATGACCAGATCAGAGTACCTTTATACATAGAAGCCTTAAAAATTGCTACAATTACCCAATTATGGATGTATTATTTCATTCTTAATAAATGAGGAATAAAAATAAAATATCAATGATAGGTTATTAATTTATTACATTCTTTAAATAACTTAGAAAAAGGCCTTCAAAATAAAGGCTGTACCCAGAAAATGGGGACATTTGATCAGCGTAATTAACAGGACAGATATTAGAATTTTTTCTTTTCGAATGCAAAAACGTACGAAATCAGGATTTTTCCTTTATTCTTTGTAGTACAGAATGCCCCTCATAAATGAAAAAAAAAAAAAAAAAAATGATGAGTGTTATTATTATATTATTTAAAGATTTTCATACCTTGCTATCACAACAGTGAAAATTTCATTCTTCTTCGAATAAGCAGGTTTAGGCAATTTCAAAGATTGCAGAATTTTGAAGATTTCTAGCACTAAAATAGGCGCCTAAAAAGTTCTTTGTCTTTTAGTGTCAAAAGCTTTAGATATTCCAAAAATTTTGAAATTGCATAACTCGATAAGTTTTGGCCGTAAAAGAGGGTGACCAAATTTCTAGGGAGGGCCTGCGGAAGCACAGTCAGCAGAATACCGTGCTCGTAATTTGAAGATTGCGCGTTCGGTACTCCAGCCGGCCAATGACCTTTGTGTACATTAATGGTGGCTGGTGCACGTAAAATCTGTCATGCCTGAATCTTCTTCATGTTCCCATCAAAAAGTATACCTTTGTGGGTCGCCGAAGTGGGCGAGCCATTCCTTCAGTGCAGGATCAAAAGTGTGATGGCATGTTTCCGCCCATACAGCACACTTTGTTCCAGCGATGTTCCAGGTACATCGCAATGTCTTATTATCATCACATCTCAGAGAGATGCAAATAGAATATCTCTGAGACACAGAAGCAGGTCGTCGCTGAGAGTAACACTTGCGATGTTCTGGAAATGTACCGGAGATGTATGCGATGTCGCAAAGCTGAAACATTTCCACATCCTTAGAACGTACCTGGGATGTTCTAGAGACGAGCAGAACGTCTATGCAACATCACAATGTCGCAGTGCGATGGTCTTGCAACGTTCCAGAGATGTAAGTGTGCTGTATGGGCGGACAACCTCAAGAGATGAGTCTCAGATCGTTGTCAATTTTCCCTTGTGCTATTGCGACGTAAAACGCATCCAACTAAGCAACTAACCCAGATTTTTGGGGACAGTCCCCATTTTTTGAGTCTGTCTGCACTCTAGAAAACATTTCGTCTTTTGGGAACTCCCTTTTTTACATTTTATCCCCACTTTTCCCAATTTTTAATGTTGCTGTGGGAGAACATTGTGTGTGTGTGTGTGTGTGTGTTTTATCAAGTCTTAAAACTGATCTTCTTGCAATGTTCTTGCAAACTTTATTTGTTTTTGGCAAAATTAGTGAAATTCAAGCAATAATTTCTATTAGAAAAATGGCACCTAATACTGTTTTGTCAAGTAAATATTTGTGGATTCACGATCTTAGTCTGATTTTGTTTATAATAGATCAGAAGAAAAGAGGATCTTCAGGGCATTTTATTTTATTTAGTATTTAGTTTTTGTGATAAATATCTAAAAATGCGGACTGCCCCCAGAAATTTTGGACGTTTGTCCCGCAAAACCATTTTTTTACTGTCAAATCTCATCAACTAATTTAATGAGCTTTTAATTTTTAAAATTGGAAATATGGTTGTTATTTTTTAATTATACTCATATAAATATTGATTGTTTTTTTTTGTTTTTCAAATTTATTTTGTAGTAATATATTTGGGAAACATATATGGCAACGAGACGTTGTTTGCACTCTGTGGTTTCAAGGCTGAACTGGATCCGACGCTCCTTCGCGCCGATTCAAGGCTTTAACATTTCCCCCATTTTCACCAGACAAGTTTCGGATTTAGCGTTTAGCCTGCAACGTAAAAGCGCACCAAGCGGCAAAAGCTGAATTACAAACGTAAACATAAGACGCGATCTTTTATCGGCGCTGCGCTGGATCATTAAAATTTCAAATTTCTGTTCTTTCTTCGTCTACAACATGTATTAGTTGAAATTTCTCATAAAAATATACTTTGACATATTTGAAATTTCTCATAAAAATATGTTTTGACCATCAACATATAATATATTGCAGCTTTTTTATTTACGAATGCGTGTGTGTGTGTGTGTGTGTATTGCTTACCAATATAAATAGTTATTTTAATATTTGACAATATTTTATTTAACAATAAATAGATAAATAAAAACTACTACTCGTACTGCTTAAAGCTAAAGATTTAGTATATTTTGTCAATTTATTTTTATTTCATTTTCTAAAATAAACAATATTCTCAAGTCTCCTATTCAAAACGAAGTTCAAAGTAATTTCTCTTCTAATTTGAATTCGTGCAGCTTATTTTGTCTAAATGGTTTCTAGTACAGAAATGTATTTAAATGATTTCTATTAAATAAATAAATATCTATATTCCTTCCTCTCTTATTATCTTAAATAAATGCAACTTTGTGTGCACTTCTAATTATAATGTAGTAGGTAGAAACTCTTATCTTTAACACCCCCCCCCCTTTTTTTAAACCCCTTTTCACTTTTAATTCAGATTATTTCATTTGTACTTTTGCTTTAGAGAAGGTTTCAGTTATGTGTTTTATATGTGATTAGCAGACTTTATTAAAAGTTATTATGTATGGGAGGGGGGGGAATCTAGAAATTGTAGAAGAAAAATGTCTATATTAATTATCTTAAAAAATTATAAATTAAAGGGTCTAACGCTAAACGCAGTAAAGTAAAATAAAATAAATATTAATGGACGTACATTTATTTTGTACAAGATATAAAGTGAAAATTGTATAATTAAAAATATTGCTCTCATCTTTGTTTTATGCAAAACTGAACAAAGTAGTCTTTAAAAAAATTATGTATGTGGTATTTGTTATAATATGGTAATTAATAGCAACCCATTTTCTTATCTATATACTAAATTCAAAAACAAGATATACTGCTTTTAAATTATCAAATAAAAGAGAAGCTGCATTAGAATTTGACCAGCCAGTTAAAAAAAAAAAAAAACTTTGATTTAAAAATTTCATGCAAAAAGTTCTCCATTCAAGGACATTTTGAGAATTATTTTATTAAAATGTAACAGCTCTAGAATTAAGAAAATGATATTAAAAATTTTAGTATCCAAGTATTGAAAAATGTTGAAATAATTCTAATCGCAAAAGGTTCTACATCCGATGAAGAGTGTTTTCTTGAAATAGAAAATTTAGTTTCAATAAAAGCTATAAAACTTCTAATTTTATTTAAAATATTAAATGCAAATTCTATTCAATATGTAAATTTCAAATGGATTGCAATATTCCATTACATAATCCAAAAGTATATTTTTTTTTCTTAAATTTCTTCCTATAACTCTTTTTTATATTGTATTGAAGTTTTTTTAATTTTTACCTAATTCATTAAATTAAGAATTTTATTGTTATTAAGTTAATTTGTTATCATTAAATTATAGGAAAGGCATGTTAGGTTTAACATTCACTATATAAAAAAAAAAAAATGTCAACTCACAGTCATTCTGTTATTACCATTTACATTATTTTAATGAGCACTCAATACTACAATTTTGGAATATTTTTAGAAGTTCTGAATATAAAAAAATTTAATCCTTTTTTATATAACAGTTCTTTAATTCATTGATGAAATCGACAAAAGTGTAAAAAAAAAAAAAAAAAAAAAAAAAACACTTTATGTAAAGGATAAATATTAAAGCAAAATATAAGAATTTAGGTGGAAAAAGCCTGTGTTACAGAAATAAATGATTTGATTGTTTTATTTTTAAACATAAAAATAAAAAATATTTTATTAACATGGCTATGTGAAAACTTTTTTATTAGATGAGATATAAGAGAATTCCATGCCTGAAAATACAAACTTTACATCTTGTATACAGTATTATAGAAAGAAAATCACCACAACCTAAAAAAAAAAAAAAAAAAAAAAAAAAAAAGCTGAAAAATCTCATCCCTGTTTATTATTAATAATTTAAATTATTTTTAGATGAATCAATAATTAATGTTGGAATATTAATTACTTCTTAAAGTGGCAAATTTATTTACGAATAGGTATAATATGACTGGAAAACATATACTAATAAAACCTGGCTTTAAAAAAAATCCTAGTTTTTGCCAACCCTGAAATACTGTATAGAAAGAAATAATTCATTTTACATAAATATTAAGAATATGAAGGTCATTTAACTTTTAATTAATTATAATAAATTAGTATTACTATTATTTTGTAATAAGTTTTCTTTTAGTCTAAAACTGTTCTCTTTTTAAATAAACTTAAAATTCAAACCCAATTGTGTTATTCTACATTTAACATAAAAAAAACCAATTAAACCTAAAAAAAATACTCCACCCAGGTTGGGCTTAAAAAAAAAAAAAAAAAAAAAAAAAAAAAAAATCTTAAAACCTTGCAGTGGCGTATCCAGGATTTTATTTCGAGGAGGGATGAGTTAAGTTCGATAATGTTTCATAGCATACAGAAATCATAAATATTACTCTTAATCTTTATTTTTTTAAACTTTCTACAAATTTCAAGAGGGGCTGTAGTCTATCACCCCCCCCACACACACACACACACACCTCTGGATACGCCACTGTATACACACATATATCTATATACAGTATGGTTTTGGAAAAAAGTTATTTAACTTCTAGAAAAAAATAAAAAATAAAGTAGTTTAGAAAAAAGTTATTTAACAATATAGTAGTCTAACACAACATGAATTTTCGTACAAATACAATTTCGAAAAGGAGAATTTTGAAACAATCTTTTTAAATTCTTGAAAACATAATAAATTATTCAATTACTTACGAGATGATCCTGGAATGTCTTTTAATCCAGCGAAGTTGAAAACACATTTTATTTTTACATGTTTAAAGTGTTAGAGAAAAAAAAAAAATAGATACACAATTGTTTTTTGATACTAATTCTTCATTAAACAGTAAATCTCAATGTAATGATTTAAGCAAAATATATTACTATAATATCATTTTAATAAACTTTTAATTTAACTCTTTTCTAAAAAAGCAAATTTGATAATTGCTAAAAATGTTTTTAAAGAATCCATTTTCAAAACATGACATACATTTCAATCTTTCAGTAAGCTGTTTAGATAATCTTTCAACTGCAGAATCATCATCTCCTTTATTATAATTTATTTTAAGATAGAGGCGATATAAGCATTTAATTTAAGGTATCCACCTTCAAATTTTATAAATTTTAAGTATTATTCAAAATTCCTTTATCTTTAAGAGTATTTACAGGTTGCATGTTTAGTTCAGAGTTATGAGAAAAATTCAACAATAGCTCTGCATCTTGTACTTTCTACTTTTACAATTGGGGTTTCTTCATGCTTACGTAATTTTTATTTTTAAAATGTTCGCTACAAAACACGTGACGAATTGGATTTATCGATTGCATAATATTCCTTACGAGAGATAATTTTTAACCATCATTATCCGAAGAAAATTCATCAAACGATAGTCTTTATTTTTTCTGGAATTCGATTTGCAAAATGAAACATAGTAGTATTAGTATGCCATATTCACGAAGTTTATAATCTATCTCTTCATTGACTGAAATCAAGTTCTTGCCAGAACTTAAGTTACTACTTAAAACAACATTTAATCAGAATCCTAATATAACATATATACGATAATTTCACAATCTATAGAAAAGAAAACAAAATAAATACTCAAGATCATCCTAATAATTCCATGTAAATAAACCGCGTAAAGACCTACGTACGCAGCGCCATCTGGTGAGAAATCTTACGTAGATTTGTGTCTTTTGAATTCTTTTGTTATTTTCAGAATTGTTATAGCCTTGTATCCGCGCTGCGGTGGAGCGTCGGATCCAGTTCAGCCTTGGTGGTTTCAACTTCTCGAAATAAGATGGATGCCCTCCTGAAAACGTGGTGTTAGTGTTATGAAATGAATTAACATAACTTGGATTTCAATTATCAAGGTAACTGAATAAATTAAATTTTAAGTTTTACTCTTTTTTTATTTTAAGTGTACTAAGGTACATTTTCTATTAGTGAAGTTAAATTTAGAAATCGCCGACTCCTCAATGTTTGGCAAATTTTTGAAGCATAAAAAAGCATTGTCAAAATATTTTTGACAATAGTTAAAGTGAAAAACATCTTGATGGGAAATATTAAATATTTCATGACAAATACTGGAAAAATTTGATGGAAATATTTTTTTTTTTCAAAAGTAATGAGATTACAATTAAATGATACTAATTAGAGCTTAATTGTAGTTTCACCGGCTAATTACGCGAAGCGCGTTAGATTGCCATATGTTATGGGCTTCAAAGGTTACCTTTGCTTGTTTGTGTCATGTATTGTGTGTTGAGAATTTCAATATGTTATTTATTTATTTATTATATTCATTTTCAAAATCATAAATGCTGTGAAGTGACTCTCATAATAGCTAATTTCTTTTGATCCTCATATGAGATTCTCTGCTAATTTTCTATTGTGAATGCATACAGATATTAAGGTATTTTTAAAATTTTCAAAATGCATTTGGAACATATTAGATTTTGTAGATTAAGTTAACATCTTAGAAATGTATGCCGAGTTAAAAAAATAATAGTAAATGTAATATGTTTCTAGATTATGTGATTGTTTTTTTCTTTATAAATGCATATTTTGCTTATTTGGTGATTACTTTATTTCAGATAAAAACTCCTCAATATATGGCTTGCAAAGAAAAGTTCCTGACTGGTAAGAGATTAGAAGACCTTCGCTTAAAACAGTAAGGTATTACATTTTATATTTGTTATTTAAAATGATATTCATAATTCATTATTTTTTAAATTTTTATTGTTAAAGAAAAAGCCCAGCTCATATTCAAAATATTAAGATAATTACATTTCTTTAGAAATTGAAAATATCATTTGGTAATTTAATACCGTTTAAACCATATATGTAAATGATATTTTTATTAAGAACTTATTGTTGATAAACTTATTTATTATCTTTAAATTAATATTTTTGAAAAGATTAAAAAAAAAAAAAAAAATTTAAAGTCAATATATTAAAATATTTTACATTAATTCTTCTTTAATTATCACCAATTCATAACTGGTGGCATCATTGATTAAATTCAGACGATTTTATTTAAAATCAGTATTCTTTTTGCAGTTTGTTACTCTTTCGTCTTAAAATGGGTCGTTGGGAGTGATATTCCGGAATCTGTCAAACTTCGCATGGTTCATTTGTATCGGCACGGTAAAAATCAATGCTGAATAGCGAATTATTTACATTGTTCGCAATCCAGCGTTAGTAAAATACTAACACAATTATTTTAAAAAATGGAAAAATTATAAAATAATCGCTGAAATGGCAGCTGAAAACCAAAAGGGTCATTCTCTGAAAAGTGGTCATTTCATGTCCCAGTAGTCTTGAGGGTATATTTTTAAAAGCACAAAAACAAAAAGCTGTTTAAACTATCAATATTAATTGGTTTTACATATAAACTGTTATTATTTGGTTGTTGAAATTCAAATATAATTTTTAAAATGCAAAACGTCATTCCCTCACTGTGTCCCCATACCCACATCTAAGTAAATAAAATGGTTTCTACAGTATTAAAACATGTATATTTGAATTAAAAACTTATTAAACATACTTTAATAAATATTTATCCATTATTCTATATTTATATATTATGCAACGAAAGAAATTAGAATACTTTTTATTGTTGTCCCTGGTAACAGATATCATTCCCTCATCAAACTATAATGACATCCTTACTTACTGTATAATGATAGCACATACCTTATATAAGTCAAATTTAATTTATATACCAGCAAAGTAAAGAAACCATTTTGAATTCTGTTGGAAACATTTAACAATGAATAGCATATGGCTCTCAAACGTTAGATTGAAATACAGTATTTTTATTATACGTCATTCCCTCACTCATTATAAAGTTAACTAAAACAAATCAAATTTGCTTTTTTATGATGTTATATTAATAAAAATATGTTTTAATAAATATTTAGTGTTTGAAAATATAACTAAACTTAATAATATATAAAGTAGATTTTAGAAGAAATTTGTCATTCCCTCACAATCATTCCCTCATTTTTCTAATTAATAAAAGTAATTGCTATATCGAAAATTATCAGATACAGTTTAGTTTATATTATTTTTTTTATTAATTGTAACATATGTGTACATGTACAAAATAAAATAAAAAAAAATTAGGAGCAATTTTATTTGGACTAAGGTGTTTTTTCTTTTTTCCTTTTTAAAAAAAAAAAAAAATGCCCACTTTTCTGAGAATGACCCAAAAACATCTGCTAGAGATGACAGGAAACTGAAGCGTATAGTTAAGAAAAACCGTTTTAAAAGTGAACGATTCTTGCACCGAAAATGGAAAGAAGTTGGAGTTGAAGTTTCTATATTGACAACATTAAAACGTCCCCATAAATATAAGCTTAAATCTTATGTACCGAAAACAAAACCTCTCATGACTGCAAAACAAAAGCGTATAAGATTGAATCGGTGTAAATCAAGACGTTTATGCAGCGAAGGAGATTGGAAAAAAATATTATTTAGTGATGAAAGTATGTTTTGTGTTTCATATGGTGATCAAGGTATTCGAGTTTGGAGAATGAAGCAAGAAGCATTTGATAAAGAGCCTGAAATGTTTGGTAAAATTTGCTGCTAGTGTCGTGGTTTGGGGTTGCATGAATGCATAAGTACCTGGAAAGTTAATCATCGTCAATGAAAAGGTTAACTCTCAGATATATCAAGAAATTTTGGAATATTACATATTACATCATCAGAAGATTTATTTGAAGATGTTTTAATCTTTCAACAAGATGTAGCGTCACCGCATACGTCGGGGTGAACGAAGAATTGGTTCCGCCAATGCAACATTAAGTTACTTCCTTGGCCACCAAACTCACCAGACATTAATTCCATTGAAAACTTATAGGGTATAATAAAGAAAAAACTCCAAGAAAATCCTTCTTCAAGTAAAACTGAGTTAGTGGCACATATAAAGTCTATTTGAGCTAATATTGATAGATATGTTTTAAACACCTTGTATATAGTATGCAAAATCGATTGTACGCTGTTATTAAAGCTAAAAGGGATGCTACAAAATATTAACTACCATTAACTAATTACTTCATATTCATAAGGTAATATATTTGCGTAAAATAAAATATTCTAATATTTTGATGTGTTTCAGAAAACTATTGTATATCTAATTTATTGTATTTTATATTTTGTAAATGTTAAAATCTTATCTAAACATTCCAGTTTTAATTTATTTCCTGAAATTTGGGGTGACTTAAGAACAGGGTATGGTTGACTTTTTTATCGCCAACTGAGGTGAATAGTGCCAAATCTGTTGACCCACGATTTTGCCAAATTTTTGCCAAATGGCCGTTTAGTTGTGGTAACCTCAAATGGAAAACCGCTATTTTTTGGAAACGTGCTCGTTATGACGTCGTTTGAATAGCATTTCCGGATTTAGTAATACTTTTTAATCTCCCTATTTTTTGAAAGTTTTATTATTTTTTGCAGGATTTGTGTTTTTATGATGTTTGGTTATTATAATTTCAATATTTCTAAAGGAAATTGTGCTTGTATGGTTTATAAACAAAAGTTGGATAAGCAAGAGACGTGCAAATTGGTTTTTAGGGATAAAAAGTGTTGATGTGTTTGATTTTAGTTAAAAAAGAAAATTTTTTTGGTAAATATGGATAAAATAACATGATTGAAGTAAGATTATTTTTCTTGATTCTTGTTTACAATTTATTAATTGTAAGTTAAAATGTATTTTTGATAACTTTTACGACGATGCCATATCGAAGTGGCTAATCGGACCGTCGGTGCGATTAGTGTAGAGAGAGGGTATACAGACCATCTTTTCCAAGGAGAATAAGTTAACACTGATAAAAGAGTAAAATTTAGAAATAATGTCTTGCTTGTCCCCATGCATGAAAAATTATCTTTTTTGTGGTGTTGCACAGATCTGGCCGGGGTTAAAATCGTCGCAGTTCCGACTGTTTTGGTTTGAGAGTAGCACTTCCAACCGGATCTATCCGAAAGCAGGTGCAACAAAGGAGGTGTGTTTATGTGTAAGGAGGGGCGGGGGGAGGCTTCACTGATTAAATTCGTTAAAGAGTTAACAAAACTGAATATATTTACTAAATAAAATAGCCTAACGTGTACAAAAGTCAATATTTTTTTTTTTTTTTTTTACAATATACAATTATTGTAATGTGATTCAGGTGCGTAGCTTGAAGTGGGAGGGAGTGCTAGTATGCACTAGTATTTTAATTCTTTTCCCTACCTTAATGATCTGGCGTGGCACTCACACAATGCAATTGTTTCTGCTTTCATTAGAAAAAAAAAAAAAGATTTTAAAATTAAAAGATTTTATTTTTTGTGAATAATTATGAAAAAAAGCTAGTTAAAGGTGTAATTAAAATCATTTTATTTAAAAAATTCTAATAGAAAGACTAAATTAGTTATCTGCTTAATACAGCTGTTTCTGCTTTTAATAGAAAAAGAAAAATTTATTTTAAAACACTTTTAATACTAAACGATTTTATTTTCCATGAATAATTATTTAAAAAAAAAAAAGACTAGTTAAAAAATATTTAATGAAATATTCAATTAAAAAACTAATAAATTTATTAAAATTGCAATTTATTATAATTAAGTTAGATGAAATCGCTGAATACTATTATTTAGACTTTTAATCAATAAACCAAGTAGTTCTGATGTCCACATTGGTAGACAGGAAGTGTCAGGTTCTATCCCAGGTCATGGTTGTCGGCCTTCATGTTCTCAATCGGGTTTAACACCTAAACTACCACCACCAAATTATTTTTAATATAAAAAGTTATTTTAATCAGTAATTATATAAAAAAAAATGAATAATATGTTATAATGAAAAACTTATTTAATTATAAAAAATATTTTTTAAATAATGAATTTAGATCAAATTACTTAATATTACTGTTTGAGCTTTTAACAGAAAAACTATTTTAAAATACTTTGTAATATAAAAAGATATGTTTTGTCATGATTATAGAACAAAGAACTAATTAAAATGATATTATTTAAATAATCTAATTCATAAAATGTTACATTAAAATATATACAATATATACTAATTAAATTAGCCGAGCTTTCTCAATACTATCCTTTAGGCTATTATTCAAAAAGTGTATTTCAAAAGACATTTACTTAATTTTTTTTTTTTTATATTAATTATTATAGAAAAATATTGCTAAGAGAATCAGGGTGATCTTTTACCTGTCGTAAATGTGATCAATACAAAAAACCCTTAACGGGTTAAAAGTTTGTGACGCAGCACTGTACTTTATGGCTATAAGAATTAGAAATACAGATCTTAAAAATAATGATATCAAATTTTCAGTGACGCTTTGAAATTAATTAAATTATACATAGATTTTCTTATTTGAATTTGCTTTTTCCTTTTATTTATATTTACAGTGTAAACGTTATTTTCAACATAAAATAATATATAGCATTTACTCATTGATACCTTTCCATTCACATCTCTTATACTATGAAAGCATGTGTTTTAAAAGAAATTATATGAAATTCCAGTAACGCAGTGGTGTTACATTAAATGATTTGTTTTTAAATTTCACTGCAATTATTTTGTTTTGCATATTAAAGTATATGTGCACATTGAAATATTGCTTTTAATTTTCAAATACGCTGTCAAATATATCACTTTCATTAAGCTTATATTATGTACTGAAATATATTTATTTCAATGAATTATTCTATCTTTTGCGTCCCACCATCCAAAACTGAAAAAAATTTCACAATTTTTTTCTTTACAGCACAGTATCTATTTGCTTGCATTTTCAATTTATTTGGATGAAATGACACAAAGTAAACATTTCCATATATTTTACTTACAGTTTTGGATGGCGTGACGCAAAAGATAGAATAATTCATTGAAATAAATATATTTCAGTACATAATATAAGCTTAATGAAAGTGATATATTTGACAGCGTATTTGAAAATTAAAAGCAATATTTCAATGTGCACATATACTTTAATATGCAAAACAAAATAATTGCAGTGAAATTTAAAAACAAATCATTTAATGTAACACCACTGCGTTACTGGAATTTCATATAATTTCTTTTAAAACACATGCTTTCATAGTATAAGATATGTGAATGGAAAGGTATCAATGAGTAAATGCTATATATTATTTTATGTTGAAAATAACGTTTACACTGTAAATATAAATAAAAGGAAAAAGCAAATTCAAATAAGAAAATCTATGTATAATTTAATTAATATCAAAGCGTCACTGAAAATTTGATATCATTATTTTTAAGATCTGTATTTCTAATTCTTATAGCCATAAAGTACAGTGCTGCGTCATAAACTTTTAACCCGTTAAGGGTTTTTTGTATTGATATCATTACTTTTTAGGGGTTAATGATCAAAACGTAAAATTAAAGGAGCATGGTAATGAGTTATAACACTGTGTAAAAAGTGTTGTTTTATAGGTCATACACAAACAAAATAACAAACTAAATGAAATTTCAAAATTTTATAAAAAGTGATTTAAAAAAAAAAAAAAAAAAAAAAAAAAAAACTTTAAGAAAGAATATTTTTTGAGGGATGGAAACATGCAACATTACAAAGGCATAATATAGTACATTTTCAAAATGACAAAAATTTCTTATTTATATTTATTTCTTATTATAATTTTTTAGGTATAGATTTGATTTAAAAGAGAAAAATAAATAATAATAGAAAAATCTTTAAAAAGTGAAATTTTTATACTGGTAAATATTTAAGTAGTATAGTTTGTTATGAATTTAATTTAAAAAAATCTTAATCTATTCAAAATTTTATTATAGCTTAACATTTTGTAATTTATATATATATACTAGAAACTTAATGAGCAAATTAATTATTTTCAAATTCTGTTTTAAGAATTTTTTCAATTTGTCGTTTAAATGATTTATCACCTAATTTTGAAAAAATTACAAATATTTGCATATGATTATCATATTATTTGTCATTTTTATGAAAATAAAGAAAAAAAATTTTGTTGATGCAATCACCTTTTAAAATAGAGCCAATTTTGAAAGTTAACAACGTATCAGCATGAAAATAATATAAATACAATTAATATTTTTGATAAACAAATGTCATATAAAATACAAGTACCTAAATAAATAACTCATTTAATATATATATTAAAAAAAGGAAAATTATTTTTTTTATATTTTGTGTTTATTTTTGACGCCAGTTCCCGATAGAGGGAGCCAAAACGATTATTTGATATTGAGTATTTCAGATAGAAAAGAAGACTGTATTCGTCCGTGAAACTGCCGCATCACGGTATTTTCGGAGTAAAAAATAGTTCGATTTTTAAACTGAGTTATAAAAAAAACAAGAGATTTCCTAGGGAAAAGGGAGACGTCAGGTACATCAGATAAAAGCGATTAATATCATATATCAATTAAACGACATTCGTTCGAGCCATATTCGAGACAAATTTCTTACTCACATACGCCTTCCATTTATAACTTAAATGAGCCAATTCATATCTCAATATATATTGCACGCAGAAATGTAGCGATTTCAGGGTAGGATCAGACAGAAAGTGAAAGACTATTTTGAAAATATCAGAGAAAAACATCCCATATTTCCTGAGATATTAAGTGTCGGCTTTCAGCAGTTTCTTTGATCTTAAAATTCCTGTATATATAAGTGTCGCAGTTTTCGTTCGTTTTTCCGTTTCCGCTGAGTGTCGTGGCGTTCGTTTGTTTTTGCGCTTGTGTCACTAGAAAAACTGCCGTTTTTCATGATATATCCAGTGATTGTCATGCCTTTAATTATAATGGTCGGAAAAACTACCTTGTGATGAACAGGTGTGTATGGATTTTAAGAATTCAGTCAGAAGTGCGACGTAACCATTTTTTTTTTTTTTTTAAGTGTGGGAGTGGGGTAGAGATTAATTATTTTCACAGAAATTTTGTACTCTAAATGATGCTAAAATTCTTCATAAAAGGGCAGTTACTCAAAATAATTTTTATAAAGCAAAAATTAAATAATAAAGATTTCAAAAATTGAATAATAAAAATAAAAATAAAAAATGCAACATGAAAACAGATCTTAGTAAATGAGTATTTTCAATCTTTGAAAAAATCTTTGCATTATGTTTGTTTATGAATATGTATATATAAATCTGCATATTCAACTACTTAGATGTTATTTATTTTTTCTTTTCCTTCTTTCCCTTTTTTTTAAAACAACAATTAAACTGTTCCAATATAATTCGATGCAAACCAAACCCAATTTTCTATACAAATATATGTATGATTTTTCTGAAAATGACTTTTGTACTTATTTTGCCATGTTTTCTAACAGCAATGTTGAAATAAACATGGATTGTAGATCAATTGCATTATACACTTTCAAAATGTGAAAAGTTTGAATTTGCAGTTGAAACAAGCAAAATAATTAGTATATTAGAGAAAATTCAAGATCAAACAAGCAAAATCATTATGACCGGTGCAAAAAGGAAGCGGTTCGAATAGCCTCCACACTAATCGAAACGGTGGTCCGAATAACAACGGCCATGCCATATTGAATAGTCATTTTCATTCATTTTACAGTAGATGTATTAAATATAATATGAATGTATTTTATTGATATCACACAATCAACAGATTGGGAAAAAAATCATATATATTGAAAATTTATTTTTCCAACTGAGTGAAAATAATGCCTGGACCGGGAGTCGAACCCCGGATCGTTGACTTACAAGGTCTTCTAATTGAGCTTTCCAGGCTGACAACCGGTCAGCATTACTCACTCAGACAACCATTTCTCAGTTGGAAAACTAAATTTTCAATATAATATGAATGTATCGTTTTGTAATCTTTAAAGAAAGGTTTATATTTAAGTATCGTGATAAAAAAATAATAATGCTATTAAAAAATAAATATAAAATGTTATTTGGAAAATATTATTTTAAAAAGAGTTTAGATTTTTTTTTTTATTTATATGTGTATATGTTTTAAATTTTAGATTAGATAGAATGTATACATTTAAAACTGTTTTTCCTTTTGTTTTTTAAGGGTATATTTAAATTGTATTTTCTTTTTATTTTAAATTGGACTAATGCAAACCATTCAAAAACAGTTCTCTTTAACAATGATTTGAAAATCATATTTACCAAATATTGTATAAATGATTGATCCTGTAAAGATAAAGAATATTAAATTCTTTCAAGAGACAGGGAGATTGAATAGTAGTCACCAGTAGCGGCTCGTGAGATTCCTTTACAGGGGGGCTGCATGTCTATGTAAGATTTGAAAAAAAAAAAAACGAAAATTATTTTCTAAATAATCTGTTTTACTCGGGGGCTTCGGGTTTTATATGCGCAGACTGAGCAAGAAGCAGAGTAATACAGGATACAGCATCGATTTAAAATTTTATATTATTTATTGGACATTCATTACAAAAGAAAAAAAAAATCTGGAGATTTTATTTTGTTAACTTTATTTATTAATGATAATCAATTTTCCCCCAACAAAATATTTTTCATCTGCATGCTATTATTTTCTCCAAGACGGTGCGAAGTATCCATACATGATTGTAAATCAACTTTTGCTCATTAAAAAGATACACACAATGATTTATATAAAAATAATAATAAATAGTTTGATTACATACTTATGTAGATCTGTATAGTTCTTGCGATAATAACTGCAAATAATTCGAATCTATTGTCCATAATGATAAAGAATTTCTTTTTGTGTCTCTGTAAAAAAATTTATAAGTCCTGTACTCATCAAAACTATACAAATTGCGTGATGATTACCTATAACCTACCTACCAATTTTTAGCTCAATTGGATAAAACATTTAGGCGCAATCGCACTTCATAAATTTAAGTCCATTAATCAAAATGATAAGGAATTTTTCTTTGTGTCCTTGTAACAGAACTATAAGTCTCACATCCATCAAATTCTATACAGCTCGTTTGATGGTGACCTTTCACATACCTACCAGCTTTCAGTTCAATCGAACCAAGCATTTAGATGTTTTGATACTCACTCACACTTACTCACACCATACGTATAACACTGTAAAAATAGCAAAAATGAGCTCAGGAGACCTCGGAACATTATAGTAATGTAATGCTCGTATCTTAAAAGTGCAATTATAATGATGCGTTTCATTAATTTATTTAGAACATCCTTTGAAATATTAATTAAAAGAGTTAACATTGACTTAAAATCTTGCACATCATATAGATTATGAAATGCTTGTCTAACATTACGAACATTTTATTATTATTATTGTTATTTTTTTTTTTTTAATGCAAACTTTACACACATGGTACAGTAAACTAAAATTTCATTTAGATATGAAACCTTAGTATAATTAAAAATGAATTTCCAAAATTTGCTGCACATAGTCAGTAACGTATCCAATATCTTCTGTATTGCCGTGTATTTAAAAAAAAAAAAATATATATATATATATATCTACAAATGTTAAAACACTATTTTCTTTTGATATATTTAAAAAGTCTTGAATAGTATATATCAGTTTAATTTGGTTTGTAATATTATCTAAGCCATCAGTGCATTCTGGATGTTTTGTGTGTCCTCGTAAAAGAAGTATAAATGAAAAATACAACATTTTCTAAATCGATAAGTTTGTTATGCATTAGAATAATTTATATAAATTTCCTAGATTCTGCAACAGAAATAGCACTGCTAAAATGTATTTAAATTTATTTTCTTATAAAGTGTAATGTGTAAGAAATTTTTGTGCATTCCTCTAAATGAACTGTAAACGGAACATACCCCATTTTTAATAGGAAAAATAGTGGGGTCAATCTAAAGAACGGATATTAAAATGCTTAAATTTCCGAGCATATTTCTGAAAGTTCTCACACAAATAGAAAGACATGAAACGAAGTTATAAATGCTTTCTAACTTCGTTGTACGAAAATGTCAGATATTAAAAATTTAGTAATCTCGTGTTTTTAAGGAAGGTTCGACTGCTAATATTTCTCATCAAAATAGAAAAACGTTAGTGACTAAAATACAAGTTAAAAAAAAAAAAATAATTATAATAATAACCTTATCAACAAAACGAATAAACACCTGATAAATTTTAAATATTATGTTTAAGGCAAAATTTATATAAAAATTGAGATTCTGTCTATTCAACGTTTCTGCTATTGGCAAAGCAAGAAACCGAAAAACCGTGCAAAATTTCCATGTAATATAAAATAAAAAACTGTTTAAAAATAAATAAAAATGACTTCTATTTTCTCATATAATCGTGAATAATCTTCATGCTAAATTTTTTTACCTCTCATGCATAAATAATCATCAAACACAGCGACTACTGCATTAAAAACTGTGAAGAAAAAACGTAGATTACAAAGGGAAATTGTTCTTTTCGAGCATCACCGAAATCCCTAATCAGATTGGAGCTGCACCGGCCGCAGCTCCAACCAAATGGTCGAAACTGGTGGGGAAAACGAGTAGGGGCGGTTGTAACTGTTCTTTCCCTAAAGAAATCCCTTTTTTCGGGAGCTGCACGAATGAGCAGTCCCTTTACGAATTTTCAAGGTGCTATTACGTTTAAAAATGGTGAACTTTTCTCAGATTTTTTAATATTTTTTCATGATAACGAAGTAATCTGCTTTTCTATATGCATAATACTATACAATATAATAATATTTATTTTCAAAATATTTTGAAAGTTGATAAAATAATTTTTTCGAATATTTCTGGGGGGGGGGGCTGCAGCTCTGCAGCTCCTGCCACGAGCCGCCACTGGTAGTCACCATCTTATTTGGTGGCTTGGTGACAGACTTTTATAAAGAACAATTTTGTGAAAGGGTTGTTTTTATAAATTTGAATTTTGTGAAGGGGTTCATTTTATGCGTTATAGTTTTGTGAAGGAGCAGCAAATGGTTCTATGAAATTGTTTTTCTGGCTGTACTTACTATTTATATTTAAAAAAAAAGTAACTAAATCAGACATGTTACTTTTCAGCCTTTTTAACGGCTCTCTTCACTTACCGTCACCGGAAGCCCGAGCCATTGTTATTCTATGGGGAAATTTTCTTTACAAATAACTTGTTAACTAATACATATTTTGAAATTCTGTTTTCACATTCAGAAAATTTCCAACGGTTAAATTGACGGACCTTTTTTAAAAATGTATTTTTTTAATTATTAATATTTTATTTTGAAATTGCAAAATGAAAAAAATTTCACATATTGAAATTTCATATTTTGCAGCTTCAAAATAAAATATAAAAAATTAAAAAAAATATTTTTTTAAAAAAGGTCCGTCAATTTAACAGCTGGGAATTTTCAAAATGTGAAAACAGAATTTAAAAATATGTATTAGTTAATAAGTTATTTGTAAAGAAAAATTTCCCATAGAATTACATTAGCTTCGGCTTCAGGCGGCGGTGAGTAAAGAGGGCCCTTAAGCTTGAAAATTATTATTCTTGGGATCAATGCAAATCTGCATTAAAACTTTTTGGACATGTGTAGGGGGGGGGGGGGGTTGTCAGCCTGAATTTGTGCAATATATTATTAGAAATTTCTGTGTGATTGGCTTTCAAGAAATGTCAAATTCAAACTTGGAGAAAATGAAAAAGAAATAGCACTTCATCTGCATTTTCCTAATGAACTTGAACTACATTATTTTGCTAATCAATTGCCCCAGCAAGCAGGGTTGGCCAATTTTTGCCGAAGTGGAAAAAACCGCCCTGGCAAAAATAGTTTTTGCCACAATTTTTGCCAGTGGCAAAAATTACCAGTATTTCAAACAGGGTTTTAAGGATTTTAATTACACAATTTTAATGTTTAAATCATAATTTTAACAAATTAAAACCAGAGATTTAATTACACTCTTGATCAGCTGATTCTTATGTAAATCATTAAAATGATGCATTCTAAAATTTCTTTAAAATGAAATTTTTAACATCAACAATTAACATATTTTTTTTTCATTTTTAAAAATACTTAAATTACCTATCTAAAAAATATTCTTCAATAATTAATTGTTAGAATATTTGTGTTTTTCAATGTATTACATATTTTTGTTTATAGTGGGGAAAAGTCAAATATTGAGTCAATTATTGACTCAGCTGTTCTAAAATTTGCCAGTCAGTCACTGAATATGCATTTTTTGGAATTGAAATGTAAATTTCAAGTAAACTCTCTCTCTCTCTCTCTGAATATGTCTTACTTGACATTTTTTTACTTCAACAAAATAAAATTATAATTTTGTAGTTTTATTTTTATGGTTATGTTCAGGGACTGACAAAGTTTCAATATCTTAGGAGTCAGAAATAGCGAATTATTTCTATGACAATACTCACAACAAAACTTAATAATATTTCATAATTGTATAATTAATGCAGGTCATTCACATATTATTTTACATTGAATAAATGAACTATTCAGTTAAAAATGTGAATTAAGGAAATTTTTAAGAAAATAACTATTTTTTACTTATAAAGATAAAAACAAACTATTAAGGGAAAAAAAATTCACTGAAATAAATATTAATTTTACCTTTAATATAATTATCAAATATATTTAGAGTGTTTAAGTTTTGGCTTTAAAATAGTATTTGTCTATTAATTTTTCACAACAGAATTCCTTTAAAGAGAATCCATTTGATAAATATCAATTGTTAAATTTTTCAGAAAACATTAAACTCATACTATTCATTCAATACATCAGCAATGTTATCTTTTATACCAAGACAAGAATGTGGGAGGAAAAACAAAAATATACATAAAAAATATTGTAATTGCATGAAATTTTTTTTGTCAGTCTGCCGTAACTGATCACCAACGGATATTTATAGTCACCTTGGCACCTGGAATTTGTCGGACACTGGTTTTATATTATTAATTAATTAATTACAATTACTTTTTAAATTAAAAAATCTTCAAACATTTTTTTCATTGAGGTGCCAAAGTGTAAAGGGTAAAAATTGAGAGGGATTGTGTTGTTCTCATTTTATTTTTCTACTTTTCCTAATTTTTTCCATTTTTACCGCTTTTTGCCTGTTTTTTTCTACTTTTTGCCGCTGTCCTGGCAAAAATGCATTTTTACCGGCAAAAACCCAACCCTGCAGCAAGCAATGCCAGCAGCAATTGTAGAATAAACTTATTTTCAAGTATATGTATTGTAATAAGTTTGTCTGTTTTTTAAGCACTTACAACTATTTTAATAATTAATGATATTCAATATAAGATTTATTGTTCTGATTTTGTTTATTGTGTGTACATGTATGCTATCAGATTTAACATTATATTTATTATTGAAAAATTTATATTGAGTCAGTTGCCTGCCCAGTGGCAGAAACACGGCGACATAGTCGCGGACACAGAAAAATAACTTGCAGACAGTCTTTGTCTGCACTAATAAAGAAATTAGTCTGCAACTTTCGGACACTCTTTGTCTGTAGGTACTAATAAAAAAAAAAAAAAATTGCCCACAACTTTCAGACAGTTTTTGTCTGTAGTCATAAAAAATTGTCTGCAATTTACGGACATTTTTCGCCCACGACAATGCGCTACCGATGTATGATGTCTTAGTTTGCTCTCTGGTAGAAACTCTAGAGCCCCCTATAGGTACCTTGGTAAGAACACACAAAACAGAGCTTAACAAGGGCGACCTAGGAGTCTAGATCTCCCTTGATAGGTAGCATTATGCGTGCATTCTTTTCTCCTGTTACCTGTTACTGAGATTCTACGGGAGCGTAGAAAAGTGCTAATTTCATTTAAAACTATTCCAAAACTTTTCCTCCACTTCAAAATTCACTTATAAAAATTTCTGTATCAAAACTAAAACTAATACTTTTATTATTTATAATTATTTTTATTGTGTCAAACATTGCTGAGTTAATCTTGTTATTTTATAATTGTTTATACTATATTGTTCTGTAGTAAAATTGTATTGTGGCACAAGATCACCACTGTTGTCCCCCCCCCCCCCGGGTCTGCAAACTGGGCGGGCCCACCAACAAAAACCCACTGGGTTTTTGCAAATAAGTAGGTTTTTCCTAAAAATTATTTATAATTTACAAATCTCATCGATAAAGTATAGAAAACACCTTACCTTTTTAAGAATAAACTCTTATTTTTATTTTCTAGAAAATAGTATTAAACATAAAAAGTAACTACAGTTATAGATATAATAAAAGAAAGTTTATCTTCTATAATTGGTTCAATTTTCCTTTTCCTGTTAAACCGAACAATATTTTTGTTTAACAGTGGACATAAATGTTGTCCAGAATCAATAATTAACTAATTGTTTAGTTTTAAAACTTTATAATAATTTTATTTTAATTTTAGTAGCAACATAATTATAAATCTAATAAAATTTTCTTCTATATCCGTTTCAACTATAAAAAACTTTAAAAAAAAAAGAAAGAAAAAGAAGGAAAGGTATAAAGCAGTGCAACTTAGTTGGCATAGGTGGACTCTGCTCAGCTCCCTATCATATATATGTTCTCATAAATTTCTAGTACAGGACATTCTCTTAACATGATTATCATGTTAAGAGAAATTAATTTGACCAAACGCTTGACACAGTGACAGAATGAAATCCCTGCCTAATAGGCTATCCACCGTTCACTTCGATATATTTATCTTATTCTAATCTATTAATTTATTTTATTAGGGTCAATTTCATAGTTTCATTTTCATACTACTATTTCCAAAGCAACAATCTTCAAATTGCATATTTATATGGGATATCGCCTCATTTTGCTATGTTGATAAAATCTTAAATTACGAATAATTTACGAAATTTTCCTATTAGAATATTTGTAGTCAATCATGTTCAAACAAGTATCATAAAAGTTATTTTGAAGTCGTCTAATATATTTATGATCCTCAAAATGGATGTTTATGCTCAATTTTGCCCTATTATTCTGCCCCAATTTTGCTCATTTTAAGTAAATAGTAAATTCCAATTACTTTATGAATTTTTTAAATTGGAAAATTCATATTCTATAATATTCATGCTAGTATCCTAAATAATATTTCAAAAGTGGTCTGACATACTTACGGTGAAAATATCCCTGAAAATTGACATTTATGTGAAATTTTGCCCTATTCTCTCTGCCATGTTAAGAAATTCGTAAATTTCCAATAACTTGCGAAATTTTCAAAGTAGTATGTTTCTAGTTACTGATGTTCATTCCGACATCAAAACTCATATTGTAAAACTGGTCTCACATTTTTTAGTTACAAATTTTCCATTTAATGCACGTTTAAGTGAAATTTTGCCCTATTCTCCCACATTAAGAAAAGTGTAAATTTTTAATAACTTCCGAAGTTTTTTAAACCAAAGTCGAAAAATTTCACGATTACCTAAGTTCCCCATACCTATAGCATGATGGGGAACTAAAATATTTAAATGATATGTATTGTACTTAAGAATTTAAATTCTTTTATTTTATCAGTTATTGTCATTAAGAATGCATTAAAATAAAATATAGCTTAATCTTACTGATTAACACTATTTTAATATTAGAATCAAACCAATTTTTATTTCTGAGATAAATATTAGATTGATTATTAACCCGAGAGTAGTCACATCATTTTTTATAACGCTAATAGTTGCGTGTCGGTCTTTTTGCCGCCGCTGTTAAGTGTTGGGGGAAAGCCAGTAGAGAAAGATAAACTGCCTTTAATTCATGCGAAGTTTTCCCCGTAAAACTCTAACCTGTCTGAAAAACCAGAAATGGGGAAAGAAATGAATCAACGTTAGTGGTCGCGTCGCGGTCAAATAGACCGATTTGAGAAATAAAATGTTTTTAACTGCTTAAAAAATGGCAGAAATGACATGAAAACATACTATGTTAGAGGACATCCACCCAAGGTCAGGTACACAGAGTTTCCCCGCTTTATTTTTAAGGGGTGAATCGCAGGAGGAATTTATAAGCGATGGGCGGCAAAAAGACTGACATGCAACTACTAACGGGTTAATTTGTAGTTTAATATAATTAGGTGTATTACAACTAATATGCTAAATAACATATCTAACATTACAATGCAAATGTATTCAAGCAAAAGCCCAGAAAACCCCGGGTTTTTGCCAACCCTGCCCCCCCCCCTTCAGATTGCTGCTATCATCTTTCAGGCTTTTTGAGTGTAAGCCATTTTCATGCAAATTTTGCAGACAGATTATGAAATTTTAAAAACCTGTCACAGACATCTACAAAATTTTCTGTCACTGGGTAGTTCTGGTTGAGCTGTGCTATTAGAGAGGTGCAGACTGAAGTTAAATAGTATTTAGTCTCATAGGCACTAACAAGAGAAAGTTTTGGAAGTGCTAAGCAGAGGTGAATAAAATGAAAAACTTTCTGCAAACACACATTAAAAAAAAAAAAAAAAAAAAAAAAAAAAATCTACAAAAAACGCTTGTAAAGTAAAAAAAAAATAAATAAATAAATAAATAAAAACAACAAATATAAATAAAGCATTTAATTTATATCCATAAGAGGAAGGGAGGAATTTTGAGTTATGTTTTCAATGCAGAAATTTTCGGAGATATTATTTCAGTAAACTGTTTAAAGTCGCAAAGTTATTTTATTTTTATTAATGCCTAAAAAAATTGCTGCAAAAGATTTTAAAAAAATTACTTGAATAGTGTTTGCACATTCTTGTGTATTAGCCACCTCTAGTGCTAAGATATTTTAGTAGTTACTGAGTTAATAAGACTGAATTATAAATTAAAATTTTTCAATCAGTTACTCTTTTTTTTTTTTTTTTTTTTTTTTTTTTTTTTATGATACGAAAATCTATATGAATAAAGTATCTGTGTGTCTGTCTGCACTCTGGTGCTTGGACTACTGATCCCATAGCTACAAAACTTGGCAAATGGGTAGTTGGGACCCTGCAGGCGTGTATATTGGCAATTTTTTTTTTTTTTTTTTAATATATATATACTAAGAGGCTGCCCCCTGATTACTCTGCTCACCAACCCCCGGATCACTTTATATATTAACCCCTGTGAGGCGTTTCGCTGAATAAGAATATTATCAGTGTACAACACAAAACAAAAACGCAGAAAAATATTAATTCCCATATTTAATGTCAAATTAAAATACATAATATTTAATACCACATTCTTTGTTTTTTAAATAAAATATTATGCTTAAAATTGTTCTTTTTTTTTTTTTTTTAAGGAATAGAAAGAAATTTATAATATCTAGATAATTTTGTTCTACAACTTTAGTACTTGTATATGACCCCCTTGGCAACTTTTAAATTTTGGTCATTATTTGGCGATAAATTTTTTTTTTTGGTATAATTGCTTGTTTTTTTTTTTTTTTTCCTAAGAAGAAAAAAAAAAAAAAAAAAATCTAGTACTTACTTATAATCTATAATCTATAGCCTATACTTTTTCCTAATACCTATACTTTTTTATGATGCCTAAACTTTTTAGGAGATGAATTTTTTCTTGTCGTAATTAGAAATATGAAATGTGTCCTAGAAATGTCAAATTCTGTAATGTTAAAAAAATATCAGTGCAAAATTACAAGATTTATAATTATGAGTTTGATTTTGACTCTATTTGGAACAACTTGCAGGTTGGTCCACAACTCTATTCGGTGATTTTCTTTGTGTGTTTATACTTCTATGTGTTTTTATAGCTGCTTGTCAAAGATGCCATAAGGTGGATGCCACTGACGTTAAAATCAAAGAGGCTTTTGACGAATGGCTTAACCAAGCCAAAGGGAGAAAAATTCGAAGGTAATTTATTTTGCTCAATTATTGTGGTTAACACATTTGCTGCCACTCATGTTACATTGCATGATGTTCACTATTGTTCCAAATGGCAGTCACGTAAGATCAGCAGCGAATGTGTTGAGTCAAAAATTGATATTTTTTATAGATACCAAATTACCCTGTAGCAGAAACATCTCGACACGGCGACATAGTCGTGAGCACAAAAAAAACGACTTGCGGACAGTTTTTGTCTGCACAAATAAAAAAATTTGTCTGCAACTTTCAGATAACAATTCATTTATAAAAATTTCTGTATCAAAACTAAAACTAATACTTTTTTATTATGTATAATTATTTATATTGTGTTGTGTCAAACATTGCTATTAAATATTTAATTGAATGTGATGAATGAATACAATTGTTTATAATATATTATTCTGTAGTAAAATTGTATTCGTGTATTGTTTTTCAGGTTATAATGAATTAAAATTTAATAGATTTGTTTCTTTTTGGGGATTTTCCTGGTAATTATCTATTAGGAGAGATATGTGCATCACATAAAAAATGATGATTTAATAGGTTAAAAATAATAATTGCTGTTTAAATGTTATGATTATGCAACTTATTAATTAGCTGCCTTGCTCTTTGTTTAGTATAGCATTCTATTAAAAAGATAATTATAATGTAAATATAAAAGTAATTATAAATTAAATGAAAAATAACTTATAATAATAACTGCTATTTTTCAGTAAAAAAAAAAAAAAAAAAAATAGAATTTTAATAAAAATAAACAGAACCAGAAGCTTGTTGCCATAAGGCTACAAAAATATATAATGAAAACAGAATCCACTCCTCAACACAGATATGGCATATGTGGACCAAACACTAATGAACATGTGATTGTCTGAATAGATGAGTTCATACATGATCTGAAGGTAGTTATTTAACCACTTTTCCTAGCATGGATATGTCAAACCTAAACTAATCATTAGCATCCCCAGTTTTGCCCAAGTAGATACATGATCTGAAAGTATTGTTACCTCTAGCTGATGTAAATTTCTGATGTCTGCAGTGAGACAGCTGCTTGGGGGAAAAAAAAAAAAAATCTGCTATGTGAAATAATCTACACTAAAATTTTTTTAAGTTTTTTAACAGATAATCTGCAAGAAAGATACAGTGTACTTAATTTTTGTGTTTCTATACTGATGAAACTTACCATAAAATCTTGAAAATAACCCCTCCCTTGAATGTAACCCCCCCCCCTTTCTTGCTGAAAGGGAAATTATTTCATTTTCTTAAATACATCCCAACCCTTGCCACCAGGCGCACATACATAGCGCCAGTAAATCTTATCTTTCACCGTTTCATCCAAACCTAATTTCAATCTTCAAGTCTTCTAGATTAGCACCTCTGCACTTTTGGAAAACAGGGTTACTTTCAAGATTTTATGGTACATAATATTTGCGCAATATATAAATATTTTATTTATTTTTAACAGGATGCTTTGATATAATTCCTGAAAGAATCCAATGAACAAAGTACAGAAGTACAAGCACAGTACACAAAGTACAAAGCACAGAAGTACAAAGATGAATTGTGGAAAAGTTGTCATTTATAAAAATTCTGTATATTTATTTTGTTTTAATATCTGTTTTGTATTTTTAATAAAACTATATTTAATAAATGGACACATTTTCCTTTTTTCTCTGTTGAAAGAAAACAGCAGGTGGCCTACCCTAGTGCCTTTTTCTAATGAAATCTCGCCTTCCTTTACCCAATCGTTAGATTCCCACAATTTTTTTTTTCTTTCTTTTTTTCCCCAGTAATAATTTTTTTACATTTTATGTTAAAAATTTTTTTCACTTATTCTTCTCATTTTAGAATACTAGAACCAGAAAAACAATGTATAGGCCAAGGCATCATTGTAATATAAAATAAATAGACCAAATTTTTAATTTTTTTTTTTTTTTTTAAATACCCATTCTACATCCATTTCCTTTTGCTATTTTATTTTGTTCAGAAAATGTAAGATTTATTAAATTGTGAATTTCTTATATCTACTATGAATTTTTTCTTGCAAAAATGCTCTAAAACTATTACTAGAAAACTGCATTAACATTTCCTTATTTTCCGCCTTCACTTTCTATTACAGTTGAAACTCGTTAATGTGAATCTCAAGGGGAATAAAAAATCTGTTCAGGTTGTCTGTAGTTCATACTATCAGTTACCCAGAAAGTAATCTTTATTTTGACGGGTATTGTGGAAGCAGTTCATGTTAAAAGTAATTTACATCAACAGTGTTCACATTAACAAGGTTAAACTGTATTCAGAATTTAAAGAGCAATTACCTTGAATAAAAATCAGTGTTGGGGATAAGAGTGAAATTGATTCTATTAATTCTAGATATATTGTTATAACTGTAGTGTGTACTCATTTTGAGATGTTCTTTCACTTTATATTTTAAATATAAAATATTACTGTATTTTATTCATTTATCTATTTGATACATAACATTTTAAATATAAAAATGTAAAACAAATGAATAAGAATCAAAGATCTACTCTTCCTCAACCCTACAATTGATATGAAATATCAATTTTACCAATTAAGATGAACATTGAAATATGCTTGGCCTTGTCATAGCTATATAGTTTACCTTTGCAATACTTTATTATTATTATTGTCCACAAAACTTCATTAAAAATTGTGAACTTAATGCATTTCAATACAAACTAAGAATACATTTAGAAAAGCATTTTTAACCATTTCAGCATTATCCATTTTTTGGTATATCTGTTTAATGATTCATAAAATTAATACTATGAACAGTATAAATATGAGAATTTAATATTGTATACTACACATGTTTATTCTCATTTTCTTGAAAGCAGCAACATATATTTCAAAATTTAGCTACACTAGCCTTTTATTATGACTATGCATGCCAGAAAAAGACTGGCTTATCACTTATAGGATTAATTGCACATTTAATTGAACTTTTTATTTGTTTTTCTACATTTCTTTGAAAAAGATTTGCAAATGTATATTACATGAATTTTTTACTAGTTCTTTTTTTCTTTTCTGAGCAAAACTTTTACTGAATATAAAGCATAACAAGATCCTTATAGTCCTACAAATTCTAGATAATTTACAAAGAATATTTTTATCTAGATATTTGACAAAACTTGTAATTAAAAGAATGCCTAAATGTTTATTGGTAGATAGAGCATACAAAAGGCATGGCTCTACTGGGGGAAAGAAAAATTACAGGATATTTAAAAAAGAAAAAAAAATCCCTCTTAGATATCAATTAAAAACATGGGATATTTTTAATAAATACCATTATGTATTTGTAAAAAGCATGCAAAGTGTTAAAAGAAAAAAAAAAAAAACTAGCTTATTTGATAATACCTACATGCTACATCAGTGTTTTATAAATACCTTTTGATATCTATAAAAAACCTGCAATGTTTCTTAAAAGTACTTCAAGGTATTTGTGAGAAACTTATACCTGTGAAATGAAACAAAAGAAAAACCTTCAAAAAACATTGGAGAGGTGTTAAAAGAAAGCTTTGAAGGTTTTTCGAAATACCTAAATGATTCATGGTATTTTATAAAAGCCTTTATAAAAACCTGTAATAAGTTTCTTACAAATACCTAAAGGTATTTCTGAGAAACGCATATAGGTATTAATGGGGTTTTTATTATGGCTTTATTTTGCACCATTAAAGTCTTGATAATACCTTATTTTAAATACCTCTAAAACCTCTAAAATACCTGTGTAAAGAAACCTTTATAAAACCTTCAAAAAACATCCAAGAGGTATTTAAAAAAAAGCTTTGTAGGTATATTAAAAATACCTACATGAGTCATGGTATTTTATAAAAACCCTTTGGTATTTATAAAAAGCCTGCAATAACTTTCTAAAAATACCTTAAGGTATTCACAAGAAACGTATGGAGGTATTAATAAGGCTTTTATTGTGGCTTTATTTTGCACCATTAAAGCCTTGATAATACCTTATTTTAAATACCTCTAAAACCTTTAAAATACCTGTGTAAAGAAACCTTTATAAAACCTTCAAAAAACATCGAAGAGGTATTTAAAAAAAGCTTTGTAGGTATATTAAAAATACCTACATGGGTCATGGTATTTAAAAAAACCTTTTGGTATTTATAAAAAACCTGCAATAACTTTCTAAAAATACCTTAAGGTATTCACGAGAAACGTATGGAGGTATTAATAAGGCTTTTATTGTGGCTTTATTTTGCACCATTAAAGCCTTGATAATACCTTATTTTAAATACCTCTAAAACCTCTAAAATACCTGTGTAAAGAAACCTTTATAAAACCTTCAAAAAACATCGAAGAGGTATTTAAAAAAAGCTTTGTAGGTATATTAAAAATACCTACATGGGTCATGGTATTTAAAAAAACCTTTTGGTATTTATAAAAAACCTGCAATAACTTTCTAAAAATACCTTAAGGTATTCACGAGAAACGTATGGAGGTATTAATAAGGCTTTTATTGTGGCTTTATTTTGCACCATTAAAGCCTTGATAATACCTTATTTTAAATACCTCTAAAACCTGTAAAATACCTGTTTAAAGAAACCTTAAAAAAACTAAAAAAAACCTTAAAATTTTAGTAAGGGTTGATCCAAGTATCTGGATGACTGAATGAAATGGTAAAGATGCCGAGCTCCATCCATAAGTGAATGATGGATTTTTATGCGGAACCAAGATGGCACATACGCCCTGATAACGAACTCTACTATGGTACGTAAGTTATCTGATAGCTCCGTGGCGGAAACATACAGTCTTAATATCCGGTTGGCTGTTGTCAACCAGCGGGACATGTTTAGGGGACATGGATCGCGCTTAGCAAGACCTGGAGGACACATGCCTGAGCTAACGGCGAGAGCAATATCCCTCAGATACTTCTGGTCCTTACTCAAAGTGGATATATCATCTGATGGCAAGGTGCAGTTAACTGGCTCAAATGTTACCACTGGAAGCCGCTCACGCGCCTTCAAAGATTTTCCAATACAACCAGTGTAGGAATTGGGTCCGGAGGTGGGACCATCGAGGGACTCGAACAAGTGGCAGAGAGGCAATTCGTTGAAATGTACAGTCGGCTGCAAAATTATTCGGGTACTAGCAATAATCATTGCCAAAAAAAGTACACTTAATACAGCTTTGTTAAATAAATTCTTGTCGAGTCATGTTCTTAATCAGTCTAAGAACATGATTCGACAAGGATTTACTTAGCAAAACAGTCTTAAGTGTACTTTTTAAATATAGGAATTATTGGCTAGTGCTCGAATAATTTTGCAGCCGACTGTAGTTGACAAACTGCCCATTGCACAGCTTTTCCGATCTTCAGTTCAAGACGACGCAGTACCCCATTGTGAACTCCAGTATTTACGACCGTTCCATCACACCCTAGAACAAGAATATGGTTTAAACCTCCAGGCACTTCTGCTGTGATAAAGTCGTAAATACTTTTAGCAATGGCCAGACTTGATCCTGAAGCAGGTGTAACATGACCAACGTAGCCTAGATCCTGGTTGTTTCACGAAGGGATAGCGTTCCTCTACAATTGTTCTTTGGTAGTATTTATCATCCTCCTTTTCTGTTGACAATGTTTTGTCACTTCGGCCGTCGAAGTAAAGATTATTAATGATCTTGATTACTGTTAAATGATCATTGTCAATGTCCGAACTCTCACTTTTAAGCTCTTGCATGGTTGCTAGCAATTTTGTTCTTTTCAATCACTGAAGATGTATTCGATTCAAAGACTAGGCCTACGTCGTGCAGAACGCTAGAAGCTATGGCAGCCGTGGAACGAAGCGATACCCCAAATCTTTGGCTTATTAAGGCGGTATTTGAAAGTTTCCTTCGAATTTGCGAAGAGGATGAAGTCGATGGTCCAGGATTGTAGTCGTAGTCATCAGAATCAGGTTCCTTATCCTCATCCAGTGCCTCATCATCTTCTAATAAAGTTGATGTTGATGAGGGCTCATCACCATCAGGCTGCGATGAGCCGGACGCAGTAGATTTAGAACTACGAAGGAATTTTTTTGTCTTCCTTTCGGCACGTGCTTGGAGCTTTTTGGTTTCTTGCAAATCCAGCGATCCAATGCACATTAGAAGCTTTGTTCTCTGATCAGCAAGAAATGTCTGTTCCTTAAAGGGGACCTTGGATTCCTTCGGGCAATTGCAGTCTGTAAACGTGGAGCACTTACAAGCTGCTATATCATAAAGAAAGCATGATTCTTCTTTAAACTTCTCCACCCTTGCTTTAGTTGCCATGCTTTTCTCTATTCTTTTATAAACAGCCTTGATATCGATATATTTCTTGTGATATGCATGAATCATATCAAGGACACGTTTCTTTGAAACTGTCGGAATGGAAGCATCAGAATACAGCATTTGCAGCTTTACACAAACTTGCTCTGCGATATAAAAAAATGCGGGTTCCTTGTTACCAGTTGTTTCAGATCCAAGACGCCACCTTTCGTAAATGCAGCATTTAATAACATCCACTTTTGTTGGAAGCATCCTAGCAAAATCTGTCGGTGATCCGAAAATTGGGCAGTCTAATGCTCCTCGCTTTGAAAATTTTGAAGATTTTGCCATGTTTTGTTGCTCACTGCTAGCTCAGTTCACGACCTGTAACAAATAAAAAGAGATTAATAATTAATAATCATTAATTAGTGGTTAATGATAATCTAGAAAATCTGCTGCTAAAATAATTGTTAATAAATCATATTTATATCTAAAAGTATAATGAAGAAACAGTGTATTTGTTGATTTTGGGGTAATTTCAGGCTCTTTGCCGGAACAAAACATATTGTCCGTGGGGCGTCAAATTTTGCACTGTAAGAAACCATACATAGGTGCAACTTTTGCACACTACCGCAAAATGCTGTAAAATTTGAAAAAAGTTTCAAAAAAAAAAAAAAAAAATGCTGATTTTACTAAATTTTTGAAATTTCACGTCCCTTGCCAGAACAGAAGACATTATCCTACGGTGGTGAAATTTTGAACAGAAGTTACTTATGTATAGAGGCATCTTTTCCGCTCTACCCCAAAAGCAACATAAAAAATTTGCTTTTTTCGATCCCCCCTAGTGTATATGCTTTACGTAAATTACTTTTAACGTGAACTGTTTCCACAGTCTTCGTCAAAATGAAGATTAGTTACCGATAGCATTAACTACTGACAACGAGAACAATCCCTCCCCCTCCCCCCTGAGATTCATGTTAACGAGGTTCGACTGCAATTAATAGTCTATATTTCTGACTTACAGCTAAGTAATAGTTTTAAACATTTGAAAATATCTGAAAAGAAAAACAATATATATATTAATATTTGGGAAGGTGGGGTACCACAGACCTATATTGACTTTTCCAATTTTAATTTCGTAATTATTCGGCAAAACTAAATACAAATAGCTTTTTTATAACAAACAACATATATTTATTCCAAAATTTTATTAAAATTATATCAATTATATTTAAAAAAAAAAAAAGTGCAATTAAGTCCAAAGTACGACACTGGTAGTGGGAAGTGTACACCTGACCATTTATTAAAAGATACAGAAAAACTCAATTTTAAGTGAGAAAATCTATTATTTATACACGTATGAATTGAAATAAACATTTTTTTTTCTTAATTTCAAAATTATTAATTTGTCCCAATTGCATTGTTATGAAATCTAGGGAGGCATACTATTGTAACAATCGCAGCTATAGTAGATCACAAGTCGGATCGTACACTCCGCAGCAAAAGTATCCGAGCACTAGCAATAATTCCTGTCTAAAAAGAGTGCACTTAATACTATTTTATTGAATAAATCCTTGTCAAATCATGCTCTTAGACAGACTAAGAACATGTCTCACCAAGGATTTGTTCAACAAACCAGTATTAAGTGTATTGTTTTAAGACGGGGATTATTGCTAGTGCTCGGATACTTTTGCTGCGGAGTGTACCATCCGACTTGTAATCTGTACCATCCGACTTGTCATCTATCTATTCGACTTGCGATTGTTACAATAGTATGTCTCCCCTAATTTGAGTCTAAAATTTGGAAAATACTAAATATTAACTGAAAAAAGTCTACATTAACTCGTATTGGGATTATCGGTAAAAATCCTCACATTTATATTTTAACAAGATTGTCATTGGATAGGTTTAATTCCAGATGTTAACATTTGGAGCTGCATTTCTGATCCACCACACAATACGACCAGTCCAAGGTACACTACTTTTACTGGGTTCAAGGTACACCACTCTATTATGTTCAAAATCTTTTAGTGCATAAAGCTAATTCGATATCAAATTATGTGATGCCTGTGTGCGAAAAGAAGCCAACTCCCTCCATACATGTATAAGAATCCACCAGCAGTAATATTATAATGCGTTATTTTGCTTACATTTGAGTTATTTACCTCCATTCACATATTGTAGTTAGATTTGTTAAACTCTTCGTTATTAAATGAATGTATATACTTCAAAAATTATCCTGCATTACACAAAGTCTGAATAGAAGTTGAATTAATTGAAAATTTTGTTAACAGTTTATAAAATTTCAGGGAGTTCTGCACTAGAAACAAATTAATACAGTCACTGCCGATCTCATATGACTAAAACCTGAAACAACATTTCACATTACGCACTGGCCTGAGATCGGTGGCGAATGTTTTAATCATTCTGAAAAATTCCATAACTCAACCAGTGATATCGGTGAAAACTTTCCCACTGTGTTTTTTCGTAAAATTTCCAAAGCCTAAAAAGCAATTTTTTTAGTTACTTTTTTATATGACACATTTAAACTTTGCTTTTATTAGTCAGAATACAGTTATTAGCTACAGTAATGTCAGATATAGTTTGAAAAACAAAAGTTTTATATTAAAAACATCATTTAGAAAGCCATCAAGAACTTGTTCAAGAAAGAGAAAGTTATTTTTTATAGTACAAAGATCTATTGTTCATAACACAGAATTTTAGAATGTCTCTTCAATAAATTTGTGTGTACAAAATTATAAAGCATTTGGCAACATAAAAAAAATAATCCATTGAAAAATTAATGCACTACTGTATTGCTGAACTTGTATCTGTTTTTCAAAATATTCTTTTGATAAATAATAATAGGAGATGCATATCTAAGTCAGGGAGCAATTTTGATCTATGTCACCTTATGGTCTCTGGTTTTGAGAGTGTCGTGGAAAGTCAACAGATTGTCATAATCTTCATTAAATATTTAATCAAATTAAAAAAAAAAAAAAGGAGCAAAAAAGAAAATCTTAGTTGACAGAAAATAAAAGACTACAGGTTTCTTGTGCATTGAAATTGACCTGTGAAACGCCGATCTATCGTTCCCACATTGATCGTTTTATTTCTATGGTCCCTGCACAAATATATTTAAATAATGTTAATTAAACATGCATGTATCGTGCTTCAGAATGTCGTTTTCGTGCATTTATCATTATAAAATTTTTCTCCTGACCTTGTAGAAATTTTCTTCTGAAGGTCAAGCGGTTCCACATAGCACGCAAACTGGAATTACTTCTTTCATCCAAAGTAACTATTTTCCCCATTTACATGGAGGATCAAAATTGTGATGCCATGTCTCCAGACCATCTATGCATTTTGTAATTTCATCATGGCAGGATGTAGCCAAAGAATATCTACTACGTAAAGAAGGAAAGCTTCAATAAAGCGTAAGTATTGCCATCTAACGGCGCCGGGCGAGTACGAAGGAAAAGAAAACATTCAAGGATAAAGGATGATCTGGCCGAGATGCTTAATTCCGCGCGCATGCGCTCTCTAATCGTAAACAACGAGGCGAGAGGCAAGTGGTAATCCCTTGGTAACGTGTTTTCCCCGCCATTTTCGAATTCAGATTTCAAATCTTTTTCTTCTACAAGTATTTGCTTCGTAATATATTCAAAAATACTAGCGTGGGTAGTATGTATTTCACGTGTATTAAATATTCATGGGGATTTAATCTTTTATTACTCACTTTTTCTGTAAAATACATTTTTTTTAAGCTGCATTATTTTATCGTGTATTGTTGTTTTTCGATTATTGCTCCTCAAGCAAAATTGATTAATTGGATTGATATGCTAAATCGGATTACTGTAATGCATTTTAGAAGCTTATAAAAGGTAAGGTTTTTGTTTGTATTTATAACAATATTTGTTAAATAATTCAAACTTTATAATCGGAAGAGAATATTTATGTGTATCGTTCTATTAAATGCTATAGTTAATTTAGGATCACTTTTGCTTTATTTAATTTTTAAGCTTTTTTCTTCAGTCTATGGAATGAATTCACTTCTTAATTTAAATTTTAAAACATGTATAATATTTTGTACGCACATTTTCCTACCAGATCGATTCCTTACTGTTTTAAAAGAATGGATAATTAAAATAATAATAGTATGGAGTTTGAACTGCATTTATATATGTTATGACTTGTGTATTTATTAACCTACATGCATAGAATATACTTACTATTTAAATTTCTGTAATAACTGTGTATTGAGGATCTCACAACGGTTCTTATGAATTATTATAACCCGGAAGAAGATATTTTTCAACAATCAAGGTGGTCATTTACGCTAGTTGATATAATTTTGGAAGGCATTAAATATTATTTCTTTTATGCCTTCCAAGATGACTATTTGCTGGCTTCTGACTAAAGAATAATTAAAAACTGATAGTGATGATGGTTTTTGAAGATCTAAAAGGTATGTATTCTGCACCTTTAAATTAGGTAATTAATTATAAAAGTATGTCCACATGTTCTGAATTATTATTTTATTTTTATTATTCACATATATATTAGCATATTTAAAAAATAACTTAGGTTTTGTATTAATTATTTTAACTCCCCCCCCCCCCACATACACAAGATATAATCAGTATAGGAATTAATGTGGCTATTACTTATAGCTCTTATATGGAAAACATAAAAAAAATTATGAGGAATAATTGATATTTTGATTAACAATAATGCCTGAATTTTATAAAACCGTAATTTGTGATTTTCTTTTTCCTTTAAATACAGTGGCTGTATTAAAGAAATGACATTAGTAAAAGAAAAAAAAAAAATCACAGTCTTAGTATTTTAGGAAGGGGGGGGGGAGCTATTTGTTGAAAAATGCAATTATCGTTAACTGGTTTACAGATAAATAGTTTTATACCGTATACAGTGGCGCCGACTATGTGGGGGCTCGAGGGCTCGAGCCCCCCCAGAAAATTTTCTGTAGGGGCTCAGCCCCCCCAGAAATTTAGAATACTGATTCCCTATTAAACAAGAAATTCTTTCCTCTATTTCTTATTTAGTTTTTTACCAAAATCATAGCCGTAAAGTAAGGTTGTTGCAATTGAAAATGGACATAAATTGACTATGAAAAAAAAAAAAAAAAAAAAAAAGAAAGAAAGAAAGAAAGAAAGAAAGATAAAAAGAAAAACAAGAAAGGCTGAACGTCTCTGTATGGGGCTCGGGGAGGGCAGGGTGGGGGGAGGGGTTCAGAGGAAGATGATTCCCTTTGCTGTGCTATGGGAATCCCAATCACTTATGGTTTGTGCATGAGGAGCAAAAGTTTTCAGAAACATCGATGTAAAGTAATATAACTATTTTCACAAAAGTTACTGCCATATTGTTATTTTACATTTTTTATTTTTATTTTATTTTATTAATATTTTATATGCCTGATGCTACTCTCTTCCCTAAGTTTAAGTGAAAATAATTTTTATAAAGGTTTCTGAGATGTTTAATTCGCCTTTTTAAAAAATTCTTTTATTTATATTTGTATTTTATTTATTTGGTTGCTTCTTTTTTCCATTGGCATTTTTAAATAAAAATGAACTTTTTTGGATGTAAGTCATGAATTTATAAACAGTAAAAGGTATATAATATTGCCCCCCCCCTTTTCTTTATGAAACTTTTTATTTTAGGAAAATAAAACTTGATAATCTGGTGTGTCACTCACACGACTACCCTGTAATTTAATACTATAAATGCAGATCGGAGATTAAGGGTTAAGATAGCGAGGACTGTTATGCAAACCTATGTTAAAACAATTCAAATTAGGCTTCGGAACAGCTTTATTCAACAAGTAATTCTGTGTGAGAGGGGCTACCGCCCCCTCAACCCCATGTTTCATTACTTTACCTACATTTTTATAGAATTCAAATCTGTTATTAAATTCAAAAGTTCATTTAAAATTATTCCGGCAACTTTCACACCAACATTCCTAAAAACATGATTTTTGGATTCAAAACGTGTAAATATAGATCAACTATCACGAGAAGGCACTTCGGACCGCCTATTTTTAGAAGAGTTTACTTTGAAGAAGGAGCGCAGGAAGAGAAAAGAATGAAGGGGTGGGGAAAAAGGAGGGTTACTATGAGAACAACATCATGCCAATAATTTTTACTTCTCGAATCTCCGCTTCTCGCCATAGGCCAGAGACCTGTTTATCCTCTTTCGGTTAGCAGTGTGTTATTTTTCTCCGTAATTTAGCTCACCTCTTATTATTTAAACCAACTGTTTTTTTCAAAACAAATTGTTATTTTCATAATAACTAAAACCAACCCTCACGGTCTATGGATTCAAATTATCTAAAGTACGATAGCGTCAAAAATCTACATTTAATTATAAATTGGAAAATAGGTTATAAATTATTTTATGAATAATAATACATGGCCCAGCCTGAAATACACTTCCATCAATTTTCAGCTATTGTCGCACTATGATCTACTTCTTTTGTGCAGCCCTGAAAATGAACAGTGTATGATGTCCCTACCTTATTCTACATGGGACATATTTTTGTGCATATAAAAAATATATGTTTATTTGATTTGGTTTAGTGCAGTCTACAGATGTTAAACTCTGCTTACCTGCAATTTTGCCCATAGACGTAATGTATTTGAATTCTTTTGGGTGTTCCTGTACACGAACCATTTGCTTCATCTCAACGAAAAGCTTAGTGTAGCATCCCTATATGATACACATTTAAAATATCAAGTTTAGCCTTTCTGCTGCTATTTGTTCTTGAGATATGGTGATAACAGACAGACACACACACACACAGACCAACCGCTAAAAACATGATTTTCGAATTCAGGGAACCTCAAAACGGGGAAATATAACAAAAACCCGCTTTCGAAAATTTGACCCAAAAACAATATTTTCTCTACCCGGGTAAGAGAAAGTAAAAAAAAAAAAAAAAAAAAAAAAAGTTATTGCGAACTTGTCATTTTTATTTCTTTCACAGGAATGCACAATAAAATTTAGATACATTACGCTCCATTAACCCTTTGCGGCGCAAGACAATTCGGATCATTTAAATTATACTGCCACCGGAATTCATGAACTAAATTAAACTAAAAGAAATTTTAAATTTTCAGGTTAAAAAAAACGGCTTTTTTCTGATATGTTAAAAACGTAAGTTTTTTCTAAAAAATTTCTGGGATGAATTTTTGCAGTTGGGAAATGAAATTAGATGGTATAAAATATATCCCGCCGCCCCCTAAACAGGTTAAACGAAATTCAATTTTTGATTTCTTCTTTATATATATATAATGACTTCTCTTACTTAAATTTATTTAAACAGTTAATAGTCAGACGAAACTAAGTCATTATCGCTTTTTAACTTTGTATAAAAAAAGATTTTAGAAAATCAAGAACAAAAATGCATTGATTATGTGGCATGCATTGATTATTACACTTTCGTACTGAACTTACTTATTGTGTTGTTTAATCTTCAAATGTTCTTTGCCCACATTATCACACAGTGAACAGACATAAGGAAAGAAAGGCAGTCTGACAGAATAATTGAATTCATACTCTCTCTCAAAATATAATGGCAAAGTGTTAAAATGTCTAACACAAACGGAAATGAAATGCCAATTTCCGTCTGCAGCACTTAATGTACTTGAATATTTTAATGTAGTTCTGTAAATTTGACGTCGCTAAACATATATGACTCTATACATAACATTATTTTAGCATATTACAATAAATATCAATTTCATAATAATTTTTGCAGAAGAAAATTATGTAAATGTGATATTTAAAAAAAGTTTCTTCTGAAATGCAATAACCCCCCCCCCTTCCTTTTTGTGTGTTATGGCACACAAACCAATTGTACGGAGTCTATTAATTCATTTTTAATTGGGGACATTCTATAGTGAACTAGAATAACATACATAATTTTAAGAAAGTCTAAGAATATTTACAGACGTTGAGATGGGCAGATGGACAGTCAGAGAGACAATAAGGAACATCCGATAGTGCACTTGAATAACATATGTCAGTTTGAATAAATTCCATTAATATTTACGAAAGTTAGAGCGGGACAAACAGGTATACCGAAGTAATAAACACTTTTCAACTTTGTTGTAAAGTATTAATTAACAATAAAAAAAAAAAAAAAAAAAAAAAAAAAAAAAAAAAAAAAATCCTCTCGCTTTTATTTATTTTTTATTTTATTTTATTTATTTAGTTTTAGCATTTAAAAAAAGTATTGAATGCATAATAGTGAATTTTTCTAAAATAAATTGAACTGTACACATAATTTACAGTATTATGTAGCTCCAAAAATATTTACATTCACATCAATTGCAAATTAATGAGATAATTACATATATTACTGATATAATGGATTTAAAATTCTATTATTTCGTGTAAGTATTTTTTTTTTTTCTTTTTTTCTGTCGTTTTTAATTCAAGCAGGAGAAAATTCTGATTATAATAATTCCTCTTTAATCAATTTTTAAAATAATCTTTTATTCTTTCATTCATTCTTTCTTTTTTTTTATGTTTTCAAAAATAAATAAATAAAATAAAATACTGAAAACCAAAGTGCTTTAATATTTTTCAGACAATCATGTCATTACTCGTCTTATTAATAATTTATTATCATGTAGCATATATATATTTTTTACATAACATAACATATTACAAACTCTAAAATTTCTCCTAATGTGCAAATAAGTACATGAATAATAAAAAATATTTTCGCCAAAATGTCGCAGAACTCGTAAGGATAGCAAACGTACTCCCTTTTCTCCCTCAACCGATTTTGAGATAATAGGATCGTCGCTGCCTACGTCACGCTTGATTGACAGGGGCCAACTCGTGACAGCCGAACTATATAACAAAAACTCAATTTAGAAAATTTGACCCCAAAACAATACTTTCTCTATCTTATGGGTAAGAAAAGGTAATAAATCGATTTAGTACGAAAAATGTGAGCGTAGCGATATTACCTTCATTTGTCCTATTACCTTAATTAATTAAAGATCATTTCAGAAAATTTTGGAGTGTAAGGCTGATTTTTTATACCAACTGTGGGAAAAATACCAGAGTCGGGTATCGAAATCGGGCCTTCCGCTTTACGTGCGGATGCTCAAATCATCGAGCTACCCTGGCTGATTACCAGCTAGGCATTTTTCACATAACATTCGTTGGCAAAGTCACCGAATCTGTACACACAGCTATATCAAGCGACATTAATAGTCATGGCACAGCTCCAATAGACCTCGAAATTTTAATTTAATTTAGAAATTTATTCATCAACCCTGAAAGTTTATTTCAGAAAATTTTGGAGTGGAAGGTTGATTTTTTATACCAACTATGTGAAAAATACCAGAACCGGTTATCGAACCCGGGCCTTCCGCTTTTAATTAAATATATTTAGTTTTTTTTTTTTTTTTTTTTTTAAACGGCTGTTTAAAAAAAAAAAAAAAAAAAATTAAATTTTATGGCCTATTGAAGTTGTGCCATGTTCAAATTTGTTACTTGATATAGCTGCTCTAATGCAGACTCGGTGACCTTGCCAACATAAATTATGTGAGAAGTGCCGAGCTGGTTATCAGTCAGGGTAGCTCAGTGGTTAAAGCATCCACACGTTAAGAATATTGGCCTGGGTTCGATTCCCGGATTTGGTATTTTTCACATAGTTGGTAAAAAAAACCAGTCTTCTATTCTATCAAAATTTAATTAAAGATAGTTTATGAAATTTTAACATTTTAAGTAAAAATGAAAAGTAAGAACAAATATTGTTTTTAAAACTTAAAGAGAAGATATAGCACAAATTATTTCGAGATTCTGCCTTTCCTCTCCAATTTTAACTTAACCATAATCACAATATTGGTTTCGAATTGAAGTGGCCGATGGCTGTATTATCCCAGTGACCTCCCTGCTACTCTTAATTTTGTTCTATAAATTCAATTTACATAAATTAAATGGCAAAAATTATGAGGGCATTTTCAGGACCAGTTTTCGGGCCCTTTGCTACTCAGGGCCCCTGGCACGTGACCCTGTGATAATCAGGCCGTTGTTTGTGTGTGCATAGGTTCTTTTCCTTGGGTAAGCGTGTGTACATTATTATACAATATTTGATGACCTTGTATTAGAGATGTGATGCCCCCCCCTCAAAAAATAATCCTGGCTACGGCCTTGGTTCGAGCCCCCCCCAGAAATTTTTCAAAGTCGGCGCTGCTGACCGTATAAGTAGACAGGAAATATGATAAAAAATGATCTTTATTTTTTATTTAAGATGGCAGGTATCAACACCCTTAATACATCTTAAAGTTATTTCATTTGGAGACTAATATTAAACACAAATCAACTAAAAAAAAATGCATTGTAATAGTGTAAAATTTATGCATACATTTGTGATGTAGTAAAGACTGTATAAATGGAGTTAATAAATTTTTAAGAACTGTTGATACAATCAAAGATTGGGAATAACATTAAGCACACTTCAATAATTATAAAATGGATTAAAAATAAATAATTAAATTAAAAGTATATATAAATTTAGATACAAAAGTATGGTATCCCATTAAAATAGAAATAATATATAAGACAGTAAAATTTTTTTTCATATGCCATCAATTCTTATTACACTGAATTTACTTTATTCCATCTTTACCTTATATCTGTACTTTTACATTAGATTTTACAAATAAAATTATGTTTTTTGAAAAAGGATTAGTAATTAATGAGACATAACATTAATTTTTTTAACTTTTATTAAAAAAAAAAAAAAAAAAAAAAAAAACTTATTTCAAAAATTGTTGATGTCGTTTACATTTAGATATTATACCATTTTTTCAAGCACTTATTTTTAAATATTTATTTATTTTTTATTTTTTTCTGTGAATTATTTGAAAAGGATTTTCATACATATACTCACGCTGTGTGTGTGTATGTATATATATATATATATATATATATTTCTCTCTCAAGCTATTGTTTCTACAAAATGATTAAAGTGGGCAGAGTCAGCGACGGCCCGAGCAAATTTGGCGCCCTAGGCAACACGTTTTAATGGCGCCCCCTTAAAACAAAATTTTTACATTATAAAATACAGAGACAATCAAATAGTGTAATAAATAACCAAATATTTACTTATATTACATATTTTACATTATTTTTTAGGGGTCAATTTAGTAATAGTAGAAACAATATCATTTATCTAAATCTTGCTCTATTGATAATGTTTACAGTCCTACAAATCTTTCTTGTGTTATTGTAGAACAAAGGCAAGCTTGTATTAATTTTAATTTTGTAAAACTGCGTTCACCACTGGCCACAGGCAACGGAAGTGTCAGCAACACCTTTATTGCAGTTACTAAATTACTTACATAATTCAACGTCCTAACGAGTCTCAGTGAGTCAGATATTCTCCTAATCTTTAACAGAGTTTTATGATCACTTTGGAAGTTTTATTTTACGACTCATAATCATTAGGTACGCATCTGAAATAAGAATTTTTCTTTTTTGTCCGTTTGAACTTCTCATGAACTGAAATTGTTGCTGTATCAAGATATGTAATCTAAAAATTAATTAAAAAATAATGTTTAGCATCGCATATATATATAAGCCCATCTGCAGATTCATAATTAAATTGCTTTTTTTTATAAGCAGGCCGACTCGGCCTCTGATGCGAATGATGCCGAAATATCAATTTTTTTTCCGAAACGTTTTTTTCTTTTCAAATACCAAATCACTTTTACAACTTTTGGTAAAGGTTTTTGATTTTAGTGGTGCATTCAGAGCAGCGTTCAGGTCAAAGTTTGTTTAAAATTGGCCAAATTAATTTCGAACAAAATATTATACCATGCAGAAAGATATTCAATAAACTTGAAATCAGCAATCTTTTTAGCAAGTGACTGAGCCTTGATTCGTAAATGATTTCCAGATAAATCACACAGATTGCTGTCTTCATAAATCCATGAATGCTTCGCGCACATCAGTTTGTTCATGTAGCAGTGAAGACATCAGTACAGTGCTTTGAATATACAGTGTGGCAAGTGTTTATAATCGAAAGCTTAAAATACTGCTAAAAAAATTTAAGCCTCCTAGATAGCGCTGCGATCGAAATTTTTGCTCAAATCGAAAACATTGCATAAGAGGGGGTTCGCTTTTCCCAGTTTCTTCTGCTCAGTCACATGATCTAAACACATAAATAAACGATAGGGGTTTTCAAGCAATAAACTCGATCACACTGACCTCTGATGAGAGGCTTAATTTTTAGGGCACTGATTTGCTGTTCGCTTTCCACACTTTGTATTCTAGGCGCTGTAACATCAATCTGACACTCACACCTTGCGTCACTCAGAGTTTACAGTGTCAAACAAGGTATAGAACTCAATAGTGTATGTTAACATTGAGTTGAAACAGAGAAATATATATGTATAAATTGCACCAATAATTGAAAAAAGACATAACTGTTAGACAACAATTAGCTGCATCATTAACCACAATATTTAGTGTATGTGATCTGCAAGGAATGAAAAAAGCATGTAAATTTGTATCTAATATTTTTTTTTTTCTGTGATTACCCTCTTCTTTTTCACGTGATATAGTAGACAAAAAGGCATCATGCCTCTCTTTCAGTTGTCAGAATTGTTGCAAGTGGTGAGATGAATGAATAATGTGCTTCCAAGATTTCACTATATCTATTCAAAAGCAACGTTAGTTGGTAAAAAAATAAAATAAGTCTTTGTTGCCTGGTTTGTGCCGCCCCTAAATTTGAGCGCCCTAGGCGATCGCCTAGCTTGCCTATATGGTCGAACCGGCCCTGGGCAGAGTTTAATATTTTTGACAATGATTCCTTTCATTAACAATCAAAATAGCTTAAAAAAAAAGTATTTTTATTATCATTATTACTATTTATTTATTTATTTTTCAATGAACAATAAAACTAATGATCTAATATTGGATGAGGCAATTTCAATATATTTTGTTTACAAAAGCATTCATTACTGCTCTCCTAATAACTTTTGGTATTTTAAATTTTTTTTTTTTTTTTTAAATACATATTCACATACACATTTATACATTTTTGTGTTTTACGGAAATTAAGTTTTTTCCCCCTTTTATTTTTATACAATGTACACAAACACACCCATACATTTCTCTCAAATTATAATTTTTACAAAACGATTAAAGTTGGTAAAATTTAATATTTTGACATCCATTCTCATTCAATAAAAATGAAAAGTTTAATAAAAAAAAATCACCCATTAAAAACATTAATAAATAAATAAATATATATAGAGATGTATTAATTTTCTTATGATAAAACCATATTTTAAAATCATTTTATTCCAAAAGAAAACATTCCTAAAGTAATTTTCTAATTTGGAATGTTTCATAAAACCCAACGAAACTGGATTAAAACTGAAAATTCTACGAGAATGCCGTCACGTCACTTCCCTGTAAAGTTTGCTATACAACAGTACCTACACGGCGCGCTTGCTCAGACGCTCCCAGTTCGCGTTTACATTATTTCTACTGGAGCTTTTCTTCTTCTCGTAGTAGATATTCTTTGTCTTCAGTCTTCAGTAATCCAAAATATTGTTTCGTGAAATGTGGTTACGTGCGAAAAACATTATGAAAAATGCCACACAGAAGGGCAAGAAAATGACGTTGATAATGCAGATGAAGAGTGGTTGCATGTAGCAGAGGCAGAGGATGCATGAAATACATAATTAAGTGATAATATTTCCATTAATCAAGACATTGCGACATGTGGTATCCTAAAGCATAGAAAAAATGTGCGATTTCAAAAAGTGAATATAATAGCGAAGAAACAGAGGATAATTTTCACGAACACAGGATAATTTTCACGAACAGAGGATAATTTTCACGTCGGTGACGTAATTATGGCATTTGAAAATACACAAACTTTTATATATTACAGAAATTGTTGTAAATCTGTAAAAATTCCTGTTTAATTGATAAAATGAATGAAAAACCTGTTATAAAATTACAGATTTAAAAAAATAATTTTTACTTAATGTTTTGTAACATTGATTTATTTCTTTGACAGTTTGGAAAGTAATAAATTCATTTTTATTAGTAGTAGACTGTATATGTTGTGTGTTTTGATTCATAAAAATTGTTTTATTTGACTTTAACCTTCATTCATCGTTTTACCGCTTTCATAGTTTCTTTCGATGAGAAAGTATATGTGCATTTAGGCGTCTTTTCGAAAAAAAAAAAAAAAAGTTATATTACTAATAAGTCTATATCCACGTGTACATGTCTAAATCTTTGTTTTAAAAAAATCCTTCATATCATATTTCATGCACATACAGCTCAGAAAACGAAGATTTTTTTATACATTACGAGCATTTTTTACACACGTATGCTTATTCTACGGCATAAATGAACAGATGTCCATTTAAATTTTCAGTTTTTTTTTTTCTTTTCTTTGACACACCCATGGTTTTTCTCATATATGAATACGAAAATGTTTTCTTATAAAGCCTAGGGTGCCTATTATTTTGTAAAGGCACCCTAATACAGCCCTATCACAGAAATACTTCAGAAGATTTTTCACATATATACGGCTTTTCTCAGCATGAATGTTCAAATGCGTAAAAAAATGAATAAATGTCTAAATGAATGATGTTTTACACAGAAAAGTGAATGCATACTTCACTCACTATAGTTTATGCTCCTGAATAGGCGCAAAGATTTTTTTAAATAGTCTTTTACCGAATCACTTAAAATTCTTTACACACAAATGTTTTTTCTTTTTTTTTTTTAATATCGTGCATGAATACGAAGATGTCTTCTTAGTGTGCTTTTTTCAGAAAAACCTTTAGAACATTCTTTACAAACATATGGTTTTTCCCCTGAATGAATACGAAGATGTCTTCTTAGTCTGCTCTTTTCAGAAAAACCTTTAAAACATTCTTCACACACAAATGGTTTTTCTCCTGTATGTATACGAAGATGATTTATTAGATTAGCTTTCTGAGAAAATCCTTTGGAACATTCTTCACACACGTATGGTTTTTCTCCTGTATGGATGCGAAGATGATTCCTCAGATGATATTCTCGTGAAAATCCTTTAAAACAGTCTTTACACACATACGGCTTTTCTCCTGTATGAACACGAAGATGCTGTTTTAGATCAGATTTCTGAGTAAATCCTTTGGAACAGGCTTCACACACATATGGTTTTTCTCCTGTATGAATTATAAGATGTTTTATTAGATTACCTTTTTCTGAAAATCCTTTGGAACATTTTTCACACGCATACGGTTTTTCACCTGTATGAGATCGAAGATGTTTTATTAAACTGCCTTTGACAGAAAATTGTTTAGAACACTCATTACACATATAAGATTTTTTTCGTGTATGAATGCTAGATGTTTCTTTAGACTGCGACTTTTGGAAAATGTTTGAGAACATAATTCACATACATATAGTTTTTCTTCTGTATGAATGCGATGATGTACAATTAAAATGTCTTTATTAGAAAATTTTTCAAAGCATTTTTTACACATATATGGTTTTTCACCCGTATTTGTAGGTAGATGTATATCCATATATTGAAATATTAAATTAGTTTTGAGTTTATGTTGCAAATAATAAATGTTTCAATGAAATGTATGAGTAGTAAACACGAAGTAATATAAACAGGAGATGAAAGTCCGATAAGAGAAAGCTTGAAATTACGATGTAAAATTTTGGAAAATATTGATGGCGGTACGCAAGTTCGCACAGGCGATTAAACTTAAAACAGTAACAAAAGGGGACTTTTTTCCTCTGATTGGTTCTTTCTAAGACTCCTATAACATGAGCTGGCTCACAGCTGATTATAATTGTTGCTCAGCGGCACGGAAGTTTGGCGGTAATATTTAGCGAAATTTTCTTATAACCCTTGTAAAAAGTAGCCATCACTGTTGCTGTTAAATTAGTTAATTTTAGATATTTATACACGTTGAAAAGTAGTCTATGTTGTAAAATACAACAGTTAGATAATCAAACAACAATAAAAACAAAAAATTGATACAAAAAATGCAAGAAAACACTTCATATTTGTGATTGAAAGCTAAGCGTACAATTTTCTTTTGGACAATTAATAGCCCATTTTTTTCGCCTTTTCTTCATTTGTTGGAAATAGAAACGTTCTAAAAGCAGTTCTGGTATGATTTGAGCAATTTTCGGCTGCAAAACCTTCATTTTATGTGATTTGATAACACTTGAAATTCGGACCGCGTTGGCAACAATCGCTGAGTGGGAAACAAAATGCCTGGGGCTCTAGAACGAACCCATCGGAAAGAATTCGACGCGAAAACATTTCGCTAGCGGAATCTTCGGCTTCTATTTAATGAGAAGAGTATTTAACTTCATTTTTTTAATAAATAACGTACGTATTTTCTATATAGTAAAACAGTGTTATTATCGAAATTCAATCTTTGCCAGTTACTAGCACTTTAAGGCAGTGAATGTAAATGATTTTCCTCCTTAAAAGTGTTAGTTGCTAGCATTTATTTCTTTACACAATTACGAACGAGGAATTATTTGCTGTGGATAAAAAAACGTTGGATGTATTACAGGTAATATTTTTTTACTTTGTCCATATAAACATTAACATCATTTTTTTAATTTCCTTAATTATTATTTATTTTATTTTATTTATTTACTTTTGTACATGTATTATTATAATTGATTTATTGTATTAACATGTCTTAAAGCAAACGTAATAGTATATATTTTTGTTTACATTTTACTTTTCAAAGAATTTATCATGCTGTCAGCCTCCAGAGAAAAACAAATTCTGCAAATCCCCCCCCCCCCCCCCCTTCAAAAAAAGAAAGAAAGGATTTGAACATTTTGCATTTTTTAAAAGATTTAATATCAGAGTTTTTCGAATAATAATTTTTGGAGTATTTAACTGTAGAAAGTAAATAAAAAACTGCAATTTGATGATAATATTATTTCTTAATCTAAGGGGAAAATGAAATAGTTGACAGCTATGAAATATTAATGTTGTGTAAGTTGTTTCTAGTTTAAAATTTTTACGATTATACAAAATGATGCGTTTAGATTTGTATTTCTCGAAAGCAGTGAAATAATTTATCTCAATCGATATATTTGCTTCTGAAAACTTTACTAATTCTTGTAATCATTATTTTATATAAAGTCTTTTGAACATGTTGGGAACATTTATTTTTCATTTAGTACTTTTGTAATGCAATTTCATATTAAAATATTTGGTATCATTCACTTATCTGTACGCAAATTTGGTGTTTTCAATTTATATTATTAATCTATTCTATAGCTTTAGATAACTATAAATTTAAATGCATTGCATATTTTAAAATATATATAAAAGCAATTGATATTAAAATATTGTTTATTTAAGAGATATTTTTTAAATCAATTATATAATTGAATACTTATCAGTTTCTTCTTTCTTTTTTTCTTTTTGTAATTTGCATGCTTGTATGTACTGTTTCTAGAATTTCTTTTAGAATTTACAATATACCATAAAATATACTGTATAATTTTAAACCCTTAAGCATCGTAAAAAATTATCTTTCTTGAAAATAAGAAAAAGTAAAACAGTCTTTTAAAATTAATTTTCATTTTGTAAGTGAGTTTACATAATATGTCTAATTTAGATTTTTAAAATATAATTATTAGTATTATTCTTTTTTTAATTTGCTCACTTTTCTCTCACTAAGAAATAATATTCTTATTGGATTCTATTATACAGCTATTACAAATGAACTTTTGCAAGTGAATATAGAATTGACGTGTTGTATTGTATCTCAAACTTACATAATCCAATTATAATAAAATGTAAAAAGGAAAAATTTAGTTCCAGGGAAATAACTCTTTATCATAATTTCCTATAAGCTTTATCAATGTTTTATATACTGGGACTTACATCATTCATAGATATACTTTAAATAAGACTTTTAGTTTAAAATATATATATATAATTGCAGTTTTCCTTAAACTTAATTTTTAATAACATTAAATATTAAGGCTTGTTATTCTTAATAGATATGTTATTAATATTATACATGATTAATATGAATTTTAATTACCGAAAAAATATATAGGTATTTATTGTAATTTTCATTACATTTAATTAATTTTCAATAACTTTAAGTATTAAAAAATGTTATTCTTCATACTTTTTAAATAAAAATTTTAGTTACCTATATATATATAACAATTTTCATTTAACTTAATTTTTAAGATTTAAATATATTTAAAACTTGTTCTTTCATTTTCTTGAATAACACCTAATGCCAAGATAGACGCCATTGGAACTGTGAATTGTTTATCTCACGACGATTTCACTCGGAAAAGACCTATCGAAATTTCAGAAAACGGTTCCGCCGGACAATTCCGATAATGAAAGCAATTCGATGAGTTCGTTCTAACGAAATAAGAAAGGCTATCGGAATGTGACGTCACATCGGAGAAATTCCGATAACGAGTGCATTTCGATAAGCTCGTTCAAGATCCCCTGATGAGCCAGCCTGTATTGTAGGAGCTCTAGTTCTTCCGATAAGCTGGTAGTACGTCACTTTACGCATGCGTCTAAACACTTAAGCAAGTTGCATGACAAGACCTTTCAGCCTCAAAGATCGAGAAATCTTCTTGACATTTGTTCTGCGCACCTCGTCAGTGGTTTGCGTACGTCATGGAATGTTTACATCACGGAACCAATCAGTTTTGCTGATATATATGAATCCCGTTTAATTAAATGTATTTGGAAGAATAGTTTGTTTTGTTTTGTTTGTGTGAGCGATTTGAGAGAAAAATTTTTAATTATTCATTTAAAACATATTTATATTTTTTCAAGTTATTCCTCCTTTTGATTTGGATATTTTGAAATTGAATAGATATTTTTTGATGAATATCTCGCGGGTGTATTGTTTATAGGACTGCTGCAACTTCATTATTGTATCTTTAAGACTACTTTTATTTGCTATATATATTTTAATCGTCTTATTATAAAATGCTCACCAAAATTTATTGTAAACATACATTAAATTTATAACTTTTAAAATGAAAAATCTAGATAGAAGTATTTTTTGAATAAGTTGAATATATATCTTTTTCTTTCATATGTAATCTTAAGTGTGCCTGACTGCCTGACATTAATTTAGTTTTACTATATAGCTGTTGATTCGTAATAAGGCAATTCCACGGAAATGTCAACCTGAACGTCAATATTTCAAATTTAACAAAATTTTGAGTGTGATACTTACAGATTCTTAAAGCTTGTAATATATATTTTAGTAGCATGAAGATTGAATTATATAAATTGTTTTGAAAAAGGGGTTCGTCCATGTGTTTTCAGATTAGGATATTTAAGAAATGGTCTTGCATAAAATGCTTAAGTATGTTGCTTGTTACGTGTACATGTATAATTTTAAATATTTAACTGTTGAATTATGTATATATCTTTTGTTAATTAAAAAGGAAAGAAAGACAAGATTAGTTTTGTATTTGATTTAATTAAAGCTTTTTTATTTTGGAAAAGAAAAAAAAAGAATGATGATGTAACAATTTTGTCAAAAGTTTACTCTTTAATAATCCTCTTGTAAATATTAATTTTACATATTTACTTAACGTATCTGAAGCTGGATGCTGTTAAATTAAATTAAAAAAGAAACAGATTACGTTTAGATTATGAATTATCGTTGTTTTATTGAAATACAGTGTAAACAAATAAAAAAGTACGCTTAATCGCAAATTTACCATCTACCACTTGTATTTAATTTAATTTTTAAAGCACTATCTATAAATAAAGGTTAATTTGCAGAAAATTATGCATTAAAAAGTTTAAAAGTACTGTGCAAAGCCCTGTTTAAAATATAATCTATAACATTTATTGAATTAGTTAAAGGCAAACTATTTTGTGCTACACATGCTTTACAAATTTTTTTGTTTGTAAAATCAACCAATGGCAAGTGTGTTTTTAATTTTAAACATTCAGGAATAATTCCTCTTTATTGAAATAAATGATAAAATGCTCTTAAAAATATTTTATTTCTTTTGATTTTGAAAATTGGGCATTTTTTAGCTTAAAGTTGCCCTGTTTAGCAAATGGTGCAACTTCATATTTTAAGGCTACTGCATAAATTTTATACTGATATATAAACCTTCATTAAAAACAATTTAAAACAGGCTTCGGGAAAAGCTTCATCTAACAAAAAGTTCTATATGGGGTGAGGCTACCGCCCCCTCACCCCACCCCCTCGTTTAATATTGCACTTACATTTAAAAAGAATTCCAAAGCTGTTATTAAATTTTAATGTTAATTTTAAATTATTCAGACAACTTTCACTTGCACCAGTCATTGAAAAGAATTTCGATAAAAATTTTCAAGTAACATCCTTATATTAACTCCAAAACAGTACAACATTTGAATTGACTGAAATTATTTGTTTTTAAGTTATTCTAATAAAAGTAATAGACAAAGATTAAACGTTAAAAGAATGACTTCAATATTGAGGGAACCTCAAAGCGTGTCAGTATTTAAAAAAAGAACGCTAAATATTTCGTTTTAAAAATACTTCATTTACCACATGGGTAAAAGTAATTTAATTTAATTTCTTACTGGTTTTCCTGAACATTGCAAAATATTATAGTAAAGCACTTCCACTAATTACATTCAATAATAGGGAATGTTTTCGATTAACTATTGGTAGCCCTGTACATCTTTTAAAAGTTATGTACAAACCACATTCTGCACTGAAATATAATCCTATATTAATAGCATATAGCCAGCCTGAAATGCACTTCTATGAATTTCCAGGTATTACAAACTATATTCTAGTTATTTTGTGTAGCCCTGTAAATGAACAGGTAATGATTTTCGTAACATATTATACATGAAACATGCTTTTATGCATATAAAAAATATATATTCATTTCATTTGGTTTAGTGCAACCTATAGATGTTAAACTCTACTTAACTGCAATTTCTCCCATATAAGTAATGTATTTGAATATTCTTGTGTGTCCCTGTACACGAACCATTTTTTTTTTTTTTTCTGAACGAAAAGTTTAGTGTAGCATCTCTATATGACTCAGATTTAGAATACCGAGTTTGGACTTCCTGATGTTATTTTTTTCTTGAGATATGATGATAACATACACACATACCAATCGCTAAAAATCTGTTTTTCGAATTAATTGGACCTTAAAACGCGTAAACATAACAAAACTCAATTTCGAAAATTTAACCCAAAAGCAGTACTTTCTCTGCTATATATATAGTATATATATATGGGTAAGAGAAAGTAAATAAGCCAAATTGAGTATATTGCGTTCTTTGAAAAAATATCTTTTTTTTTTTTTTTTTTTTTTTTTTTTTTTTTTTTTAAATATACGTAAAGATGTATTGTAGTTTTCATTTTTAAAAAAAGTTCGACAAGCAGTTTTATAATATGAATAAGTTTATCGTAATTAGTAAGTGTATTTTTTTTCCTTTTCTTATATATATATATATATATAATTTTGCCAATTAAATTTCCAATTTCCAATTTTGCAGTTTATTACAATTTGAAAATACATAATACATACTATGTTATAAAAAAGTACCAAAAAACTGGTTTTTAGAAGTAATAAGTGCAAAACTTTCATAAAATGGCGTATATTCAAAGTTTTGCACTTATTATATACCACGTATACTAATATTCATATCTCTGAATAAGGGACACCTCTATTTAAGAGACAAATGTCCGGTCTCTTGGGTGTCTTTTATTCGGAGGTACTACTGTAGTTTATTTAAAAAAAAAAAAAAAAAAAAAAAAAAAGTTTAGTAAATTTGCCAACAAGATTTATATTTTTGCGAGTCTACCAGTAATATCCGTGGGGAACCTTTCTAAGGGATCCCAGTTCGAAATCCCGCGATTTTGGAGATAACCACTGGAAATTCCTAATGATTAGGCCGACAAGCGCGACCTCGAATCGAACCCGTCACTTCTCGTCTAAAAGCTTCGATGGCAAAACCTCTCGAGCATTTGCACGGCCAAAATCAATCAAAAAATAAATAACTGACTCTTTCTTTTTTAAATATGAAATTGCTCTCCTTAGCAATGGTTATTGCATTAATCTCTTAAAATTTCTTTCACACGTTTTTGTTCAATTTAATTTTAATTTTGATTTTCTTCTTCTTCTTTTTTTTTTTTTTTTTTTTTTACTTGATAAAATGTAAAGTAAAATGAAGACTCACCTCCTAGTTTTTTTTTTTTTTTTTTTCTTCTTTTGACCTCAAAGTATATTAAATAAAAATCAGCAATTAGGATTATATATTGTTGAACTTCATGTTTATTTTACATTTACAGTATAGATAAATACACACGCACACATATGTGTGTGTGTTGGGAGGTAAAGAATTAAAATATATATAAACATTCTTTGTTAATTCAAGAACATGAAGTGAGTTAGAAATATTAGTATATTAATTGAGGTTGATCTTTAATTAAATATTTGAAAATGATTAAATAAATATGCATTCTCCCTTTAATTTAATTTAATTATTTTTATTTTCCCCATTTGAGAATTATATTAAAAACAATTAGTACTGTATATTATTATTTAACAAATTTGTAATTATTTAAACACAAAAAACCAATATATGTTTAAAACAGTGATTTGTTTAAATTATATAAGTGTAAAAATACAAATAAGAAAATTAAAAATTAGTAAGTTCTTATGAATTAATTACTTTTACTCCCAATGTAAGTTAAAAAACATAAAAAAGTTTATAACTTTTTTTTCAAGTAAAATAATAATAATAATAATAATAATAAGTCACATTAAGCTTGTGTTCTTTAATAATAATAATATATATATATATATATATATATATATATATATATATAATACGTAATATTTCTTAAAAAGTAGCTTGATATTTAATTGCAGGAATAGTAATAATAATAAATAAACATCTCTTGTGTATTTTTGGAGACTACTACAATAGATCAAGAATAATATAGTAAAAGTTATAGTATAAGTTTTACAAAAGTATAATATATATTATTTTTTATAAAAAAGTTTATAACTTTTTTTAAAGAAAAAAAAAAAGTTTATTAAAAGAATAAGTCAAATTAAGCTTATTTGTGTTCTTTGATAATGTATATAATCTATATTATAAATTTGGAATATTTCTAAAGAAGTAGCTTGATATTTAATTGCAGGTATAGTAATAATAATAATAATAATAAATAAACATATCTTGTGTGGGTAGCCTATCAGGCGGGCATTTTGTTCTGTCACTGTGTCAAGCTATTGGTCAAATTCATTTCTCTTAACATGAATATAATATGTTTTGTACTAGAAATTTATGAGAACATACATATAACGGGGAACTGAGCCGAGTCCACCTATGCTAACCAGTTTTTTTTTTTTTTTTTAATAATACGTAAACATGTATTGTAGTTTTCATTTTTAAAAAAAGCTCGCCAAGTAGCTTTATAATATAAATAAGTCTATCGTAATTAGAAAATGTAATTTTTTACCTCTTCTTAAATATATATATATATATATATATATATGCCAGTATCATCCGTGGGGAATCTTTCTAAGGGATCCCAGTCCGAAATCTTACGATTTTGAAGATAACTACGGAAAATTCCTAATGACTAGGCCGATAAGTGCGACCTCGAATCGAACCCGTCACTTCTCGTCTAACAACTTCGATGGCAAATCCTCTCGAGCATTTGCACTGCCAAAATCAATCAAAAATTAAATAACTGACTCTTTCTTTTAAAATATGAAATTGCGCTCCTTAGCAATGGTTATTGCATTAATCTCTTAAAATTTCTTTCACAAGTTTTCGTTCAATTTTATTTTATTTTTTTAATTTGATAAAAAATAAAATAAAATCAAGAACCGCAGTAAAAACAAAAACTGCTTTCATTTGGTATTTTCTTTTTCAATTGAAATAAATAGACCTCGCGTTCTAATAATACAATAATAATGCTGTTTTTTTTTTTTTTTTTTTTTTTTTTTTTTTTTTTTTTTTTTAACCTCAAAGTATAGTAAATAAAAATCAGAAATTAATATTATATTTTATCGAGCCTTATATTTATTTTACAGTATATATAAACACACACACACACACACATATATAATTGTGTGTGTGTGTGTGTGTGTTGGGAGGTAAAGAATTTAAATATATATATATACATATTCTTTGTTAATTCAAGAACATGAAATGAGTTAGAAATATCAGTATATTAATTGAGGTTCATCTTTAATTAAACAGTAAAAAATGATTAACTAAATAAATATGCATGCTTCCTTTAATTTAATTTAATTTTTTTTTTTTTTTTTTTTTTTTTTTTTCCCATTTGAGATTTACCCCAGACAGCACAGAGAACTTGCATTAAGCTGTCATCAACATTGACAACTCAAGTCAAGAAACTTGCATCGAGCTTGACATCTCAAGCCTGTAAGTTTAATGCACGTCAAGATCAAGAATCCTAGTTTACACTTGTCCCACTTGCTTTAGACTTGATAGATCAAACAGGAATCAAGTAATGTGTATCAAGCATGCACTAAGTTTGCCACAGCTCATACGAATCAAGTAATACACATCAAGTATGAATTATACTTGCTGCACCAAGTATGAATTGTACTTGATGCACCAAATATGAATTGTACTTGCTGCATAAAGTATGAATTATACTTGATGCAGCAAACGTGAATCAAATTTTACTTGCCAAGCATGTTTTTAACATGATACAGTAGTCAGCAAAAGTATCCGAGCACTAGCAAAAATTCCTATGTAAAAAAAGTGCGCTTAATACTGTTTTATTAAATGAATTCTTGTCGAATTATGTTCATAGACTGACTAAGAACAGAACTCAACAAGGATTTACTTAACAATACGGTATTAAGTGTAATTTTTTTACATAGGAATTTTTGCTAGTGCTCGGACACTTTTACTGCCGACTGTACATCAAATGCAAAGGAACATTCTACTTATCGTCGCCGGAAGCCAGCTGCGGAGAAATAATTCTCTTCTCTACTCTACAGCATACATGAAGCAAATATTGCTTATCAAGCATGTTTTTAATGGCATGCATTCTTCGTCGACAGCTAAAGCTCATGTTATTCTATGCAGAAATTTATTTACAGAATGACTCATAACCTAGTGTATTTATTTAAATTCCTTTTTCACTTTTGGAAAAACCACAACCGTTATATATGTTCTCGTTTTCCAAAAAATAAAATCTTTTAAATTTCAATAACTTCTCGTACAGAAAAAAGAAGCGAAAAATGCAATTGTTTAATTTTTCGTATTTTTAAAGTCAAAAATGAAAACTTTATGAAACTACTTTCAGAAAACATGTACAAATTTAAATATTGGGAATTTTCCCAGTATGAAAATGGATTTAAAAAAAAAAAATACATAAGGTAATGAATTCTATAAATAAATTTCCCCATAGAATAATATGGGTTTTGGCTGTCGGAGAAGATAGTTATTCTACGCTCTTAACCTGATGTAGATAACTTAATACATTCTTATTTCAGGGACGATCAATCACATTTTATGTAGATTTTTTGTAAGTTATCCAAATTAATTTTTACAAGAACAGAAAATCATTTTGTCCAGAATTTGAACTTAGGCACTTATGTTAACTCCCAACTCTCTTTCAACTGAGTTCTAGGATGATAACTCTCATGGCTCGTTCATATGAAAGTTAAAAATTTTCAATTTGTCTGTTTTGGGAATATGAACTCAGTCTTAGAAGAAAACTATCTATATATTATTAATTTGAAACATGTTTTTGTCTGTCTCCACTATATTGAGAGAACTACTTAGTGTAAATATCTGGTTGAGGTGTCTAAAAAAAGGTCTTGGTCTGTAGATGTGCTACGAAAAGAGAAAAATAAAAAAAAGTCGAACGGTTAACGGGTTAAAAACACGTTTACGAGCTTAACTAAGCTCCAAATTACTTCACGGTGAAGAAATTGTACATATGGGTAGAGTACATATGGGTAGATTTAGAGTTGAATACTAAAAAATCAATATCCGCGAATTTGGAATTTTCGATTTTAAAGGGGGAAAGTAGATTTGGGGGGAGGAGAAAGGGGGGAAATTAGTTTGAGAGGGAAATCCGCTCTAGAGCCACACATGTAGCACCTCATATTTCATGTCGATTAGGGATGTTTGTATACAGTATAGTGCGACCCCTGGTAGTGAAAAATGGAAAATGTCTTGGAAATCCAAGGCAATTGGTGATAGAGGTCTTGAAATTTCATGTTGATTGGGATGTGTGTATAGAATATAGTGCGCCTCCTGGTGGTTAAAAATGGAACTAGGTGATTTTGCTGTAGACCCTATCGTGTTACATCTTATTTTAAAGGTCTTGGTATTTCCTGACCGTTGGTGATGTTCGTACAGAACACAGTACGCCCCCTGGCGGTGGAAAGTGCAACTAAAGGATTTGGCAGTTGATACCATCATGTGACACCTTATTTAAAAGGTCTTGGAAATCCAAGGCGATTGGTGATAGAGGTCTTGAAATTTCATGTTGATTGGGGAAGTTTGTATACAATATATTGCGCCCCCTGGTGGTGAAAAATGGAACTAGCTGATTTTGTAGTAGACCCTATCATGTTATATCTTATTTTAAAGATCTTGGTATTTCCTCACCGTTGGTGATGTTCGTACAGAACACACTGCGCCCCCTGGCGGTGGAGAGTACAACTAAAGGATTTTGCAGTTGACACCACCATGTGACTCCTTATTTGAAAGGTCTTGGAAATCCAAGGCGATTGGTGATAGAGGTCTTGAAATTTCATGTTGATTGGGATGTGTGTATACAATATAGTGCGCCCCCTGGTGGTTAAAAATGGAACTAGGTGATTTTGCATTAGACCCTATCATGTTACAACTTATTTTAAAGGTCTTAATATTTCCTGACCGTTGGTGTTGTTCGTATAGAACACGCTGTGGTCCCTGGCGGTGGAAAGTGTAACTAAAGGATTTTGCAGTTGACACCACCATGTGACACCTTATTTGAAAGGTCTTGGAAATTCAAGGCGATTGGTGATATTCGTATACAACATACTGAGCTCCCTTGTGGAGGAAAGTGGATTTTGCAGCGCGTGCGTAGCATGCGTGTAGCATGCCTGCTATACGGTGCCGAAGCCACAGGCAGCGGCAACACGAGTCAGAGGTTCGTTCGGTTCAAGGTTAATTTTTGAGAATTTTTTCATGTTATTAGCGGCCTGCATATACGTGCCGCAGGCACTGGGTCACGAACCCGAGTTCCGTTCTGTTGAGGTAATTATTTTTGTTACAGATGATTATTATTATTATTTTTTTTTTGTGATGTTCACATTTAAAGATAGAAATTCAAACAAAATCGAGTTAAAGATATAAAACCATACAAATTTAAGGTGCATTTAAGGTTATTATCATGGGCCCGGGCTTTACCGGGCGGGTTCGATTTGTTCCAGGTTAATTTTTTGGAATTTTTTTATGTTATTAGCGGCACGCATATGGCGCTTTCGCAGGCACCGGGTCACAAGGCAGAGTTTCGTTCTGTTCGAGGTATTTTTTTTTTTTTTTTTTTTGTTACAGCTGATTATTTTTTTCGTGATGCTTTCATTTAAAAAGAGAAATTCAAACTAAATGGAGTTAAAAGTATAAACTCATACAAATTTAAGGTTCATTTAAGGTATCATGGGCCCGGGCAACACCAGGCGGGTTCGTTCGGTTCCACGTTAATTTTTGGGAATATTTTTATGCTATTAGCGACCAGCGTATGCGCTGCCGAAGGCACCAGGGTCACAAGGCAGAGTTTTGTTCGGTTCGAGGTAATTTTTTTTGTTACAGCTGATTTTTTTTTCACGATGCTTTTATTTAAAAGTAGAAATTCAAACAAAATTGAGTTAAAGATGTAAAACCATACTAATTTAAGGTTCATTTAAGGTTATTACCATGGGCCCGGGAAACGCCGGACGGGTTAGCTAACATGTAGTCTTAGTATTAAACGAAATAGAAAATAAAAGATAGCAACTGTTTATTTGGAGTCAGTTTGACGTCACATTGACTGAATTTTGTAGAAAGTGATGTCATATATAATATTTCTATTTATAAGCATTTTTCTGACTTTCTTTTTTTTTAAGTGAAATGTCGTAAATTATATTAGATGTTTTAACTTGAAATACATTTAAATAATGATGCGACGTTTTTTGAAATATTACGGTCAATAAAATGATCGTCGAATTCGACGGGTTCCAGCTAGTTTATTTTATCTCCATAACTGTTTGATGGCAATTAGATATTTAGGATAATAATTTCCACCATTTATACAATAATTTTTTGGTGTATTGAATAAATAAATTTTTACAGGAGCGAAAAGTGAGACAGCGTTAGGACATTAACTCTGAGGATCTAGGTCTGAACTTGGCCTGATCTCTTTTCGTTGTAAAACATCAATATTATTTTTCTAATTACACTGCTCGGCAGGAAAATTGCTTCTGACACCATTTCAGCATATTCTTATGTAAAATCACCTTCTGAATCCGAATAGGACGCCCATTTTGCCCTATCACCCACATTTTTTTAGGAATGGACCTCTGTTTTTATCATTTTTGGTGATTTTGTGGCTATAAATTTGATTTTTAGGTGGGAGGATAATTTTAACCGTTAAATATCTTCTGAGGAGCTACAGAGTTGGAAAATTCTAAAACATAGACATTTGCAACAAGGAAAGTTTTTTTTTTTTTTTTTTCGGGGGGGGGGGGGGGGGAGGGGGATTTGCACTGAAATTGTGCATTACATATCTTAAATTTTTTTAATCTGTTATTAATGTTATTTTTTAAACTTTATATTTTTTTGTTTTAGGTGTTAAATTATTTTTTTTTCATTCTTCAAATCAAATTCATGGTCATAAAATTATCGAACAGGGAAAGAAATTGAGGGGGGGGTGGTTTATTTAGAAAACTGTGGGTGACTGGGCAAAATGGGAGTTATATTAGGATTCAGGAGGTTATTTTGCATAAGAATCAGTAAGAATGGTATCAGTAAGAATGGTATCAGCAACAATGGTGCATGTAATCAAACTACTTTTAGCATAGCTACCAACATTTTAATTTATTCCGGAGTTTTATCAGCCCCGGATTTAAATCGCACTACTTTATAGAAATTTTTTCTCCGGTGCGTAACTACAATAAAAAAAATTACTCTTAAAAAATAGGTGATATGAAATAAAGGCGGGGTTAAAAATACTTCGAATAAATTTAAATGCTGGCAGCAGTGCTTTCATAAAGAAACTTGTCTGAGAATGTTACTTTGTAATGCAAAGCAATATTATTCTCTTATATCTTTTGGAAGGTGTAAAATATTGAGTTAAAAGTTTGAAAGGAGAGGGAGAATTGCTATACAGTTTTTTTTTTTTTTTTTTTTTTTTAGGCGGGGGGGGGGGGAGCATTATTACACTGGAAACTATGGTTTAAAGTAGATTTCAAACAAATGCGAATGCCCATGTTTGTACTGGAATTTTAAACTGTCATGTTGAATTCTGCTTTAGTCATAGATATTAGTGGTGGTTAGGATTTTCTTTAAAAAAACACAGATTTCCGAAATTAAAATATCTAACTATTTTTTAAAAAAAAATACTGAGAATCCACTTATTTTTCTAAATTTACCATTTATTTTAATTTGGAAAATAAATAAAATATATTGTATCTCCCTTAAAAATTAATAAATAAACAAAAATAAACGTTTATACTATCAAATGAAATTTAATATTTCTCGCAAAAGATATAAAACTTGTAATTGTTATTAAAAGAACATTCTCTGGAGAAGGATGTCTAGATATCAGTTGTTTGTACAAATGCTTTCAAGTATTATTTTAATTTTATTTTATTTTATACACACACACACACACACACATATATATATATATATATATATATATATATATGGGAGAATCGAGATTGTTGGGACACCTAAAATTGTTCTTAAAATAAACAATGTTTTTAATTTCTGTCACTTTCACCAGGTGAAGTAACTACAGCTTCATATTTGTTGCTATGTGTCCTTTTAGTGTGAGAATTCTGTAAGTTAATATAATAAAAACACTATTTTATAACACCAAAAGTAAACAATTGCTTAATTTTCAAGGCAAGTTTATAACGTCACTCACTGATGTTAGCATAATTACTTTTCATATTTTATATACCTAATAATATAACTTTTATGAATTAGTAGCTAAATTAATCCTAAAAGTTGCATGTGTCTAATAATAAAGTATTTTTTTTTTAAATAATGAAAAGGGAGTGATGGGACAGAGCAGTTCATGGAGAGATGGGACATGTAAGAAAAGGAAGAAAAATTAAGATTCTGATTCTCCATAAACAGAGAATATCAAAAGGAAAATGTATGAATAAATGGAAGAGAAAATGCTCGAAACAAATTCGAAATCATGGAAAATAATTGTTGTGGCACTCACACGAGTTTTGTCTACCTTTTTAACTTTTAAAAATACTTTATTAACCATATATGTATGAGGAATTAATTTTCATTCCTGAGCAATTTTCCTGGATATGGTAAAATATAGAAAAGAAATTACATTCATAAATTACAGTTAGGATTCCTTGGTAATATTTGTTCTTGTGATATGCTGATAACACACACAGATTAGCCACTAAAAACCTTAATGTTCAGAGTACCACAAAACATGTAAATATAACTAAAACTTAATTTTGAATATTTGAACTAAAAACAATACCTTCTCTGCTAGAAGTTAAAAAAAATATATATGAACTAATCGAGCATTTGAAAATTTTATTTAAGTGGTACATTATATTCTAATGTTGGATAAAATAGATGTTATTAATAATTAATTAAACTTACATACATAGTGACCCACTGTTTTCGTCCTTTTTCATAGTATGCCTGCATATTATGTAATTATTTTAACTTTTTAAACCTGTCCCATCTCTCCCTCATATCAGGAAGGGATGAGACATTTTTATGACTATGTTAATTGGCTTATGAAGTTAATATTTTAATAATTACCATCAAATTTATATTTTTAAAAGATGTTAAAGTGTTTCAATTTGGCTTTACATTTATAAAAGTAATTAAAAACTTACTTTCAATTTGTAAGATCTTAATAATTTCAGCTTTAGAAATTTCTTTAGAACATGGCATTTTTTATCAGAATACGCAGGAAACATCTTTTCCGAATCACAAACAAAACAATACATTGAACTCATTAAATTATTATGCTAAATATATAGCAGGCGATATTTCAATTAAAGGAAAAAATTATTCTGCATTTATAGAAGCAGACGACAATAAAAATATTTTATTTTGTGAACAAAATGTAAAAGAAAACATGCAATGCTGTATCGTGTCTATACTTTTGGGACAGTACATTTTTATATCATTCAATGTACATTTTATAACTTCAAACCTTTGACCATAATTCATATGTGTATATCAGCAAAACTGTTTTTATTTATTGCCTATCTCACGAATTTTAATTGTATGTTATTACTTTTTATGTTAGTGCAAATTTTATTGATTGTCTAACTTTTTTTGAAACATTACCGCTTTCTTTATTTTATTTTATTTAGACAAATTATTATAAAAATAAATCAATAATCATTTACCTTCTTCTCTTTAATGTCACCCGCACTTGCTTCGTATTTCGCGAGATAACAACAACATGATAAAACAGAGTTAGCAAGGCACTATATGCAAATAAGAAGAGCATGCGCGGACGCGATTTATGAAACAATTTCAGCGACGAAGATTAAGCAAATACAGAGCAGCAATTGGTCAGACGTAATTACTGTAGGAGGAGCCAAAGCTGACAATTCAATGAATCGTTCTTTTCATGAATCTATCACAAACATAATGACAACATGGCTCCGTCTTCGTAGACTATCGCTTTACAAATACAAAATAAAACGTTAATCTGAGTACGGCGGTTTTATTGTATTAACTTAAAAATTCTTATTTCTACAGCACAAAGTTGTTCAGATTTACTGTATTAAATTTTTAAAATATTTAGTAATTATTGCACTGTAATTATCACATATATTAGTTGAAACGGTATTTTCCATTAAACATAAATATACCATATTTTAATCCTGTATTTTGGTTGGCTTACTTATTTATTTACATTTATTTAGTCACTTACATAAATAAAATGATTCATTAATATCCAGATTAAAGAAGATTGTCATAGAAATACTTTTTATGACAACGTTAAAAAAGCCAGCCTTAGCCTCCTCTTTTTTTTAATGTGCATTAAAATATATTATCTTGCTATGTGTTTGTATAACTAAAAGGTAAAAAAAATCTTATCTGGTATCTTGTGAAAAAATATGTACACTGAATTTCATATTGAAAGTTCTATCTCAATTTCATTAGTAAATATTTATTTTTCATATTATGATGATTTTATTTTTATGAAACATAGTGTATTGCATGTTACTTGTGGCTTTTTTGAAATTCCTGAAAAAATTAAAAAAAGGCCTAAAAGACCCTAATTATAAGTTGTCTTAAATTCCTAAAATTTTGTAGATGTTGTGCTACTTATTGTTATTTTAACAACCCAAATCAAGCAATATAATTCCAAACCCATTTTGTAATGCTGCACTGTGTTTGCTAGAAAAAAAAAAAAAAAAAAAAAAAGTTATGCTCATTTTTTTTCATTATTATTTTATTTTATTATTTATTTATTTTTGTCTAATTTGCAGAATTCCGTGAATTTATTTCTTCAATCTTTAAAAAAGTCACGGATATCGTTCATTTTAAAAATAGAAGCTCCATAGAACGATCGGTGATCAAATGTTCTACGAAAGCTCCCAATTTCCAGTCTTGTACCATCTACAACATAAATGTCAATATTCGTTTGAAACATACTTTATGAGATTCTAGAACCTGTAAAGAAATAGTATTATTAAATATTTCTTGCTCGTTTAATTATTTCCTCCCCCCACCTTCAAATTTATCTCCAACTAACGATCAGCAATCAAATGTTCAGCAGAAGTCTTTTATTTCCCAATCTTTATGTAACTGTAATATTAATTTAAAAGTTGTTTTATTAAATTCTAGAAGTAGAATTGAAAGAGTTTAATATTTCTTACTCTGTAATTATTTTTCTGTCCCCCCTCCTTTTCCAATCTCTGGAAAGTGAGCAACTCTAAAATCTATAAAGCAATAAAAGTGAATATTACTCACATATGTAATTATTTTTAGACTTTATTGCTGATCTTAATCAATCTATTTATTTTTCCACAATTAAATTAAATATTTACATTTCATATCTATAGGATGTATAAACATGTGGAAAAAATTAATAGATTTTTCAGGGAAGAAACATTTCGCCAAATCAATGTATGCATGTATATATATTGTTTCAGTATGGTTAGAATTTAGTATAATCTAGCTGTATTTTAAATTTAGTATATTTTATTTATTTATTATTTTATTCATATGTACACTCGAACCTCTCATTAAGGGACACTCATGGGACCAGACATTTTGTCCCTTAAATAGAGGTGTCCCTTATTCAGAGGGTCAATGAAATTTTTTTAAATAGACTTTACACTCAGTTACACATCAATTAATCAATGCACTTTGGCAATGTAAGTTACACACTAATAAAGTCAAGTCTTTTTAAAAAGAAAATTACTTACATGATATAGTTAATTATTATATTAGGACCAATTTTACTGAACTTACCTATGCACATAAATTTCTAATTTCTAGGGACTGGGACCAGAGAATTTGTCCCTTAAATAGAGGTGTCCCTTATTCGGAGGTGTCCCTTACGGGAGGTTCGAGTGTATTTGCAATAAAAAGAATGTCTCATACAAAATCTCTCTAATTTTGATTCTCAAAGGTTGGCAACTATGCCTTTGGCAACGACTTATGCACTTTTTACTCCCCGCTTCCCAGTTGGATAAGTTAGTAATTATAAAATCCCACCAAAGTGCATATTAGGGATGCACCAAATATCAGTTTTGGCCAAATACCGAATATTCGGCCAACTAAATACTAACTTCAGCTGAATACCAAATATCCTTCAAACTAAATAGTAACTATTTAGAAATTTTTATTCGTGAATTCATCAACCGTGAATATTTATTTAAATCAAATTGGAGTGTAAAGATTGATATTTTTATTTATTACCAACTATGCGAAAAATACCAGAGCCGGAAATCGAACCCGCGTACCTCCGCTTAACGCACGGATGCTCTACAACTGAGCTACCCTGGTTGACAACCAGCTAGGCACTTCTCGCATAATATTCGTTGGGAAAGTCACCGAGTCTACAAACGCAGATGTATCAGGTCAACCAGGGTAGCTCTGTGGTAGAGCATCCATGCGTTAAGCGGAGGTGCCCAGGTTCGATTCCCGGCTCTGGTATTTTTTGCATAGTTCATAATAAATAAAAATATCAACCTTTACACTCCAATTTGATTTAAATAAATAGTAACTATTCCGTGGTTCATACACTTAGGAGTAAAAAAAATTCAAGGAGTTATCAAGTACTTTTCAAACACTTTCCGGGAAATTTTCAAGCACTTTCAACCAGGATTTTAGATTCGTCCACACTTTTGTTTTTGAGGGGGGGGGGGGGGGGGGGTGATTACCTACATAAAAAACCTAGTATCAAATGTGTTTATTATTTTTTTAAAACATAACTGGGGGGGGGGGGTCCTGCCTCCTCACTCCACTCGCCAATTCTTGACTCACTTTGCTTTATTAACACCTGCAGGGTTCTTCCTACCTCTTTGCTGCTTTTCCATGCAATAAATATGAATATAAATAGTGCATTTCATAAGACAAAAGCAGAAAAATATTATAGAAATCCCCATATCCAATGCTGGATAGAACATAACATAACATTTAATAGCATTTAAAAAATAATAAGGCAATATAAAATGTGTTAAAAATCAGTAACTTATTTTTTAAGAATAGAAGAAAATTTGTTATATCTAGACCACTTTGTGCTACAGATTTAGTATGATTCCCTTTGGTGGCATTTAAATTTTTTTCACTATTTGACGATCACTTTTTTGATAATTGTTAAAAAAAAAATCTAGTACATACTTTTTCTAATGCTTATAACTTTCACTATTGAATTTTTTAGTTAATTTAGGGCAATATATAACATATGTATATTTCTAATATACAGTTAGGAAATAATTTCATTATTTTCATTTTAAGTTGCAAAAATGCCCCACAGCTTCAATTTTCAATTCTTTCCTGCTTATTTCTCAAAATAACGAAGGATACTCAAGGAACAGATTTCATATTTGTAGTCCTTGTTAAAAAAAAAAAAAAAAAAAAAAAAAAAAGAATATCTAACTCTGTAAAGTTAAAAAATTATCATTAGGATATTAAAAGATGCTTCATATGAGTTTGAATTTGACTAAAATGTTTTTATCCCAAAATATATTATCCGGAGTATATCCGATGTAATTTAAAATATGTTTTTAAATAACAAGATACAATAAACAACATATGTATAATAATAAATGGAAAGGTTTGTCTGTCTGTCAGTTCTTTTATATGTTCAGCCCCTACTGAACGCAGAAATACAAGAATTGACATACTGATGCTCTGGAGCCTTTCCGAGGTCCTCCTGAAAACAGAATTTAAAATTTTTAATTAGTTGTGGAGTTATTAATTAAAATGTCGACTCATGTCTAATATCAAAGCGATCTCAATGAATGAGAATTCACCGCCATTGCATAAAAAAAAGATATTTTAACGGAGTTAAAAGCAGAAAAAAAAATAATATTAAATTAGAAATATTTGTTCGATTGTTACGATTTTGGTACCATATGAAAGGGGAATTTTTTCTGAATCTAAGTGTACAAGTGGCTTATCGGTACAACAATTAAATTTTTAAAAATTAACTAAAGTATGAATTTTTTGTGGCAACATCATTTCAAATGCCAAACGACCGTCTGCCATGAAAAAGGAAATGATTGTAACAGATCAAGATGTCACGTGTTTTATAGTGAAGGGGAAAATTGCAATTTTCAAACTTTTTCAAATTTTCATTCACGTTACATTTGAATTAATATTCGGCCTAGACAGCATATTATAAACCTAGTGTTCAATTTCCATGAAAATATGTGGACAAACAAAAAAATTAGATTAAATTGTTTTATATTTTGCAGTACATATTTTAAATTGAGATATGCCGTTGAAATTTTGCAATATTTGGTTTTAATGCCCGATAATTCGATTCTGAATATTTTTGAAAGTGTAGAATTATTAGGAAGGGCTTGAGGGGGAGGGGGGGGGCGAAGGGAAAAAAAGTTACAGCGTTTGAAATTGGTATTATTAGGTTTTAAGGAAAGATAAATCGATTGCGGATATTTTCAAGTGTAAAATTATTAGGAGGGACGAAAAGGGGCAAAAACATAGAAAAAGAACAGTTGTTTTGGAGAAAACAACGGAAAACCGAGAACGCCTTTATTCTTTTATATTTTGCAGAGTTTCGAATTCTGATACTCCTTTCACATTTCATACTATTGATTTTTAACAGTATTTAGCCCGGAATTACACAAGTTTCAGAGAAAACCATGAAAAAGTCAGACATAAGTCGTTTTATAATGGTTTTTATATCATTTTTGTATCTCAGCTTCTAATTAGCATAATTTCAAAAGTAATATGTCACTTTGAAACTTATTTGAGTTGAATTTCAAGAGTAGATGCCACAAATTTCTGTCACCTTCCGTTAACCGACTACTGTAAGTAATGGAATTAGAGATTTCACGTTATTTCCACATTTTAAGGTGTCCTGATTAGGTTTTTTTTTTGTATCTCAGCTACTAATTAAAATAATTTTATAAGTAATACATTATTTGAAAGCTTTGTTGATTTGGAATTGAACAGTAGATCCTACAGACTTTTCTACCGCCAGATGGCGCTGTAATATATTAAAATTTCAATATTTCGAATTCTGAATATGATTAAATTATTTTTAATACATCATTCGAAAGATATTTTAAAGAGCTTTTATATTATCGAAAGTAAAATTCGAGATTTCACCAGATTTACACGTTTTAAGGTGACCCGATTAGGTTTTCTTTTGTATCTCAGCTACTAATTAAAATTATTTCATAAGTAATACATCATTTTAAAGCTTTGTTGATTTAAAATTGAACAGTAGATTACAGAAATTTCTACCGCCAGATGGCACTGCAATATTTTAAAATTTCAATATTTTGAATTCTAAATATTATTAATTTTTTTTTAATACTGCATTCCAAAGTTATTTTAAAGTACTTTTATATTATCGAATAACCTACATTAAATTTATCCAAGAGAGGGCACTAATCGCAATTATTCGAGATTTCACCTGATTTATATGTTTTAAGATATCCTCAAGGGGGCCAAAAAATTAGAAATTGAGTTAGACCGTTCGAAATTGGTATATATAGGTTTTGAGTGCCTACGAGTCGAATGAGGATATTTTTCAAAGTGTAAAATTAAGGAGGGACAGAAAGGGTGGTGAAGGAATACGTGCGCGCAGCGAGCATACATATGAATTCGTGATCACTGCGCACACACGGGTCTACGCTGACGAAAGCAGAGGGGACCCGGTGTGACTTTTTACCCGATTAGAAATGATTTTTTTTTAAATTCCTTTTCTTAAGAATAAAAGTTTATGAGTAATAACATGGAATTTTGAGAAATCATAAGGGTGGTGAAGGAATACGCGTGCACAGCGCTCATATATATGCATTCATGCGTGCGCATCGCACACAGGTCTACGCTGCCGAAGGCAGTGGGAACCTGGTGCGACATTTTTCCCCGATCAGAGTTCTTTTTTTTCTCTTTTTGTTTCACATGATAAAAATTAATGCAATTTTGAGAATTCATTAATTATAATGATTCATTTAAAAATAGTGCCCAGCGAAGCAGGCGTAGCCTGCTAGTCTTTAAATAAACAGATACAATAAAAAAAAAACATAGAAAAAAAATACAACATAAGAAATTGCCATACCAATAGAAAGGTTGACATTTCATTTTTTTTTGTATCATTGATCACATTTTAATTTTCCAGTGGAAAATGGAAAAACCATAAAAAATGTTGCCTGAATATATATTTTATTATACAAATCTAATATTGCTGTGACAGAATACTTTTATGCTTTCTGTGACAATCATTGTTTGTAGAAACATTTTCATTCAGGGTTGGCAAGATTATGTCGCAGTGGTTAAAACCACTGGTAGAAACCGGCATGGCGAAAACCGTGGCAGAAACTCAGAAAATGACATAAAAGTAATTACTGACCTACAATAGACAATGCATAGGAAAATCAATTAAATGTTAACCAAAATATAATTTATTTACAATGTTATCTCCATTGAAAATCGAAGTTTACATTGTTTACACTATTCAGTCTTCTATAACAAAAGACAAGTTTTGATGCGGTTTCTAAACCTAAACGATTTTTCAATTTGTGATGCACAAATATGAGAAATTTGAGAAGATTCTCTCAATTCCAGCAGATCTAACAGGCATTGCCATCAAGGAACAAATAAGATTTGTGAAAGTTTCATCTATTGCACATTTTTTAAAACTGGACCACCATGTAAATAGTAGCTGGGGTAGTTGCCAAAGTAGCTTAATTCAGTTATGTTACGAGTTAAATGAATGAATTTTAGAGTTTGAAATAATACAAAACTAAAATCTAGTATTTATGTTCATTATTTTATATAAATATTTGATATACTCTTTATATTTAATACTAGCAGGCTACGCCCGCTTCGCTGGTCACTATTTTTGAATAATAATTGTATTCTCAAAATTGCACTAATTTTTATCATGTGAAAAAAAAAAATCTGATCAGGAAAAATGTCACTCTGGTTCTCCACTGCTATCGACAGCGTAGACCAGTGTGCAGTTATTTTAATTAGTATCTGAGATACAAAATAAAACCTTATCAGGACCTTAAAACAGGTGAAATCTCAAATTCCACTTTCGATAATATAAAAGTACTTTAAAGTGTAAGTAGCTTTATGATGTATTAAAAATAATTTAGTCATAATTAAAATTTAAAATCTATATGCAAAAAAAAAAAAAAAAAAAAAAAAAAAAAAGGGGATTTCTCTCTTAAAAGATTTTGAGTTATGAAATGTTTTGTGAAAATATCGATGTTTCATAATGTCTGACTTTTTCATGGTTTTCTCCAAAACTTGCATAATTCCGGGCTAAATACTATTAAAAATCCATAGTATGAGAAATGTGAATGGAGTATCAGAATTCGAATCTCTGCAAAATATAAAAGAATAAAGGCGTTCTGGGTTTTCCGCCATTTTCTCCGAAACAACCGCTCCTTTTCTACATTTTTGCCCCTTCCCGTCCCTTCTAATAATTTTACACTTGAAAATATCCACAATCGATTTATCTTGTCTGAAAAACTAACAATACCAATTTAAAACGCTGTAATTCTTTTTTTTTTTTTTTTTGCCCCTAGAAATCACCACAAAGCAGTTTTTAAAGAAAATTTGGTATTTACGTGTTAACTGCATGTGATTGGCAGTCTATTCATATGCATAAATACAAATGTGTAAGAAAGTACAATATATTTTATAGGATTACTTCTATGATAATCATATGTAAATATATATATACTAGTATATAACCCCTGTGAACGATAAATCTTGAAAACAATGTTTAGATCATGATGGTTACCACGTGATCATTTAAATGTATTTTCAATTTTTGTTTATAAATCAAATGTGTTTCGATATTTTATCATTTTCGTTCTGAAATTAAAAAAATTCTACCCGATCAATACCTAAATATGAATGACAATAAAAAAACTGCTGATTGACAAAAAATATAGGCCCGACAGCACAACAGCAACAACATATCCCAGTGTTCCATTAAGTGCTCTATACGCAAGCGAAGTGTGACACCACTGACCGTTCGTGGATGCAAGAAAATGATTTCCTATGTTATTCGCCCATTGGATTTTTTGTAAAAAATTATTAAAAATCGAGGAAAATTATTTCCCGATTTTAATTCCCATATTTGGGTATATGTATGTATTAGTTATCATGTGCATGTGTTAGATTGAGTTATTTTGCTGTCAAATTGACAAAATTTTAATTTTAAATTTCAAAACTCTGTTGTCCTTGGCATTTTTGTATTTGGCGATCAAAAACGTAGTACGAAAATTTACATGCCAGATGTATATTTTCGTAATATGTATTGTGCGAAATATTGTTTCATATTATTCATTACTCTCTTAATATAAGTTTTTAAAATAACCATGATTTTTGAAAGGAATTAAAATTATATTCGCCAAATAATTTGGCGATATATATATATATATATTTTTTCTGCCAAGGATGACCGATATCAAATCTATTCCGCTGCAACATATTAGTATCTTATATCAGATACTTTATTTAGACATTTGAAAACAAATTTCACTTAAATTATGATAGAATTTTTATCATTTTCCTTTTAATTAGTATATTAGTTGGATATTTATTGTGTAAATATCATCCTTTGAAATGAAATGTTTTCAAGAGTTTTGAAATTTAAAATTCAAATTTTATCAATTTTAGAACAAAAACAACTGAATCTAACGCATGCACATGATAACTAATACATATCTAAACCTAAATATGGGGATTAAAATCGGGAAATAATTTCCCTCGATTTTTAATAATTTTTTACGAAAAATCCATTGGGCGTTTAACATAGGAAATATTTTTCTTGTATCCACGAACGGCAAGTGACGTCATCACTTCGCTTGTGTATTTAAAGTCCTCATAATAAGAAAAAACGATTCACTTCATTTTACCAAAATACTCTTTTTTAAGACTATCGTAGATCCTGTTTTCTAATTCTAACTATCCAATAACTACAGACGCTCCATGCTAACCCAAATTCACCTCTACTCGATACCTCCAACCAGCTCTCTCACTCACAACATCGCCAAAATATCCAGGATCCAGCTAGGGACTTTCTCATTCTCAACCGAACATTTTACCTTGACTCGACATTATCACCTTAGACTACTCTACTTTCAATACTCATTTCAACTGGTGACTTTTACTTGCCCAACCAAACATTCTATCCCAACTATCATTTTACACTAATTTCAAAACTAAAATCAACTGGCGGCATTTACGTACTAAACTCGACGCCAATCATGCCTTACAATGTAAACAAACAATGAAGTTTGATAAAAATATTTAAAGGCTTTAATGCGTTTTTACAAATATTTTAAGATTTTTAAGGCTTTAAGATATTTTAGAAATATTTTAAGTGTTTTGTTAATGAAACAGTCAAAGAGTCGTTCATTCGGAATTAAAAAGTTGTCCATTTGGAATTTGTATTTTCTGAATGGCAACAGTTTTGGTTTGTTTTTATTTGGTATTGCACTGTTTATAAACCTAATTCTATTTATAGGTTCATGTTTATAACAGCCAGTGATCCGTTATTTTTAATTTAGACATTTAAACATTACAATTGAATAGTTTTTCAAGGTTTTATAGGAAATAAATAAAAATATGGGCGATACAAAACATGTATGAAAATGATATGTATGTTTCCTAAGTTGAATTAAGCAAACGGAAAAAAAAAATGGCTGCCAAAAGTTTCTGTTTTGAAGCGGTACTAACCGGATTCGTTCATGACAGATGAGGGTCATTATATATATTAATAAATATTGAAATACATATGTAATATATATTTTGTATTAACCACATGCCAGCAGTTAATCTCTGGCAGGCGGTTATTACATAAAAACTGAAATTTTCATTTACCTAGTATGTTGTGGCCACCACAAGACTTTCTTCTATATTTTCCTATACAAATTCACTCCGTAACAATATAAAAAAAAATTTCTCCTTTTTTTTTTCAGTTAAAAGTAAAAAAATTCAATAACTTTGTTTTGAAGTATCACAGATTATTTATATAGTTCAACCATTCCTTTTAAAGGTATTGACGAGTCCTTTCGAAAGATACCCATCTTGAAAATTTACTGCCCTCGAGGGGAGACTTCCCCCCAGGGGGGGGGGGGAGGCGAGGCTCCTACACATACAAAATTTTTTTCCCAGTTGACTATCTCTATTATGTAATTTTCATAATGATTACTAAAAAAGAATTCTCTTCATGCACATTTATACAAAATTTTGTCCTATATCACCATGTTAAAAATTTAGAAAAAGCGGGATGGCACTGCTACATGTAAGACAATTTTTACCAAAAGTTGATAGGCACTAATTTATGTCAAGGTGCAACTACATACCAATTAGTATGAAATTCTGTGCAGTAGTTCCTGAGATACAGTTGCCACTAAATTTTGTCACACACACACACAGACAAAAATGGTCAAATCGTGTTCTACAGCTCTAAAAACGTGTAAATCCATCAAAAACCCGAGGTCGAAAATTTTTACGAATCCAATACTTTCTTCCATTGAATATAGAAGAAAGTAAAAATAACAAAATTATAACCAACTACAATTAAATAAATTTTAAATCATTAAATATATATGATTGAATAATATAAATGCACAAAATCCCAGTATGCAGCAGTTGTTATTATGCATGTATCTACGCTCCATGTAAATTAAAAAGAAAAAATAACATTGGTTACTGCTACCTCACTCTGCATGAAATGTTCATAAAATGCATCAAATAACATACTGCAGTAATTACTGTAACATATGTATTAGTGCTTTGTGCACATGAAAATCAAAGCGCCCATTACAAAAAAAGACAGATTATACAGATGTAAAAAATCACCTTTTAAATACAAAATACATGTACAATAATGTATGATAATTTAAAGCAGCAGATAATTTCAATATTAATTTACATTTGTATATAATCTTCCCCTTTCAAAATACTCTTGTTCCAAACACACACATCTTTAAAATGCAAAATATCTGTTATTTACACAATATTTATTTAAACATTAATTTTAATTCACTGAATAGAATAATATTATGAAATAGGAATTAAAATTTATTAAAGAAATTACCTCTAAAATATTCCATGTTCGCAGTTCAAATTACTACAACTTTTCAAATTACTACTACAAAATTCCACAGTAACACAAACAAATATCTAAATAATTAAAATTTTCATTATATTTCTGTTATTTACCTCAAAATTCACATTTCAGTAAAAATATAAATCAAATCAATTTATGTGAAATGATTGTTCTCAAAATATTTTATTTACTTTTTACAAATATCCAAATAAAATACATAATGAAAATCAAGATTTATATATTAACGCCATATATAATTGAGAGATAAAGTTGATAAGAAACAGATTATTTCTTCAATAATAATTAAATTAATGAATCTCTTTAACTCACCATTGAAGGTTATGGTTAGCATCTATTTTTTTCCCTTAGTGGCTGGAATTTCCCTCGTAAGATGCAGGTGGATACTTTCATTAGATAAAGTCTTCAAGTTGTTGTTTTCATAACCGAATCGATAATACCTTTGTACGTACATTTTTAATAATCACATACATAAGGCAATATTAATTCAGTTGAAATAAATGTTTGGATTCTGTGAAATAAAAAATGAAGTTTATTTTCTTAGCTAAGCATAGATATATGTAATGATAAATAATTGTACACACATAGAAAGGAAATAAAAGTAATTAACTATAAAAATTTAAACAGACAGCCTGTATAAGTAACACTTTCAAACATTAACAGCCACTAACAGCAGCACAAATAAAAACTGTATATGCAGCAACTAATTACATTAAAATTTTAATAACACAAAAGCAAATTTTATCTCTTATTGCAAAGAAACACATGGATATTTTTTATCCCAATTTATCTATTCAGAATCTTTAAATCTGAAATAACGCTAAATTATTTTTAAAACATGAATATATTCGTAATCGTAACAAAACAAGTGTATATTTACATCAACGTTAATTTTATAAACGTGGCAAACAAATTTCGAACATGTTATTTATATTAGCAATGTTTTTCAGCAGGTAATGACATTGATATCTAATTGTATAACTAATTCATATCTATAAATCTCGAATGCAGTAAGTAATTTCTATTGTTTACCTTAGTTTTGCATTTACATTACACAATAGATTCGTCGATTGCAAGTCTCCAATAAATTAAAATGGACGTTCGCGCTTGTTTTCGATGTTCTATGTATATAAAACGAGTAGATTAAGAAATTTAATGTTTAAAAATAAGCTTACCAGGAAAAATAAGTGAAAATACCTTTTCTATCGAAGTGCCGATTACTGATTACATGAAATAATCTAGAGATCTATAGAGTGGGTCCCATAGTTCGTGAATCGTGATTCATTCAACATAAACTCCTCCTTCGGTAGTGACGTCATCAAACCACACCTCAAATGGTCGTAGCTAGGAGTGTTTCATAAATCGCTGTTGTGCGGGACATTTAAAACACTTTGTACTGCATATTATTATTTAACAAATCTGTAGTTATTTAAACACAAACAATATATGTTTAAAACGGTGATTTGTTTAAATTATATAAATGTAAAAATTCAAATAAGAAAATTAAGAAGAAATTAGTAAATTCTTGTGAACTAATTACTTTTACCCCCAATGTAAGCTAAAAAAGTAAAAAGTTTATAACTTTTTTTAAAGTAAAAGAAAAAAGAAGTTTATGAAAAGAAAAAGTCTTATTAGTTTTATTTGTGTTATTTGATAATATATATATATATATATTAATAATATGTAATATTTCTTAAAAAGTAGCTTGATATTTAATTGCAGGAATAGTAATAATAATAAATAAACATCTCTTGTGTATTTTTGGAGACTACTACAATAGATCAAAAAAAGAACAAATTTTATTGCTTTTATCCACTTTTATCGTTATCCGCCAGCACAAACCGGTATTATTATCTCTCAGTTTCTTCTAGTCAATCAGCTTCAGGTCAATTGATAACTGAAGATTTTGTTTAATCTATACAGATTACTTTTTACGCCAAATAACGATAATCACTATCTTTTATAACCCTACTCGCTATGTCTGCTTTAGGGTTGCCAAAGTGATTTACATCAAGTTTCCTATAATGTAGCAGACTCGATTTATGTATGTTCATTGCTGAAGCGACGAGCATTATAGACATCCCATATTTTCTGCCTGCATAGCGAAAGCGATCGTTTTCCTCAAAGAATATCTTCCTCGGGACCCTCCTGGTTACGTGTCCTCCTTTTCGATCTTCCGGTGCGGTAGCCTGTATTTTTTGTCAGCCTTGTGGGGGATGTGGGAAGCCCAGCCCAAACCCGGGCTGTGTATCGTGAACTCAACCAATAATAGACAAAACAATACGTGGTACACCTCCGACTGGAATGTATATATGTTCTAATGTTCTTCAGTAATTATGTATGGTTGTTTGCTACCATACATAATTACGTGAAGTAGCAACTAAACACAATTTTAATATGGATCTCCATATTCATTCGGGAGAGAAACCCCATAAATGTTTAAAATCATTTTAACAAGTTGCACATTTAAAAAAACGTCTTATGTTTTATAAAGGAGAGAAACCTCATAAATGTGAAATGTGTTCAAAATCATTTTCAGAAGTTGGGTCTCTAAAAAGACATCTCTTCTGTCATACTGAAGAGAAACCTCATAAATGTGAAATGTGTTCAAAATCATTTTCACGAGTTGAACATCTAAAAAGACATCTTTTGTGTCATACTGGAGAGAAGCCTTAAAAATGTGTTTAAAATCATTTTCACAAATTGGAAATCTAAAAAGACATCTTTTGTGTCATACTGGAGAGAAACCTCATAAATGCGAAATGTGTTCAAAGTCGTTTACTCAATTTGGATCTCTAAAAGCACATCTTCTGAGTCACACTAGAGAGAAGCTTCATAAATGTGAAATGTGTTTAAAATCATTTTCGCGAAATGCAGATCTAAAAAGACATCTTTTGTGTCATACTGGAGAGAAACCTCATAAATGTGAAATATGTTCAAAATCATTTTCACAATTTGGAAGTCTAAAAACACATCTTCTGTGTCATACTGGAGAGAAACCTCATAAATGTGAAATGTGTTCAAAGTCGTTTTCTCAATTTGGATCTCTAAAAGCACATCTTCTGAGTCACACTGGAGAGAAGCTTCATAAATGTGAAATGTGTTTAAAATCATTTTCGCGAAATGCAGATCTAAAAAGACATCTTTTGTGTCATACTGGAGACAATCCTCATAAATCTGAAATGTGTTCAAAATCATTTTCACATCTTGGAAGTTTAAAAACACATCTTCTGTGTCATACTGGAGAAAAACCTCATAAATGTGAAATGTGTTCAAAATCATTTTCACGAGTTGGACATCTAAAACGTCATCTTTTGTCTCATACTGCAGAGAAACTTCATTAATGTTGAATCTGTTTAAAATCATTATCGCTAGTTGGAAATTTGAAAATACATTTTTTTTTTCTTTTTTTTAACCATATGCTTGTCTGAATAGGAAAAATAATTTTCAACTAAGCAATATTTAAACACACATTTCTTTCCCATGCAGAAAACTCATTCTAATGTGAAGTATGTTCAAAAGGATAACCAGAGGTAAAACTTTTCAAAGAATGCTGTTTTACATACACAAACAACAACAACAAAAATAGAACTCGTCTCCTCATTGTAGATAAGGATCAACACAAAATCTCTTAATGAGGTAATATTTTGTGATGCAGCTCTACAATTTATGGTTATTTGATTTTTAAATGTGTGTTTTAAAAATATCCAATTTTGAGTGACGTTGTATATAAAAACTGGATTTTCCCCCTTCCTGTCAGCTCTCATGAATTTAGGTAATAATGGCAACCAGAAAATATGGCAACGATAAATATACAAAAAAGAGTAACAAAATAAAGTAAAAAACGAAAAAGAATAATTTGAGAATTCTTACTTGCGAATTATATGCTAAAATATCTCAAGAGTAAAATGTATTTCATCTTTGGTATTGATAACATTTTTCGCCATCAGATATAAATGCGTATATATATATATATTCCCTAAGGGGCTCTAAATATTAGAATAATTTCTTTTCCAGCTTTTTTCGGTCTTAAAGAAGAAATTTTAGCCTTTATTAATATATTTATTCACATATTTAATATTTGTGCGATTTTATTTCAATGTTAGTTATTTAAAATAAGAATTAAATTAAATTAAAAAATTAATGGTTAAAATAATAATAATAATAATAATAATAAATAGTTATGGGGATTGGAGGCTAATTTTACTTTTTGAGCATAGATAAACAGAAAGGCTTTCTTTGTGTAGATAGTAAGGGAATTAGGAAGGAAATGTTTTCCTAGCGGCCTACTTTATTCTCATCGAGATCATCTCGAGATCGAGAGTGACGTCTTTCGTTATTTTCTGGCAACGATACTTCAATAACGAAGTGTGCAGGAATTGGTACTTTATTCCTCTCGTCCGATGTCCGATAAGGGAAATCGAGATGATATCGTCAGTGAATCGACAGTAAGTCCCTCCCTTTGAAATGACATAACAGCGAAGCTTCTTCTTCGCATTTTTTAACCAATGAAAAAATAGAAAACTATTTTCTGAGATTCATAGCGAACGTTAACTGTAATTGGCTTCGGATCGCACATGCGTGCTGTTTGTTTGTTGTCGAATTGTTTACAAATTGCATGCGTTATTTATTTTAATAATAATAGTGCTCTCCTTCTGAAAAAAGGAAAACATTATTCATGTAATGGGATTGGTGGTTCCTAGATGTACAAATTGTAGAATAGATGCAACCGAACTTCAAACCTTTTTAGACACACTTTTTCTTTGTATTTAACATATTAAAGTATTTATATTTTTAATATAAGATGTAATTTTTTGTGTGTGAGTGTGTTCAGTCTTTATTACATTTTAGCAATGCCATTCAGTCTATTTTAAAGCATGAAGCATGTAAATTTTCTTTCATTTAAATGCAAGAAGCAAATGTATTTAAACTGACTGCAAGAAGAAAATGTATTTAAACTTTGTCAGTCTCAATAGAAACCAGGGTTGTTGATTTTTTTCAAAAAAGTCGATTTTTTTTATTTAAATCGGATTTTTTTTTATTTTAATCAAGATTTATTTGATTTTAATGATTTTTATTATGTTATCATATATTATTGTACAACATTTGTATGTTATTATGTGTATATGTGTGTATATATATATATATATATATATATATATATACATGCACAATATACACACTATCAATTATTTTACTTTAATTATAAAAATATAAATAGTATTCGATTTCCATAGAAAAAATCCATGTATAGTCCAGTCATTATAGTAAGTTCACCTCGGAATTCGAGATACCCAGCTGTAAGTCTGTAAATACTTGTATATTGACACCCTAAAAGTTGTCTCAAAACCTACATATGGTAGGGTGTACGCAACTATTAAATTTCAAGGTCAAAGGTCACAAAAATCGGTTTTTTGCGCTTTTTGTGTAAATATCTCATTTCCTATGGGTTTTTTGCTATTTGTATTTATTATCAATATTGTAGAATACAAAATTCTCTACAAATTTTGTTTAAAAATATTTTTCATACGGCGAACCGCAATGTTTAAAGCTATTTTGTTTTATCGATTTTCTGCATATCTGATAAAAAAAATTATAAGATGTAATTAAAACAATATTTAAATTGACAAAAATTTAGCAATTTTCTATTTAATTAGTAACAATAGACACTTTGACTGCTCGTATAGGTACCAAAGAAGCTTTTAAGTTAAAGAATTGTTTGGCGAAAAGAACTGCCGCCAAGCATCATTTGCATTTCATTCGGCCGCCCCTTTTTCAAAATGAACTATTCCAAGGTCGTATGCCGGTTATCAGTATTATTGAATAGATATAGATTTAATGCATGAAGAAAATGATAAAATATAATATAATAGTTAATAAAAATTGACAAATATTTATAATCATTGATTTATCGATAGTTCATCAACTATATATGGCGCGTTTTCGACCGGAGGCACCGGTTGACCTGAAGTGATGCTGTAACCGCGCGCTCTCCACCCTCTATCTCGAAAACGGTTCACCGTATGAAAAAAATTTTTAAACAAAATTTGTTGAGAATTTTGTATTCTACAATATTGATAATAAATACAAATAGTAAAAAACCCATAGGAAATGAGATATTTACAAAAAAAGCGCAAAAAACCGATTTTTGTGACCTTTCACCTTGAAATTTAATAGTTGCGTACACCCTACCATATGTAGGTTTTGAGACAACTTTTAGGGTGTCAATATACAAGTATTTACAGACTTACAGCTGGGTATCTCGAATTCCGAGATTCTTACCTAATTTAAGCTTAAATGACTGGACTAGTAGGCATTTATTACCAATATTTTTATTCAACATGGTATCTTCATAATAAGTGTAATTTTATGGCAATCATAAATGCGGTAGTATGAGCCACTCAACTTGTAACTTTGACTTGTAGCTACAATAATGTATTGAAATAAAGTAAAATCTTACCCAGAGTATTGAACACGTAAAATAACTTTGGAAAAGGATAATTCAATATGAAAAATGACATAAAACTGAAGCAGTGGATTAAGAAAAAGAAATTTTTACTCATAGTTTCTAATCAAAATAAAAAGAATAGGGAATTAAAGGGAGCAAAAAATATTATATCCGAAAAAATTCTTACTTAAGTTTAACAAATATCATTTGAATCAAGAAAATTTTTTCACACTTTACCCATTAACAGAATTCACATTTTCATTACCGTCTTAATACTTTCACTTTCACTTATTCTTTTATCTTTTTTTATATTTCAGGGGTCTGTTCCGAGGCAAACCTGGGTCCATTAAAGGACCTTTCACAAAATTTTATATCTTAAAAAAGAACCCTTCACAAAATTATTTATCCCAAAACAGGACCCTTCACAAAATTTTTATCATAAAACAGGACCACTCACAAAAATTTTTAGCCTAAAAAAATCCCTTCACAAAATTTTTCTCCTTAGACCTTTGATAAATCTCTCATTTTCAAAATTAATCTTCAGTGGAACGAACATAGACTGTCTGAATAGTGGGACATTTTTGTTGTATTTCTCCCGAAAAGCTGATACTCAATTTATAATTTACAAAGGACTTCTGTGCATATGTGTGAGTTTAGTTCTATAAAACTGAACTGTCATTGTCAAAAATTAAATCTTAATTGTAATTTTATTTTGCAAAATTACATTTTTCACAATTTCACAAAAAGAAAACCCTAGCCAAAAGTTTGTGAAGAACATTATTTTCACACTAAATTTAGATTTACGAAATTACGTGTAGAAATTTTCACAATTTCACAAAAACAGGACCCTGTGTGAAAAGTCTGGGCAGACTCCTGTATTTAAAGGGTACAGTACAGTTCATTAAACAAGCAGTGAGAGCAGCCTCGAATAATAGTTAACTGGTTGTATGTTGTTAAATTAAAAGGTTATGATGTTTTTAAAACTTTTTGGAGTCTTCAGGGCTTTTTAAACACTACAATGTAAAACATGCTATTCTTTTTAAAATATCATATGAGACATTGGTAAATGACATAAACTGGTATGAGAGCTAAATAAACAAGGATATATTTTCTTTTTGAAATATCACCCACATGGTGCGCAAAGGCGAACTGGAATATATGTATAACATCAATTAATGAATTGTGTACTAATTAAATATTTACAATTTATGCACCAGTGCTTGTATAAATAATTAAAATATATAATATGTATAAAAATAATTGAAAAAAGTTAATGTATAATTTATTTTTGTATTTATTAATGTTGCTTAGTAGAGATCAATCTAAAGTTAAGAAATGAGAAATATTAGTTTGTCTAATGAAATATTTTGTTATATTTTACGAACTTTTCTTTTAAATTTACATAAGAAATAATTAAAAATCTCCTTTTTTAAAGTTAGATAAACAATTTCATTCCATTAAAGCCAATAACTTTGGTATTTAAAAAAAAGTGATTTAAATCATGATTTAAATCAGCGATTTAAATCAATTGATTTAAATCACTACAACCCTGATAGAAACAATAAATTGTAAACAGGAATTCTTTTTCTAATACTTTTTTTTAATGATCATTAGTTGATTATGAATGTATCGTTAAGTTATCTTAATTTACATATTGCACTTTTATTACGTAGAAGTTGCTTAATAACATTAATACTTTAAATTAGCCATATTAAAGAAAATAGAAAACTTAAGAAATAATGGAGATAAGTTTTAAGAATTAATTAAAAAATTAAATTTATTAGAGCTAGTAAATTTAATTGTTCTTATAACTGAACTTAAGTCATCAAAGGATGATTTTATTTGGTAAAAAATAATTATTTTTGATCAATGTAGTATTCAGTGGCATTAAATCTTCTGTTACTCTGGTTATTGCTGCATTTAAAAAAATACTTTACTAAATATGTATGTATGTAATACAGTCAAACCTCATTAACATAAACATTGTTAATGTGATTTACTTTTAACATGAAGTGTTTCCACAATCCTCATCAAAATGAATGTTAGTTACTGATAGCATGAACAATTCGAGTACAATTTCATATACTCAAAGTGTACACAAGTACCTATTACTAATTACTGGAGCACAAAATTTTGTTTGCGATAGAGTTATTCAGTAATATTTTTTCTTGTACACGAAGCATACAGACATGTCTATTACTTTTAATAAAAAAGCACCACAAAACTGGCGTTGTAAAAAATATTACTTACAAACTTTGAATAAACACCATAAAATGCAATAAACTCGCAACAATTGCATTTTAAGGTGTTTATTCAAAGTTTGTAAGTAATGTGTATATTACTTATTCCTGCGATTGGTAATTTTGAGCCTGTACATATGTGATTTTGAGTTTTAATTTTTTTTATTTGTGACAATTATAATTCCATACTTATTCAGTATATATATATTTTTATGGTGATTTTCTTTTATATATGTATTGGTTCTGACCAAATTGTTTTTCTTCGATGTGTTTTCTTGTTTGGTTATATCGCTAAAAAGCTCCCTTTTCTATGCTGCCAGTGGAGGGTTACTATTCGGAATGGCTATTTGGAATTCGGCCATCCTGGTGAATTCCAGAAAGTAATGAAATAGAAAAGGAAAAGTATAATATGATAGGGATGCACCGAATATTCGATATTCGGCCGAATCAAACTATTTGACTAGCCGAATATTCTGTTTGGCCGAATATTAAATTATTCGGCTAGTTGGAACGCGCAAAATTTCAATTAAAAAAATAATAATAATAAAATAAAAAAAATAAAAATAAATTGCCATTTTTAATTATAATTAAGATTTTCAGAGTAATTAAGAAATATAATAACTACAGAACTTTGGATATACACCATAAAGTGCAATAAACGTGCAACAATTGTTTCGGGTTGAAATAACACACGACACTTCGTCAGGCGAACAAATTAGGCACGAGTGCTGCAGTCAAAGCGGTTACGCGCTGTTGCCGCTTTGACTGCAGTACTCGTGCCTACTTTGTTCGCCTGACGAAGGGTCGTGTGTTATTTCGACCCAAAACAATTGTGTTTATTGCATTTTATGGTGTTTATCCAAAGTTCTCTAGTTATTACTTTAAAACATCAGTTCTGTGGTGCTTTATTATCATAATTATGAAATAGTTTATATTTAAAGGAAAAAAAATATTTCATCTAATTTCAAGTAACATTAAAGAAAATTATTAGTTACATTAATCATAACAATTAATAATACCTAACAAAAGTTGTCTTTATCAATAGCAGTATAACGATACGTTTCAAAGTTGAGTTAAGAAAGAACGTACATAATTCACATGATGTTAGAAGTTACAATCTAGGAAACTTGAAGAGATCAAACACAGGTCGGATCTAAATCTGGCAAGTAAAATGACACAAGTCATAAATTAGCAGTTTTTAACTTGTCACTGAAGAATATATATGAAGTGCCCCAACAGGCACGAAGAGTATAGCATCCCTATCTCACAATTTATTCACATGAAAGTGAGAAGCATTTACAACAGTTTTGATATAGGTTATCCAGTACGTTGTTAGTTTTAAATTGATTTTTCCCAAATGCTGCGTTTCTGTTTTTTACTTTCTCTTACCCATAGGGACGAGAAAGTATTGTTCTAAGGTCAAATTTTTGAACGTGAGTTTTTGTTATATTTACATGTTCTGAGGTCCCCTGAATACGAAAATCATGTTTTTAGCGAATGGTCTGTGTGTCTGTCTGTTATCAGCATATTTCAAAAACAAATAGTAGTAGAAATTCCAAACTCGGTATTCTAAATGTGTATTATATAGGGATGCTAAAGTAAGCTTTTCGTTGAGATGAAGCAAGTGGTTCGTGTACAGGGATACTCAAAAATATTCAAATGCATTACGTCTATGAGGGAAATGCAGGTACGTAGAGTTTAACACCTATAGACTGCACTAAACCAAATGAAACGAATATATATTTGGTGGGGGGGGGGAGTCCTCCCTCGAGGGGAATAAATTTTCATGATGGGTATCCTTCGAAAGAGCTAGTCAATACCTTTAAAAAGAATTGTTTAACCATCGATCTGCGATAATTTAAAATAAAGTTATCGACTTTTTTCATTTTTAACAAAATAATAATAATAATAATAATGTAATATTAAGAATAAATTGAACTTTTTACTTTCTCTTACCCATAAGGTAGAGAAAGTATTGTTTTTGGGTCAAATTTTAGAAAGTGAGATTTTTGTTATATTTGCATGTTTTAAGGTCTCAAGAATACGAAAATCATGTTTTTAGCGGTTGGTCTGTGTGTGTATGTGTCTGTCTGTTATCAGAAAATCTCAAAAACAAATTATGGCAGAAAGTTTAAACTTGGTATTCTAAATGTGTATCATATAAGGATGGTACACTAAACTTTTCATTAAGATCAAGCAAATGGTTTGTGTACAGGATCATTCAAAAGTATTCAAATACATTATGTCTTTGGAGGACATTGCAGGTAAGTAGAGTTTAACATCTATAGAGTGCACTAAACAAAATGAAACGAATATATTTTTTTTTGTAACAGAGATAGTCAACTGGGGAAAAAAATTGTGTATGTAGAAGCTTTACCTCCCCACCCTGGGGGCAAGGACCCCGTCGAGGGGAGTAAATTTTCCTGATGGGTATCTTTCAAAAGAGCTCGAAAATACCTTTAAAACGAGGTTGAACCATCGATCTGCGATAATTTATAATAAAATTATCGATTTTTTTCATTAAAAAAAAAAAAAAAAAAAAAAATATTATTTAGTGTTATACTACTTCTCTAATATGGAAATCGTCGATAACTTTTTAAATAATAATTTTAATAAATTATTTTTTTTAAAACAGAATTATTTTTTAATAACCGAATCAAATTCTTTTGAAATCCAGGTGCATTAATGAAACGGGTTGAGGTGGGCAGTAGCCCTCTCACACAGAACTAATTATCACATAAAACTCTTACGAAGATTGAATTGTTTAACATAGGTTTACAAAACAGTACTTGTTATCTTACCTCTTAATCTCCAACCTGTATTTGAGGAGCAAACATACAAATCGTGTTTTCTGCTTCGGATACAAATTTTCAGACAACACAAAGAGTGATAAATTAAAAAATAACTAAACTTAAAAACTAATTTTCGTTTGTTTAAATGTATTACTAGATACTAGGACAATATGTAGACATATCTATGAAGATATGTAGATATACTACTTCTATGTTAAGTTTAAAGAAAAATCACTAACTCAAGTTTTTATTTTTGGAGGAAACACCGTTTGAATGTTTGCTCCTCATTTATAGTATTAAATTTCAGGGTAAGAGAAAGTCGTGTGAGTGACACACCAGATTATTTTTTTTATATTTAGTGTAATACTACTTCTCTAATATGGAAATCGTCTGCATTATCATAAAAGATAATTTGTTTAAATAATAATTTTATTATACTATTTTTTAAAAACAGAATTATTTTTTAATAACCGAATTAATAATAACCGAATAATGTAGGTGCATTAATGAAACGGGGAGTTGACAGGGGCTAACGCCCCCCTCACACAAAACTAATTATTATATAAAACTCTTCCGAAGACTAATTTGAATTGTTTAACATAGGCTTGCATAACAGTACTCGTTATCTTACCTATTAATCTCCAACCTGTATTTATAGTAATAAATTTTAGGGTAAGAGAAAGTCGTGTGAGTGACACACCAGATTATTCTTTTTAGAGTGGGTGCAAAAGAAAGTTTGCGCATTTATTAAGAGGCCAGACAGTTAATAATTTTCTCTGACTGTGAGTCCAGCATTACACCACTACTTACGTTTGGTAATATTTCCTAATATTTTTCTACATTTATATAAACCATAGTTTCTGAATATTAGTTTTTTGTAAAATAAAATTCACAATTAAAAAAAATAAAATATTACTAAATGGAAATGGTATTACTGAAAAAGTTCACAAAAAATTAGCTGATTGACACTTGACTATAAGTAAATTAGCCAGCCGATTATTCGGTATTCGGCCGAATAGTTACTATTCGATTTGAAAAATATTCGGCCAAAACTGCTTTCCGGTGCATCCCTAATATGAATATTTTTTTTTCAAATGTATTTTTTGAGGTGCTTGCATATTATCCTCATGCCACTAAATAATCGCCAATTTTTAAATATAAATAATATGGTAAATTTATAATTAACTAGCAGGCTTTGCTCGCTTCGCTGGTCATTATTGAAATTAATTCTCAAAATACCATATCATTAATAATAATAATTAAAAAAAAAAAAAAAAACCTTGAAATCAGTCAAAATCCAAGTTAAAGTTCTCGCTACCTTCGGTAGCGGTTTTCCTGCTCGGCACACTTCACAAAATCCCTTTACAGTGCATGTTGCATACACATACGTAACTGACACATTAAAAAAATCGGGATTTTCAGATTATTTAAAGCAGAGTTATGCTTTAAAATGTGTTTTTTAGCCAACCTCCGCACCCCACTGTTAAAGGAAAGGAGGAGGGAATTTCGCAAAATATCTTTGTATTATGAGTTAAATACATATAACTGCCCCACACATTGAAAATCTTCCTAAGATAATTTACTGCAGAATTACACATTTGTGTTACATGTTACTGTGCTACACAATACATGTTTTCCCCCTGCCCCTCAGGGGAGGTAGGGTGGAGTTTCACAAAATCACTTTGTAGTGTGTGTTGAATACGCATATACAGTCCACACATCAAAAATTGCTATTCTAAAATTATTTGGATTAGACTTTGTCATGGAAACATGTTTTTACCCCCTCCCCCCCAACCCTCAAGGGGGGATAGCATGGCATTTCAAATAATCCCTTTGCATTTTGTGTGTTTGAGTTCGCCTAACCAATCGACATATAAAAAAAATCGCCTACCTGAGATAATTTGGAGCAGAGATACTCTTTAAAGCGTGTTTTCACCCATCCCTCGCCCTTAAAGGGGGGGAGGTGAATTTTCACAAAATCCTTGTATAGTGCGTGTTGGGAACATATAACCAGCCAGCACATAAAAAATTTCCTAAGATAGTTTGGATCAGAGTTTCGCATGAAAACATGATTTCCCCACCCCACCCCCTAGGCGAATAAGGTGGAATTTTACAAAATCCCTTTATAGTGTGTGTCTTGATTATGCATAACCAATCGACATATCAAAAAAATTGCTATTCTGAGATAATTTGGAGCAGAGTTACTCTTAAAAGCGTTTTTTGCCCCCTTCCCCACCGTTGAAGGGGGGAGAAATTTCATAAGATCCCTTTATAATGCGTGTTGGAAAAGCATAAACAACCCACAGATAAAAATTAATCTTATTGAGATAATTTGAAGCAAAGTTATGCTTGGAAACATGCTTTTTGCCCCCCCAAGGGGGGGGGAGAATAGGACAGAATTTTACAAAATCCCTTTGTAGTATGTGTCTTGACTATGCATAACCAATTGACATATCAAAAAATCGTTATCCTGAGATAATTTAGAGCAGAATTACTCGTATATTCATGTTTTGCCTCCCCCCTCCTTTAAAGAGGGGGGGAGGGAGAAATTTCACAAAATCACTTTACTGTTCGTGTTGTGGAGGCATAAACAACCCACATATAAAATTTCATTTTGCTGAGATAATTTGAAGCAATGTATACTTGAAAACGGGTTTATTGCCCCTTACGCAAAATTTCATTACAATGGGTGTTGGGAACACATAAATAAGCCACACACTAAAACTTGTAACCTCAGCTCCTATAGATTTCCCCGGACGAATTCAGTGCTCAAATGTGGCTCGAATTTGTCCCCTCATAACTCCCCCGCAAAATCGAAAAAACACAAAAATGAGTTTTTGGAAATATCCTCAAGAATGTTCTTGGCGGTTTTCTATGTGTTTGTGCTATTATTGGTAGAGTTTTATTCGAAAATCCGTATTTTTCTAAATTTGCCTCCGAAAATTGTTTTTACGCTCACCCTTAAAAATACAAAACCACAGAAAACACTTTTTTTTTGTACTCAAGTCTAGTCTCTCCCTCTGAAATTTCTTCAAAGGAGAGTAATTTGGTGTTGAGTTATGCTTACAAAGGGTTTTTGCCTTCAGCCACCTCCCCCCCCCCCAGGGGGAATGAGGGGATATTTCACAAAATCCCTTTCTTAGTGGGCATCAGTGTCCTAAATCTAACGTGATTACCAAAATTTGCGACTCTTATCTCCCATAGAATCGCCACGGCTGTGTTGAGTCGGTGATCAGTGAGTTTACTCTTTTATATATACAGATACAGATAACTGTTTATAATTTATTTTTATTTACTGATACATTATTACATGTATCTACGGTACTGTACACACCAGTTACAATAGTACTTAAATGTATCAATAAATTTAATTGTATTTGGCTGAGTATAAATCTCAAAATGTACAATATTCGATTCTGTAGCAATTATTATCACGAGTATGTAAGCTTCACGCATATGAAAAACAAAAAATAAATAAACAATTAAAAAAGATAAACGATGGAGGAAATTCGAAGTGGAACACTATAAATTGGTAACGACACAAAATACCAGATTAAAAGAAATAGTCCTGTCGTACTAAAAAAAAAAATGTGTGCCGCTACCTTATTTTCTATAAATCTAAAAAGTGTGAGAAATTATGTATTGTAGCAATCACTTTCAAGTACGTTTGTAAGCAACATGCACAAGAAAATTAAAATATATATATATCACTTGTATTGCTACCTTATTGTGTATGAATCACAAAACTCGGTTCTGTAGTACTGTCATACACATACGTACTCCTTTGCACATGAAAATAAACAGCCTTCACTGTTTGCCGCTATCTTGCAGTACATGAATGTAAAATATGCAATAAAATCCATATTACAACATTTACCACAGTTCACGTATGCACACTTCACACACATAAAAAAAAACCACTGGGTTCTGTTAGTTTGCTGTGTATCAATTTCAAAATGCACAAAAATCTGTTTCGTAGCAATCACTATCATACATGTATTTACACTTCATGCACACAAAAACATAAAATTCTAATTCTCCTATATTATGCATGATTTTTCATGCTTAATACAGTTCTATTAAATAAATCCTTATAAACATATTTAAAATATACAACATTTTATTAACTTTATGTCTTTGAGACATGAAGTTAATAAATGAGACATGAAGTTAATTGTATATTTTAAATTTGTTTATAATAAGTGCTTCATTGTATAGTTTTTTTGAAAATAAATCCTTGTCTAAGAACATGATTCAAAATGACTTTTTTAACAAAACAGTATTAAGTGCAGTATTTATTTGCTGACGACTGTAACATGAAATTGTTGTCAGTAAAGACAAATTATATTAGTCATTGTTGGAGAGAAATTGTTATTTTAGAGATACTCTCCAATCTGTACCATACATTGCGTTGGTTTATTTCTAAAAAAATAATAATCTAAATAATACCTAAGTTCATTAAATTATTACTGGGTCATAAAATAAAATTTTGAATACTAAAATTATCTCCTATTTTATTAAGCGGTCCTCTAGGAATAATTTATCTAGAAGCCAATGAGAAAAAACAATAAGAATTTATAACAAATAACCTTTTATTCATCTTTTATTCTAAACATAAAAAATTCTTTATCAAAATTAAATTTAGGAGATATCTTTGTTGAGCACTTTAAGCGGGACTCAGCCAGTTTTTTTTTTAGGAGGAAGAAAAAAAAATGGAATCCAAAAACTTTGGATATTTTCTTTATATATATATATATATATAATTTAAAGTAGAGACTCACCCGACGATGAGCGTTCAACATTACACTAATCCAGAATTTGGGCATCAGGCATATTTGGCTATTTATGAAAAGAACTTTCATCAAAATTTTCAGGGCATCATCACTGCAGCGAGGGTTCAACCTTTAATTCAGGGGAGCATCTCCTTTTCAGCAAAATAAACCTCCGAAGGCTCCATTCCTCCGATGATTTCTGCTTCTGCAATCTTGTGCGTACCGGTCGCTTCCCCGGTCTATCATCGTCAAGGGTCCAACCTCTGATTCAGGGCTTATAATTCTCCTTCAAAAATTTTCCATCATCTGACGATATTGTGTATTTTTTACTTACAGGCCCATTTTGACTCCGCCTTCTGCCACAAACGGGGCCTTTCCCTTTTTTCGTTATTGGTCGTTTTTTTTTTTTTTTTTTTTTTTTTTTTACCAATGTACTCCTATACGATTCTCTCTTCCTTCTCTCGATTCCCTTTGCTCTTCTAAGAAATCTCCGTTCTCGAAAATCTGCTCCATCTCTTTTTTCCTCTTTTATAGCTGCAATAAACCATTTTCGTGAGCTTTTGTCGTTTAATGTCAAACGCTTTCTGCCGGACTGCCTCTAAGATTCATATCAGGGACACCCCCCTTTCTACAAAAAAAAAAAAAAAAAAGAACCTATCATACGAATTATACACTTAAATTCTCTGTTACATTAGGTCGATTTTCTGTGCATTTGTAAGCATTTGTTATACCATTCTGATCTATAAAATAAAATACAAAAATACACACAAACAAAATAATAATACTCATGATACTAAGATATGAAGAAAACAGAATAAATATTGTCCATTCTTTCAGTCTATAGTTTATAACCTCTTAGTACCGTTTTTGAAAGTTTGCGAGGGTTTCTTTTCTAAATAGTCCATTGAAATGTTTTTATCTTCACCTAAACATAAAAAATGTAGAACATACACATAATATTGTCCATTCTGCTAAATTACAGTCCATAGCACTTTAAATGTTCATTCCTATTGGTTTTAGAAAAAAAATTTAATGTAAGAGTCCACTTCATTTTTTTTTTTAATGTCTCGTTGTATATTACCAAAGTATAGACTCTCATTTTGAACTCTATTTCATTTTTCATCTTTCTTGTTCTAAAAAGTCTACACATATTTTTGTAATTTTTATACATATCTTATTACTGATTGTTGTTCGGTAAGTAGAGATGTAAAAAACCCGGGAATTTTGATTCAGGGGAATAAACATGGGAATTTTCGGGTTTAAACCGGGAATTTTGGGAACATTGAAAACATTGATGGGAAGAAACTGATACTGAACGTTTAGATTTAATTTTATTCTTTTAAGTGCACAAACAACTTATTTCAATATCATTTTTATTCTATGCTTAAATGAAAGTGATATTGAAAATTATGTGACTATTTTACAAAGAATAATAAAAGATTAAACATCTACGTTGTTAACAATAACAAAGTATGAAGCTTTGTCTGCCTGTTTAAATAACTTTTAGAACTTTTTCTTTTTTTTTTTTTTTTTTTTTTGTTAATGAGTACCATAATAAAATATGTTATAAAAAATAATACAATGAAATTAAATTATGATAAAAAATACTTTAAAAATAATGAAATTTTGTTTTATTGATTTAACAAAATTTCACATAAATTGATGAAATTTTGTTATAAACAGTTAAAGAGCACGAGGAACAAGATCGACCATCAGTTTTTCGGTTATTAAAAATTCCAGCAATAATTTTTGAATGCATTGGATCAATACATAAAATTTTCAATAGCTAATAATTAACAATTTGGATGTTATTTATTTATTTTTTTATTGCATATTAATATTGTTGAAATTTTAATTGAAATAATATTTTTCAGTGTAATATTATTGATCATTTTAGTGAGCACAGGTTATTTTGGGACATTTTTGTTTCATTTTTGAAATAAAATATTAAAGATTTACATTCAGAGATATATATATATACAACTAAAACATGATGAGCTTCGACTGCCATAAAAAAGAAGTGTTACTTTGAACTCAGTGTGTATACACTATACAGTCAGAACTAAAATGTAAATACATGACAATAACAAAAAATAAGTCTGTTAATTAATGAAATTTTATACTAGTAATTTTTAATTTTGTAGACGTTAAAAGTACTACTTTAAATCGAAAGATCATAAAAACCAACTAAATGTAAGATAACATTTTGGAATGCCGTAGAACATCTTTAATATTGGTTAAAAAAATAAATAAAAAATGCTAAATTGACAACTTTTGAAAACTTTCAAAATTCCCTTGTTTTGGAAACTTTCAAAATTCTTTTCCCAAAAAACCGGGTTTATTCCCTGGTTTAAATCCGGGTTTTTTCCCCACTCACATCTCTATCGGTAAGTATACTCAAAAAAAAAAAAAAAAAATTCCTTTATTTTACAAATGTTTTTCTTAAAAGTTTTTCCTCTTCCAAAAAATTATACATATATATATATTTATATTTATATTTATATCTATACATAAATATAAAAAAACAAAATCATAGCATTTCACACACAGTTTATATATATATATATATATACTATTATGTTATTCTTCTTGATTATTTGAATATTTCAACATTCTCTATACAACTTTTATTTATTTATTCCTTTGTTTGTTTTCTTTTATTTTATACACAGTTTATCTAAAAACTCCTTATCTACTTATTGTCTAAACCCTGTGCATTTTTTTTTTTTTTTTTTTTTTTTTTTTTTTTTTGGCGTGCTTGGGATTTTTTGTTATTTTTAACCTCTAGTGTTTATGGGAAAAGTTCCTGTCCCCGTTTTTGAGCTTTCATCCAATCTCTATCTTACATTCTATTTATTCTCAATGTAATTCACGTTTATTTCTCTATTATTACAGCTGTTATTGATTTATTCTACTCCAATTTCTATGTTTTTCCAGCCAAAATGCAATAACTTTATCATTAGTATTATTATTATGTGCACACTCGCAACTTGATACATTTTTGCATACTATCTAATGTTAGCTTTATTACAATTATTATTATTATTAATGTTTTTTATTATTGTTATCAAGGCCACATTCAAAATTCCTCACCGGCAAGGAGAAAAAAACATCTATAGCTAAATAAAGGGGCCCCGCCATAAATATTAATTTTTCTGTTTGAAGACCAGCTTCAAACAATTACCAGTTAAAAATCTGAAGCACCCCTCTACAACAATAAAATATTTGTCTCAACTACCCACACTATTTTACTATCTATTATTAGTTTTTTTTTCTTTCTAGTATTTTCACCTAGATCCTTCCTATATCCTTTAGCTGGTTATTTTAATTTTCTTTTCTGTTGGTACTTTAAATATTTTTGAAATATGAATTTTTAAACTTTTATTTCCTTCCTTTTCTCGTATCAAGTAATTCGAGTTCCTAAACTTTCTTTTCACCAAAAATGGTCCGTCAAACCTTTTACCTAATTTTCTATTCTTTCTTAGTGATTTAAGATAGACATCTTCACCTATCTCCAATTCTTTAGGATTTATACTTTTCTTTCTATTGTACTCTTCTGAAATTTTTTTCATATTTAGTAATGCTTTTGCTCTCGCCTGATGCATATGCTGTTTTATTTCTAATATATATTGCGAAGGGGTTTCCTTATTTCTGTCATTGCAATCTAGAATTGGAGTTTTTAATTTTCTCTCAAAAAATAACACCGCTGGTTCGTATGCCGTTTCTCTATGTTTCGACATATTATAGTTTAACTTAAAAGAATTATTATCGTGTCCCAATCAAAAGTTTCCTGACACATGGCTGAGATGGAATTTTTTTTAATTAAATGTGCTTTCTCAATCTTACCATTACTACTGGGTTTGTAAATGCTCGAATAACGCAATGTTATATTTAGATTCTTAGCAAAGTCTGTAAATTCTTTGCCTCTAATATAAGGCGTATTGTCTAAATTTATATATTGGCATAGGCCATATTTTCCGAAATATTCTAGCAGCGCATTTATGATGGTAGTTGTATTGGTATTTTTTAGCGGTATTACTTTTAAGAACCTAGAAAATGCGCAAATGAATGTTAAAAGATATTTGTTCTGTTTTAGCGTTGGTTCTAATTGCCCAACAATATCAATATTTAATGCTTGGCCACATGCATAGTTCTTATTCATTACTTGTAACGGAAGTTTTATTGTTTTATGGTATTGTAACACCATTGTAGTCGTATGCTTTCAGATAAATGGATCAAGCATCTTAAAGTATTGAATCAATAATAAGGACTCAAAGCATCTAAAAATAATAATATATTAAGAAAATTGATCAGAATTAAACTTCTTATACATCGTGCGTGCAACGTACCGGTAACGCACGCTAGCTCAGATTGAAAACAATATTTTCAAGTTGCTGTTACAGTTACAGTTAATGATCAGCATGTTACAGTTGCAGTTAATGATTAGCATGTTATTACAGTTGCAGTTAATGATTAGCCATGTTATTACAGTTACAGTTAAAATGTCAGAATGTGAGTTTATCAGTCAATCACCAGTTGGTGGTTACAGTTAACCGCCACAGTACTCCGCCCCAAGTACTGTAAGTACTGAACCATCACAAATATCGCGGATTGAACCGGACAACTCTGCCAGAACGAGTAGTTTGGTTTGGAGGTAGACTTGGTAGCACACTTGTCGGTTCCCCTAAGTTAGGTGTAGGAGTATGGGAACTGTCTGTAGCCCCAGCAGGCGGTGCTGACTGAATGTCATCCTGAGCTCGGAAGGCTGGCTTAAGTCTGTCTATACCAATTACACATTCTTTTCCATTTATTTGGATGGTGAAATGTTTGGCACTATGTTTTGTGACACAATAAGATCCATTGTATGGCTGTGTCAATGGTGCTTTCACTGAGTCATTACGTACAAAAACATGGGTACAAGTCCCTAATGAAGGATGCACAAAACATGATGGTTTGCCATCAGGCCCCGACTAATGGCAGGGCATGCAGGGCATTTGCCCTGGGCCCCCCTCCTGGATAGACATACCCAGGATTTGTGTTCAATAGGTGCGAAAAGGTAAAAATTGATTTTTTTTTCTTTTAATTAATAAAAAGAAAAAAAAAAAAAAAAAAAAGGTATACTCTCACACTTTGCATATCTCCTTTTTTCACAAAAAAAAAAAAAAAAAAAAAAAAAAAAAAAGGCAATTAAGAAACAATTATTTAAATTATTAGCAACCCAATATTTGTAAAAGAAATTCATAATCAATATTATTCACAAATGGCAACTGTTATGGGTGTGTACTTTTTAAGCCACTGGTATTGGCCGATACAGCAGTAGAGACTATTGCATGAACGCACAGTAAGCTCCATGGTCCATTGAGTTACATGACGTTCGACTCCAAAAAGCTGTATTTATCCATTGCCTTGTTATACGCATTATATAAATCTTAGAAACAACATTTGCAGCCTTAAAACACTTAGCTATAACTTTTAAATCAGCTTTTAGATGTGCTTCTAAAATAGATATAATGGCTTCTAATCAATTTTCATTCACTCATAACTAGAGATGTGAGCGGGGAAAAAACCAGAGTTTAAACCAGGGAATAAACCCGTTTTTTTGGGAAGGGAATTTTCAAAGTTTCCAAAACAAAGGGATTTTGAACGTTTTCAAGAATTGCGAATTAAGCATTTTTTTTTTTTTCTGAGATTAGATATGTTCTAAGGCATTCATCCCACATTTAGCTGGTTTTGATATTCCTTCAATTTTTAAATAGTGCTTTAAATGTCTACAAAATTAAAAAGTACTGGTTACAAATTCCATTAACACACTTATTTTCTGTTATTGCCGTATATTTACCTCTTCGTTCTGACTATACACACTGAGGTTAACATAACATTTCTTATTTATCACAACCGAAGCTCATGGTGTTTTAGTTGTATCTTCTATATCTATGAATGTATATCTTTAATATTTTATTTTAAAAATTAAACAAAAATGTTTCAAAATAATATGCGTGCACTAAAATGATCAATAACATTACACTGCAAAATATTATTTCAATAAAAATTGCAACAATGTTAATATGCAATGAATAAATAAATAACAGTCAAATTGCTAATTATTCGCTATTGAATATTTTATGTATTAATTTAATGCATTCAAAAATTATTGCTTGAGTTTTTAATAACCAAAGAACTGATGTTAGATTTTGTTCCTCGTGCTCCTTTACTGATTATAACAAAATTTCATCAATTTAAGTGAAATTTTGTTCTGAAAATTAGGACAAAATTTCATAAATTTTAATGTATCTTTATCCTGATTTAATTTCATTGTATTATTTTTTATAACATTATAATGATACTCATTAAAGAAAAAAAAAAAGGTTTATAAGTTATTTAAATAGGCAGACAAAACTTCATAATTCATAACTGTTAACAACGTAAATGTTTAATTTTTTACAAATTTTTGTAAAATAGTTATATAATTTTTGATATCACTTTTATTTAAGTTACGTAAAATAAAAATAATATTAAAATAGGCTCTTTGTGTGCTTAAAAGAAGTGAAATTAAATCTAATTAGTTAAATTAGTTTCTTCCCATCAAAGCTTCAAAAGTTCCCAAAATTCCCGGTTTAAACCCGAAAATTCCCATGTTTATTCCCCTGAATCAAAATTCCTGGGTTTTTTACATCTCTACTCATAACTAGGGTGACCAGATGATGTCCTCGAAATTCGAGGACATTTGGTCACCCTACTCATAACATAAATGATACTCCATGTTTTTCAGAGTGCATATTGTTGCCGGAATTAACTCCTACTTCAACTTCTCATTCCTCATTGTTCTTGTTCATGCAATGCCTGCAATTCTTTACACGTGATATATGGATTATGTTTTCTCATTTCGGATGCAATTACGTTTATTTATTGTGAAAAATTTTTTAAGTAATTAAAAAATATGCCGAGAAAAATTGAATTGTCTGGAGCTGCTAAACGGAAATTGAAAAAACTGCGTGAATTGAGAGAACAATAAGCAGCAAGATCTAGCAGCAAAATCACTAATTTTACTGTTCCTTCGTTTACTGAAGAAAAAATCAGTGAGCAAATCAGTCAGAATAGTGAAGATATATGCAACCAAATGCAGATCGATGATTCTAAAGCCAGTTCATTACAAGAAAATGTATTTAAGAACGAAATAGAATTACTGAATTGTGATGGAACTTTGGATTCTCCCGTCGCATCCGTAAGTAACAATACTGGCGCTGTAATAAGCGATTCATCAGAAGAAAACATAAATAATGATCAGAATTCAGAATTCCTGAATCAAAATCATGAATTAACAAAAACAGAGACAGAGCTTTCGAATGGTTTGGTTTTTAGTTCTGATCCAGCTAAATGGGATCAAGTTACGGATGCTATGATCGAATATTTTATTCAGAATCCACCATTACAAAATATGGAAAATCTTTCTGGGACTGAAAAAATTATTAATGGTCGTAAAAGACAACTAACACCAAACAATTTTTTTCATGTTAAAAAAAACAATGAAAAAGTTCTAAGAGAGTGGTTAGTCCTCTCAGAATCACAAAAAAAGTTGTTTTGCTGGATATGCAAATTATTTGGAAATAATGAAAGCAGCACAAGCTTATCTTCAATAGGATTTGATGACTGGAAACATGTCTCTGAAAGGTTATCTGAGCATGAGGGTTCATCGATGCACAGAGATTGTGTCCTACATTACTGCAGAAGACTTAAAACTTCCCAAAGGATTGACTCTGCCTTAGTTGTACAATATGAAAGTGAAGTACAATTTTGGAGATCTATTCTACAAAGAGTTGTTGCTACTATTAAGGTTTTATCTTTAAGAGGTATGGCATTTTTTGGGGATAACGAAACCATTGGCTCATTAAACAATGGCAACTTTTTAGGTCTTTTAGAATTAATAGCATTATTTGACCCTCTTTTGGCAAGGCACCTTGAAAAATATGGTAATCAAGGTACTGGGAATGTCAGTTACCTTTCTTCAACAACTGTCAATGAATTTGTTGAACTGATGGCTAAAGAGGTTGTCACTACCATTGAACGAGAACTAATGAAGGCTAAATACTTCTCTATTATTGTGGATTCCACGCCAGATGCTACACACATTGACCAACTGTGCTTTGTCCTGCGTTACCTTAATCCAGATGCCGATCCTGTAGAAAAGTTTATAAAATTTATTTCCATTTTTGGCCATGGAGCAGAGTATTTAACAAATGTAGTGCTTTCAGCTGTTGAAGAAAGAGGACTTGATATTCAGAACTGTAAAGGTCAGAGTTATGGCAATGCTTCCAACATGGCAGGCAAATATTCCGGTCTGCAAGCAAGAATAAAGAAATTAAATCCCCAAGCTGAATATGTGCCATGTTCTGCACACTCACTAAATTTAGTAGGTGTGAATGCTGCAGAATCGTGTACTGATGCAATAATTTTTTTTTTCCATATTGCAAGAACTATATAATTTTTTTTCATCATCTACTCACCGGTGGCAACTGTTACAGGAGAATATTGGTAAGAAGCATACTCTCAAAAACCGTTCATGTACGCGTAGGTGTGCAGATGCACAAGCTACCAAGGCTTTAAGGAAAAACTATAAATCTATCATAAATACTTTGCATAGCCTTGCTGACGACAAAGATCAAGCTCCATCAACTCGGAATGAAGCAAGGGCTTTACACAAAAAAATACATAAATTTGAAAATGCCATAAATGTTGTTGTATGGGATACAATTTTACAGAAGGTGGATCAAACTAGTAAAACTTTACAGAGCTGCGTTGGAAAGATAGAAACTGTTTCACCTATTTTTGATTCTTTAATTGAATTTATCCAGTCTGTTAGAGATCGATTTGAAGTTTATGAGAATGAGGCTAGCAATCTTTTACCCGGATGTACCTATGAAATAAAAAGGAGAAAAATAACACCTGCTCGTAAAGATTTAGATGATAGCAAGACGCCTGAAGTACAATTAATTCCAAGGCAAAGATTTATCACAACATGCCATTACATGATTTGTGATTCATTAATATCAAATTTAAATCATCGTAAAATACCCTATGAAAACATAATGAAAAAGTTTTCATGTTTAATTGCACCAAAGAGTAATTCATCGATTCAAGCAGAAGCAGAAGAATTGGTTAAAGCATATCCATCTGATTTAGATGAAGAGTTTCCAAATGAACTGCAAGCGTTCAGTTCTCTTTTGGATAAAAGAATGGATGCATTAGAGATGTTACATTTTTTAAAAGAACTGAACTTGTTTTCAGCATTTGCTAATGTTGACACTGCATTACGCATATTTTTAACTATTCCAATTACTAATTGTAGTGGTGAAAGGTCTTTCTCTTTGTTAAAGCGATTGAAATCTCCAATAAGATCTTATCTACAGCAAGATAAACTCTCACAACTTTCTGTCCTTTGTTTTAATTCAGATATTACTGAAAAAATTGATTTTAGCGACATAATTGATAAATTTTCTATTAGCAAAATTCGAAAAAAGTGTGTAAAAAAGATATAATATTTGGTAAGTCTAAATTTATTTTTCATTTTATGTTTCAAAAGTAAATACAATGTAACTATATATCAAAATAATTGTGGGTTGATGCCAAAGTTTCAAAAAGGCTTTATTTTTTTCTCTTTAAATGTCATGTTGCTGGCATATATTTATTTTAACCAGACTTTTAAAAAAATTTTAAAATATTAAATATTGAAGTACCGTATTTTATGGAAGAAACGCCACATTCTTAAAAGTGAGCTTAATAAACCGGAAAATCATCATAAACGCCGCACGGCCGATAATGAGCTTAATCAACAAAAACAAACATTGTAAACGCCGCGATTTTAAATAAATAAGTAATCATTGATTAAAATAATAATAAATAAACCTTAATTAAATTTTAAAGTGTTAAAAAAAATTACTAAAGCAAAATTAGTAAGCAGAAATTCAGAAATGAAAATTCACACAACGCAAATAGTATGCTAAGCAGAAATACGAATGTAAATAATCCGCTTGCTCAGTGACGTCAGATTGAAAGATGTTATTGCCAATCCAAAGACTAAAAAAATATAGTTAACGCTGGTGTAAAGGTGACTCGTTCATGAGTCCGATTCGTTCATATCATGCTATCAGCCAATCAGAGCTTTAGTTTTATCTTATTGCAAATGCGCACGTATGCATAGACCATGGAGCACCTCCATGGCATAGACTGAGTGTTGACATAAAAAAGCGTGATTCGCTGCTTGTAGCGCAGTTTGGCAACACTGCACTGATTTTGCCAAAACGGGATTGAACCATTTTTCTGAGGAGGTGGGATGGCTTTCTCTTAGTCTGAGAACGAGAAATGTTCAAAAGCACGATACAATGATACAAAAAGTAAACATTGGCGTAATTTCCCGGAATTAAAAACAAATGCATTTTTCTTGAATGTTTACAGCGTATTTCTTAACGACTTCGTCCATTTAAGATTAAAAAAATATCGTACACGCCGCACTTATTTTTTTTATACTTTTTTACTCGTAAACGCCGCGGCGTTTCTTCCATAAAATACGGTATTTAAATTTTAAATAAATTCTTTTAATGATAAAATGAATATTAAAATATATTTAACTAGAATTTGCTAACATTTTTTCTCAATATTAAAAAAAAAAAAAAAAAAAAAAAAAAAAAAGACTTGGTATATGATAATTAGCTAAATTTTTAATTGACATATCACTCATTTTACTTAATTTTAAGTGATTTGTTACTTTTTTATGTTATTGAATTTCATTCATGAAATATTAACTAATTGTAAGGAGTATTGATGTGTAACAAAGATGCTTTTTTCCCATATAAAGTCACAAGTAACTTGTTAATAATAATAAAATTCACTGTTATGTTGTTTTTGAAAACAGTATTGTATGCATGTTTTGTAGTTGATTTTTACAGCATGTTTAACCCTTCTTTTGCATGGTGATGAAAATTTCCATCATAACATTTAGAGAACAAAACATTGTACTCAAAACAGGTATGCTGTAAATTGGTGTTGCTGGCAATTTTTTTTTCACGACTATTGCATAATAAAGAACTTAGTTATCGAAAAAAAAAAAAAAAAATGTCATAATCATTATAGCAGGTTTGAACTTGTCATTATGCTGTTTGTTTTGGTTGGAAGAAATGTGCGATTTCTTGAATATATTTTTTATAACTATTCTCAGAATTTTTTTTTGCTAATAAAATAAAAGCGATGAAATTTACATCACTGTGCAAAGATATATTATTTTATTATTTATTTTGTACTGCGTTTAACATGTAAATTCGCCTGATGATGGATATTCCCATCATACTGTTTTTTAATTATTTTATATTATACATTTATATTAGGATTTTTTTAAAACATTTTTCCTTTAATCTAGAGCATGAATTATATTTACCCTGATTTATTTCACACACACACACAAAAAAAAAAAAAAAACATGCAAAGAAGGGTTAAACAGTATTATATGCATCCATGTATAACATTTAATATTACAGTTTTGATTATGTATAAGTTTTTATTTAAAAAAAAAAAAAAAATTGTCGCTGGTTCTTCCTTTGATGTAAAATTATACACACAAAGTTACTTAATTATAGAGAGAGAAAAATAAAAGTTATCTTCTTCTAGAAGTTTACTGAAACATTTCAGCAACAAAATTGTGGTACACAACTTATCTGAATTAAATATTGCTACCCTTTCTTTCCTGTAAGTCTCTTAAGTTTCTTAAATAAAATATCTCTAAAGATAAAATATTTCAGTTCATTGTAAATTTTGCTTGATGAAAGTTAATCTTTATAATTTTTAAGTTAAATATTTTAGTTGTGTGTAAATCAATGATTAAAATAATAATAATTTCTTATTGAATTGTATTAAAAGAAAATAATGCATTCTAACAGTGAAGTATATATAAACTATTTTCAAACAGAAATGAAATTATTTTTCAGCAGGCAAATATTCAGATTTGATTTTGGATAAATAATCAGTATCCAGCCAAATATTTATTCGTCTCACCTCTAACTTGAAGCGATGTGATTGAGGTTATTTTCAAATTCAAATCAGGCATAATTCGTTAAGTATTTTTAGAAGAACCAAATTTTGGTAACTTTCAAAATATCATCTTGTCTACATAGATAAAATCTCCAAAATGATTTTGCTTTAGGATTTAGACATGTTGCATTTCTAAGGATCAAAACTTGTTTACTTGTTAATAATGTGTATTCTCTATGAACTGATTAACAAAAGACATGCATAAAGATAAATTTGAATAAATATGATAGAACAGAATATACACAAGTTGATATGTGCATTGTTTTCTAGGGCAGAAATGATTACAATTTTAAAAAGCTTTCTTAATTTCGAAAAACAATTTATTTGCTATTATTCAAGAGATTTAGCTGTGCTATTATCTCTTAAATTTTTGACCATCTTTCTTTCAATACCCTCTCTAAACAGTTGCTAATAGTACTAGTAAAAAAAGTTGTGTATATAAAATAGGTATCGAGAACCAGTGTTCTCCGTAGATTCATTTTGATTCCAGACCTGAGTATGTGTACAGTTGACAGTGCATATGTAAATTAATAATTTCATGTAGTCACTAATATAAAAGTGTACAACACAGAAATTTTAGCTGAGCAGTTAACAAAAATTGTAGGCAAGCTGCTTGCTCGAGTGACTCTGGAAAGAACACTAGCTGTAGTCACTGTAATGTAGATTTCAAAATAATCAATATGGACTGATGATAGCAGCAGTAGAGGCGTTGAATGGGGTATGATATAAGATTAAGGGGGGGGGGAGTTCAGGCTAGTGAAGGATGCATACATTGTCTGTAAGCGTGTTGAGAAGGGGGAGCAAAATATTTTAAGCCTTCAGTGAGTGCATGAGCATGGTGGGGAGGGGGGGGGGTCATGTAATACTTTCAGTCGTGGAGATGTGTCACAATATAGTCATGCGATTATGCAACTTGACAACCTGTTATACCATTGGTAGGGGGCCCCCCAAAATAAGTTTGCCCCGGGGCTGCCAGTAGTCTAAGTCGGGCTCTGGTGGAAAGACGGAGAAGTTGGAGCAATATCTCGCATGGTATGGCACAGCTGCTGTAAGAAAGACGCTGGGTCTGTTTGTGGCTCCTCTTTCGATGGTTCCAAAAACTCCCCTGGTAAGGACAGTGTTGTTCCATACAACATTTCGGAGCAAGTACCACCAAGATCTTCTTTAAATGTGGCACGGAGACCCAAAAGCACAATAGGTAAAGTCTCCGTCCAGCGAGGACTGTTATGACATTTTAGGGCCTGCTTAAGAGTCCGGTGAAAACGCTCTACCAGTCCATTGCTTGATGGGTGGTAAGGGGTGGTGCGAATACGATGCATGCCCAAAATTTTCATTAAGGAGGAAAAAAATGGGATACAAATTGTCGTCCCTGATCTGTAGTGATTATTCTAGGGACACCGAATCTGGCAACCCAATGTGCCACCAAGGTTCGTGCCACTGTTTCAGCTGTGATATCCTGCACTGGTATTGCCTATGGCCAATGAGAAAATCTATCTATGAAGGTTACCAAGTAGGTATAGCCCTCAGATGGAGGCAAGGGTCCCACGATATCCAGGTGCACGTGCTCGAATCTCTGTGAGGTGATGGGAAACTGCTGCAGTGGACTACGAGTATGTCGATGGACTTTTGACTTTTGACAGTCTATACATGACTGTGCCCATTTGGCAATGTCTTTCTGCATGGAAGGCCATACAAATCTATGCTGGATCAGCTTTCGAGTGGCTCTAACACCTGGGTGTGACAAGGAATGGAGGCTCTTGAAAACTCCGAAGCGCAATGACTCAGGAACATATGGTCACACTTTACCAGTGCTCAGATCACAATAAAGTTCTAAGTTAGGACCTATTGTCATTTTCTGGAGTTTGAGGGATAAATCCGGCTTGACAAGGATATCGGCCAATTGCTTATCTGTCGCTTGCTCTGCAGCCATTGTGGAAAAATCAGTAGAAGTATGTTGGATATTATTTATCCGTGACAGGGTGTCAGCAACTACATTGTCAGTTCCAGCAACATGCCGAATATCTGTACTAAATTGGGATATGAAGTCCAACTGTCTCAGCTGGCGAGGGGAACTGGAATCTGAAGTTTTCGAAAAAGCGAAGGTCAGTGGCTTTTGGTCTGTATATATAATGAAGTGTCTTCCCTGCAAACTGTGCCGAAAATATTTTACAGCTGAATAAATTGCCAACAGCTCTCTGTCATAAGTGCTGTACCTTTGCTCAGTAGGACTCAATTTACGCGAAAAAAATGAAAGGGGTTGTAAACTATTATCATTTAAGATATTTAAAACAGCGCCTATTGCAATGTTGGATGCGTCGACCATTAGGTTAATTGGCTGGTCCGGAGCATGATAAGCAAGAGTTGCAGAATGAATTAGATCGTGCTTACATGCCTCAAATGCCTGGATTAATGAATCATTCCAGGGGACCGGACGTTTATCATTCTTTTTAGAATCTTTTAGCAACTCGTGTAAAGGTGCCTGAGTTTTGGCCGCATTTGGGATAAATCGGCGATAAAAGTTGAGCATCGCCAAAAAACGTCGCAACTCTATAATCGTTTTAGGTTTTGGAAATTCGGCTATTGCCTTAGTCTTTTCAGGAAGTGGCTTTACACCAGAGGCTGTTATAAGGCATCCCAAAAAGGAAACCGAAGATTTTCCTAGAACACATTTAGCCGGGTTCAACTTACGCCCATGGAGTCGGAGGCGATCTAAAACTTGTTTAAGATGCTCCTCATGATCATCTTCGTTAGCTGACGCAATGAGAATGTCATCGAGGTAAGGTATACAGAAATCTAGATTACTTAATATTTGATGAATGTACCTCGGACAGGTCTGACCCGCATTACGCAAGCCGAATGGACAAAACAAAAATTCAAACAAGCCAAATGGTGTTGTTACGGCTGTTTTTTCTATGTCTGCAGGATTAACAGGGATTTGGTGGTAAGCGCGAACTAAATCCAAAGTTTTAAAAATTTGTTTCCCATGAAATAACTGAGTACAATCTTGGATATGTGGAAGTGGGTAACGATCTGGGACAGTAATGGCATTCAAGCGTCGGTAATCACCGCAAGGACGCCATCCACCATTCGCTTTCCGAACCATATGAAGAGGGCTCGCCCATGCACTTTTGGAAGACCGCACGATACCCTGAGCCAGAAGAAATTCAAATTCCTGACGAGCAGCTGCCAGAAGTTCTGGCGACAATCGACGTCGTTTAGAGAATACAGGTGGGCCTTTGGTCTCAATATGGTGAAAAACCGAATGCTGTGGTTGCTCTTTTGGGGCATGGGAAGGGTTAGTAAGTTCTAGGTAATTGGCTAAAATTTTGTCAAATTTGGAAGAACCGAAAAGAATGCTCACTGCACTATTGCCTGGCAGAATTTGAGCAGCTTTACCCTGCGATGATAGCATCGTTTCACCATCAATGATACTATTCTTTTTAGCATCTACCAGTAGATTGAACCTTTTTAAAAAATCTATGCCTATGATAGGTTGGCTAACTTTAGCAACCACAAAGGACCAAGTGAATGTTCTACGTAAGTTTAGATCAAGGGTAAGCCGTTGAGTTCCGAAAGTTGGTATTTTTGTGCCATTTGCGGCATAAAGAACAAGTCCCTCATTAACAACTGGTCGTTTGATGACACTAACAGGGATGACCGAAATATCCGCGCCCGTGTCAATGAGAAATTTTAATTTAGAGGAAGCATCTGCCAAAAGGATGCGATTTACATGGCGGTCGCAGTCATGGCACAGATGCGAACGCCGAATTAGTTTTCCTGGGTTCGAAAAGAGCATGGAGAATTACACTTTTTTGCTCTAGCACCAAAGTTAGTATGATAGAAACATTGATTATTCGCTGGTTCTTCATAGCGACTTTTGGAGCGGCTACGATTACGATGACTATATTTGTTGCCCCGTGAACGTTCACGCCTGTTTACAATAGCAGCCAACTCACTCATCTGCTGAGTAAGCTGCTCGATTTTAACCTCTAGGGATGAATTGCGTGCTGGTGGAGCACATATACAGGGGTGTTTGAGTTCCGGGTTTTTTATTTTATTTCCCACCTGAAATCATGATTTGTATTTTAGGTTAAATTTAATTACTAAACTTTACTAGAAAACTACCAGTAATATCACTATTAAAAAATTCTGGTAGCAATTTCCGGGGACACAAACACCCCTGCATATACTGCTGCTAGTAGCATTAACTTGTGGGGTTGATGACAGATCATTAATTTTGTCCGCGACCCCTGCTAATTTTGACAAGTCATCAATTAATGCACCTACAATGCTACGCGTAGTTTGAGGAAGACGTGCGAGCCATAAGGATTTCAGGAAAGGTTCACCAACAGCATCCCCAGCTAAGGTACGCATACGTGACAGCAAATGGGATGGGCGAGAATCGCCAAGTTCAACACCCTGCAGTAGGGTACGTATCCGGGATTCCTCACTTTCTGAATGAGATTCAATGAGACGCTTTTTTAATGTTTCGTATGGGTTATCAGATGGAGGAGTCATAATAAGGTCGCTAACAGACGTAAGAATATCTGCATCGACTGCCGCGACGACATGATTAAATTTTGTACTTTCACATGTTATTTTAGCTAAAGAAAATTGTGCCTCCAATCTGAGAAACCATAGTGATGGATTTGTCTTCCAAAACGGGGGTGGTTTTACCCCAACATATGCCACCTGATGGCTACTGTTTTCATCAGTCTCGGGCATAATGAAAAATATATAAAAGCTTAGATGTACGTAATATGACATAAAATATGAAATGCAGAATACAAAATTACCATTAAGAAAGTTATGTACAAAAATTATCGAGCAAAGGTTTCATATGAGCAAAAATAAAGCACCCATAACAGAGAATTGAAAAAATACTATTGCAAAATAGCATATTTTAAACCTTAATTTTTAGATACTTTAGGGAAAAACACAACATTTGTGCATAAAATAATGGAGTAAAATATGCTTACTGACCATAATTGAGTATCCCCGGTAATAAAAATTTGAAGATGTATCGTGCACGAGGCTTCGCACACAGTCGTAATCGTAAACACTGCGTGTCATAAAAATAGTTGAAAATAAATGCACGACATCTTTCTCAAATCACTTATCTTGAGATTTTAAATATTGCATTAGCTGAATGATGACATATCCCTCGGATGCATAAAGATATCGCGTGTTCCTGAGAAGGAAGTTGATGCGCGATCTTTTCACTCACAAGTCACCATTATGGTATTGTAACACCATTGTAGTCGTATGCTTTCAGATAAATGGATCAAGCATCTTAAAGTATTGAATTAATAATAAGGACTCAAAGCATCTAAAAATAATAATATATTAAGAAAAATGATCAAAATTAAACTTCTTATACATCGTGCGTGCAACGCACCGGTAACGCACGCTAGCTCAGATTGAAAACAATATTTTCAAGTTGCTGTTACAGTTACAGTTAATGATCAGCATGTTGTTACAGTTGCAGTTAATGATTAGCATGTTATTACAGTTGCAGTTAATGATTAGCCATGTTATTACAGTTACAGTTAAAATGTCAGAATGTGAGTTTATCAGTCAATCACCATTTGGTGGTTACAGTTAACCGCCACAGTTTGATGCGGTTTGTAAGAGTTACATGGAATACATCTCCTACAAAAATATTTTACTGTTTGGTACATCCCAATCCAGTAAAATCTACTTTTAATCATTTGATATGTTTTCTCAAAACCGAAGTGTGGGGAATGCGCGGTATTTATGATTTTCTCTCTTAAACTATGTGGAGCTATGATAATATTTTGCGTATTGTCCGTAGCATTATTTGAATGTTTCAATACTAATAGATCATTTTCTAATAAAGAATATTTTCTTTTGTATTTATTATTTCTCTTTAATTTTAAACATACTACTATTTTTTTTATTTTGTCGCACTTTTTTTGTTCATTTAAAATGTTTTTTTTCTGACAACTCTTTTTCGGCTTTAAATAAATACATTTCATTCTCTTTATCTTCATGCGTTATGTTTGCTATGTGCCTACTTAAAGAATCACTCGGATTCTGTGATCCTGATATATGTTCTACTGTTATGTCAAATTCTTGGAGATCTAAAAGCCATCTCGAAATTATGTCCGGCTGTTTCTCCAAATTAATAAAACATGTTAACGCCTTCGCATCTGGTAACAAAAATATCTTTTTTCCTAACAGTAAGTTTTTATAATTTAATACTGATTCATGTATTGCTAGTAACTCTTGTTTCATGGCTAGATAATTTTTTTTCTGAATTCTTTAATTTCCTACCATAATATTCAATCGGATGCAAAATTCCATTCTCTTTTTGTGCCAAAATCGCCGATATTGCGTATTTTGAAGCATCCGTGATCAAATAAAGTTCTTTGTTCATATCTCGAGCTCTTAGAGTTGGTTCATTTAATAACGCGGTTTGTAAATTTATAAATGCTTTCTCTTGTTCTTCACCCCATTTAAATTTTATGTCTTTTCTTGTAAGTTGTAATAATGGATCTATTATATCGTTGTAATTTTTTATCAATGTTCTGAAATAGTTCGAAAACCCTAACAGTTGTAAGATACTTTTTTTATTGTTTGGTCACATTAATTTTTTTTACTTTGTTTAAATTTCCCTCGGATGGTGAATAACCATGTTCATTGATTTTATACCCTAAGAACTCTATCCCATTTTTACATATTTGCATCTTTTGTGGGTCAATAGTTAAATTGTTTTTTTTTTAAATGTCTAAAACTTCCTGAATTAATTTTTTCATATCTTCTATTGAGTCTGTTCCTAAAATAATGTCATCGATCAAGTACCCTATTTTATGTTTATCTATGTGACCTAAAATCTTATCCATAAGTTTAGAAAATGTCATAGTTGATATTTTATTACCAAAATTTAATCTGGTTGGCTGATAGCAACCAAATTCCGTAATGAATGCTAATTTTTCTCGGTCTTCTTCTTTTAAATTAATTTGGAAGAATGCCGAGTGAAAGTCCATCACAGTATAGTATTTTTTATCACTAAGTCTCTGAATTATTTCTTTCGCATCCGGGATGGGATGTGGTGAAACTTCTATAATTTTATTAAGGACCCTGTAATTTACAGCTGCTCTCACTTTAATGTGTTTGGGATCATTTGTTTTTGAGTTACATTTCTTCTTTACGAAAATTACGGGAGCTGCATAATGGGAGTTAGTTGGTTCGATGATTTTCGCCTATAATAATTTATTTATCTCCTCTTTCGCAACATCCTTCATATTATGAGCCAATTTATATGGTTTTAATTGAATGGGGGTAGTTTTGAGCTAATTTAAATATTGGTGTAACTAATGATTTTTGTCCTAGTATCTTGTAATTTTTGGAAAATGCCGCATAATTTTTCATTAATATTTCATGCATTTCTTTTTGTGTCACTGAATCTAAATGACTTAGATTAAAATCTTCCTTATTTAAGTCAGCTTTTCTCATTTGTTTAACATCTACCATGTTTAAATTGTTAATAATTTCTCTCTTTCGTTTTGTTTTGTCCGTTATTATGAATTGTTGTGTATCTTTCGCCACTTTCATATTTTTATTCAAAGTAATTTTGTGGTCCTTTGTATTTGAAATTTGAATTTTTAGTTTATTTTCATTATCTATTTTATGTATAGAGCAATTTATGTTTGTACCCGAATTATTTCTCTGTGGTTCAAGGAATATTGTTTCGTGTTGATATACTCTAGGAACTTTTATTTCCGCCTAAACTGTTTGCTTCGATGCAACATCAAATTTTCTTATTAGTCTTGCAAAGTGATCATTTTGATTTAACGTATCCTGTCTTATAATGTTTTCTTCATTTTTCTCATTTACTTCTATCATTTGTTTACTAGAGGATGCCTCCCAATTTATTAGTTCATTTTCATTGTTTTTTGACTTAGTCTGATCTTTTGAGCATTTAAAATTCCCGTAAATTTTTGCGTTTTCTTCCTGTTCCTGTACATGCACTAGTGACTGTGGGAATTGTATTTTGTCCTTCTTCTGTGATGTGTCTGTATTTGTTTTTATTGACATGGTATTTATACGATTTGGAATTTCTTGGTTGTTAGAAGTTTTATTTAATTCCAATTTCATGATTTTAAATAGTACATGTCCTGCCTTACACTCTACTATCATTTTGTTTCTTTTGAGAAAGTCATAACCTAATATTACATTATACTTCTTATCAAAATTAAAGTTCAATATGTAAAATACACCTAGCTGTCACGAATTTTCCTTTAATTTTGAATGTAATTTTAATGCATTTTTTGAAATTAATTCTCTGATTGTTTAATGTGTGTATGTTTACATTATTTGACAAATACTGAATTTTTATCCCTGTTTCTTTGATTTTTTGAAATATTTTGGGACACATTGCATTTAAAGTTGCACCTGTATATATTAAATTTCGTGTAGGTACCCCATTTATATTGAAATCTAAGATGGGTAAGTTACCTATATCATTTTGATCAATATTTGTCAAATATTTAATCTCTTGTGTGTTTTTCCATCTTTTTGTGCACAGATATCGATCTGGTGTATGAATTATATTTGATGTATTTTTGTTTTTATTATACCTTCGTGAATTGTTATCTTTCTCGCTTCTCTGCTTCTGTACTTTGTAATATTTTTCAGAATAATTTCTGTACAATTCCTTGTGTGTTTGATTAATGTATTTTTTATCACTATTTTGATGCATTTTTAGTCCCCTGGATATGTTAAGGGATTTACGAGGGACTATGTTATTATTATTTTTACTCTTGGTAAACCCCTCATTTAGTTTCCCGACTGCCTTAAAACGTTATAGCAGGGCGGTTTGTACCTCTTTGTCTAAAATTTCTATGTGAACTTCTTCTGAAATTATTTCTAGTAACCCTTTCGAAATTTCCATAATTTGTATTAATAATTCTATTATCGTCTGATCTTACGTTTCTAACCCCTGAATTTTCACTCTCTGGTATTATAGGGATTGTATTGTTTACAATATTCGGATTAGTTCTTGAATTGTACCAGCATTGTTCAGTGTTATGTGACCTAATTTTGCAAATTGCACAAAATCTTGTGCTGTCATGCCCAGGTAGCACAAAAATATTGGCCAATATCCTGCTAATATTGGCCAATATTTTGAATACCTCTGAATGTCAAACACCGAATTTATGATATCTGCTGATATTCACAGATGTAATTCAAAATTATTATTTAAAAAAAGCATTTAACTAAGTTTTTTATATTACTTTTAACTTTTTCATGTAGAAATAAGTATATTAAAGTATTTAATTTTAGAAGTTTGTCCCTTTTTAAGAAATATAATATTTCTCATCTTCATTTTAAATGTCAGATTTACATTTGCCAATGTAGTAAAAATGATATCATTTGTACGATATTCAGCAATATTTGTTGACATTCGTTGAAACAATATCACTTTGCTGACATCTAGAGATATCTCTTGATATTGTTGAAATGATATCATTTTCAGATATTCAGAAATATTTCTTGATATTCGTAAAACAATATTTTCTTATATCTTGAGAATTCTCAAGATATAAAAAAATTATATGTTATTAGTATAGTTTATTAGTATATGATATTACTAAGTCACGTCAGTATTATGTCATATGCACGTCATTTACTTTATATCGTTTTATAAAGAGATATATCTCTTCTTACTTCTAAATAAAATGTTATATGTAATGAAAACAACTTTGTTAAATGCTTTATGTTTCAATAATAATTACGAATTACATCTGTGAATATCAATAGATATTGTAAATTCGAAGTTTGACCTTCAGCGGCATTCAAAATATTGGCCGATGTTCATAGGATATTGACCAACATTTTTATGTAACACTCTCAGAAAAAAACTCTCATTTTTGACGATTCAGCAATCCTCGAGCTCTGTTTCGTTAATTTTGACAATAATAATTTCGTCAAAAGATCGTGAGAAATTTGACGAAATGCAGACACTCAAAAATATGACGAAGAAATCTTTTCCCGTGCTTCTCAATTGGCAATTGGCAACGGCAACGCGAACGCATGTCAGCTCAGCTCGTTTTTAATAAACACAAGTTGTTGTTGTGGATGGTTTGTAGTGCTGAGGTAATATATCTTATTAAAAGCTTTGTAAAATAAAAGGTTTGTATTTAATAACATTTATATCTATATTTTGTAATTTATGTTGTATTTTCTAATAATATTCGTTTATTTTTGATAATCAATCGGTTTCATTAGGTCTATATATAGGCCTAATAAAACCGATGCTAATACTTCTAAACGTAGTGAAGGAGTCAGTTTTAATCATAGAAATCAATCTTTTAAATATTAAGTGCTTAATTTGTTTGTTTGATTTAAACCTATTGCTTAGTATAGAGAAGTCAAAATAATTTTTTTTTATAATCAGTCAGTTGTTTCCTGTGGTAAAATTTGTATGTTTATTAATCAAAGCAGCAAACTTGTCACGTTGTTTATTGCAGAATGTATAAAGTTAAATGTTTTGATAATTGTTTTAATTTATAAAAGCATAGACACCAAAAGGTTTAGTTCTTCAAATTCTAAAATAGTGAAGGAATTTTCAAATAACTTTCTTTAATGCAACAATTTGAAATAGTCGGTAGATATTTGTATGCTCAACTAATATTATCACTAGGTCGCCACACAATTACTATCGAAAAAATTTCAGCGAACGAAAACAAAACAAAAAATTCTTTAAATTTTAATTTGTAATTATAACTTGCTTTATATTTATTAATCAACATGTAACCGTATGAATAAAATCGTTTTATTATTAAGTTATAAATTTGCAGAATTCTTCATTATGTAAGAATAGCATGCATAGACATATTTTGTATGTTTATAATTAATATTTATGAAATTCTAAAATTTCAAAGTGTTATTTATGAAATATTAATTATGAATTTTGACATAGTCTATAAACTTATAAGCTAAGTGTTAAAAACACAGGAATAAAGCAAAACATAACATACACAGTAAATTAACGAGTTCAAAAATAATTATATTAATCTATATTTATTACACTTGTCATTTATCAATAATTTTGTAGCTATTTATTATTTATTATTATTATTGATTGTATAAATAGCTATGCGCTGTTTACAGCTTGAACTAAAAAAAAAAAAAAAAAAAAAAATCTGTACTAGTAAATATTAAATAATTTATACATTTCCAGAAGGAATTTATATTTCTCTTGCCTCTTGTTAATTATGAGAATTTAAGAAGCTTAATTACATATTAATTATAAATTAATTGCTGAATAATATAAAAATATTACTTTTTTTTGTAGGTAGATTCCTTATAGGAGATCTACCTATTGCAATGGTTCTCATGATACGACTTCTGAAAAATTTCTTCAAATCTTCACCAATCATGACCCCTAGAACCCAAAACCACCCTCCGTTCAAAAGTTCATATATATATATATTATATATATATAGAGAGAGAGAGAGGGAGGGGGTGTGTGTATATATATATATATATATATATATATATATATATGTATAATGCTTTTTTTCATGTTAAGTTGTGAACACGATAACTGGAGTAATTTTTATTTAAATTTAACCAGCTCGGGATATGTTGTCTGGACAGTAAAAATCGCAGTCAAGTTCGTAGATGGGGTGTCCAGCTCAAAGGGGGTGGAAATGTTCTTTTGCCCATAATTTCTTTAATATTGAAAAAAGGAAAATACTTCAAATCAGGCGAATTGCCGCCTTACCCTAAAGAACAATTTTTGTATTTAAACTTTTTCGATAACTTCAGTTGCTTAAAAGTTAAAAAGTGATGTTTCGTCAATTGTGATGAAGCTGACTTTTTCTATCGCTTTAATTCCTTAAATTTATAATCTGATGCTTACGTCACGTGCAAACGATAATAGAAAAGATAGGTGAAAATATAAAAACCATGGTAATATAGCTTTAATTAATTATTTAAAAATATAAAATTAAAACAATACATTAGTCTTGGTAAAAATATCGATTGTGGTGAATAGTTTAGAATGCCAGTTTACGCAAGAATTTTAAATTTACGATTGAAATTGAGAGTTACAGCTTCCTTTGACTTTTTGGAAACAAAATAAAAAGATAGGGGTCTGTGAAGAGATATAAGGTTTTTGAGTGGGAAGAAAATATAATGACACCAAAGCTGCCATTTTTCATAACCAAGCTCTCCAAATTTTGTCATCAAAGAACTTATTTCATCACCAAGTCAAACATTTCATTGTCAACTATCAAATTTTGTCCCCAAATCACAAATTTCATTGCTAAGTCGCAAGTTTTGTAACTAAATTGTATATCTTTATGGTTTCTATTTGTTGAATGATTATGAGCGTGGATTTAAAAAAATTGAATCATTTACTGACCAATAAAACTAGCCTAAAATTGTAGAATGAATAGTAGTAGTTGATATTTAAATTTCTTAAAAACAGAATAGTGACGTAAATAATGCAGTGTGGGGGAACAAAGCCACATTGGCTAAGTATGTGTTAATGCATATGTAATATTTCTTTACTTTTGTAACATTAACGGAAAAGGAATCTACCTTTGCCTTTAAACTTGCCAAAAGGGGATTTTTTTTTTTTTTTTTTTTTTTTTTTAAATGCACATGAAAATTAATACTTCATAATGAATTTTTAAAAGCCTAAAGTTTTGTTTTATATTAATCAAAAAATTATTATAGTCTTTCTCAAAAACTTTTAATCTGTTTGCTTTTTTTAAAAAACATACTTATAAATGATATCTTATTAAAAACAACTAAATTTTTAAAGTACCACATAACTAAATTTAACATATACTATATTAACTGTTTAACGTTAATTGCTTTCGCAGCGAAATTAAACATTTGACATAATTTAAGAATTTTTATGCAGCAGTTTTTTTAACATTCCCCCCCTAGTTTAATGAGATTTAAAACTTTTGTTTCTTTTCTGTCAGTAAGTATCAGCACTATTCCAAAATTTCACAAGTAATGCTACAAAGGAAGCTAAATGCATAAGTCATTCGAAATTTTTTTGAGTGTGCAAGTGCGAATTGCTTGTTTGATGATGCACTCATGTCTAGTTTTTTTTCATTTAATTAAGAGCTGGACTATTAGTTTCACCTGAAACAACTTTTACGATATTTTGTAGTTGATAATATTTACTTACAAAGTGTTTTATTAATTAAATTAAATATTATTTGAATTTAATAAGGTTAACTTTTAGATATTTTAAACCAAAAATTTCTCAAAAAGGAGCAATGCTAATTTTTTATTTTTTAAATATTAGCTATGCGTCAAAAAACCAATTTTAAAATTAGTTTAGTAATTTTTAAACTAAATTAAGTATTGAACGTTAAAGGGTTAAGTATATATATATATATATATATATATATATATATATATATATAAAGTAAAAATTCTGTCAAAGACGGAATTTAGTTTAGTATGGAGGACTATTAAATTCAGTTTGTAAAATTTTTATTTTTAATTTTTACTTTATTTTTTTATCTCATTTTTGTATCATAAAACTGGGCCATGTACTTTGTTAAATGACTGAAATGAATTTAAATGAAGTATCGCCACCTATATTTCATACTTTAGCTAATTTTGAAAAATTGAATTATTGTGTCGAAAAACTGTTTGTACCCCTGGGTTCAGAAAAATCGTCCCTTTCATTTGGTACTGAATTCGTAACGATAGGACTGATATTTTTAATTTATTCTGGTGTTACACGAAACTGGTCTACAAAAACTGGCATTGTTTTTACCCAAATTGAAACTAGTAGTCCTCCTTGTCCCAGTATTTCCGCTGTGGTAGCATTTTTCGCAAAATGCTAAGACTTATCCAAAATGCGAAAATCAAATAACATGTTTTCGCTTTTTTGCTAAAGCATCTTACTAAACAAAACACATACACACAAAAAAAAAAAAAAATCTTTGGCGAAAATATTATAATGAATCTTTTATGGGAAAAAAAAAAAAAAAAAAACCGCAACATTGATCAAGAAAAATCCATTGGTTCATGCATATAAGGAAAATCAAATGCTGAACTACGCATAAGAATCGCATACAGGAAATCAATTTGTAAATAAACATGAGGCATGTGTAAAGTGGTCTAATATGAAAGAAAGAAAAATTATAAATTGTAAACCAAAAAGCTTTAAATAGTAACAGGGTTGGGTTTTTGCCGGCAAAAATGCATTTTTGCCAGGACAGCGGCAAAAAGTGGAAAAAACCAGGAAAAAATTGGCAAAAATGGAAAAAATTAGGAAAAGTGGAAAAATAAAATTAGAACAACACAATCCCTTTCAATTTTCACCCTTTATACTCTGGCACCTCAATGAAAAATTGTTTAAGGATTTTTTAATTTAAAAAGTAATTATAATTAATTAATTAATAATAATATATAACCAGTGTCTGACAAATTCAGGGTGTCAGGATTGGGAGGGTGACTATAAATATCCATTGGTGACCAGTTACGGCAGACTGACTAAAAAAAAAATTTCATGCATTTACAATATTTTTTATGTATATTTTTGTTTTTTCTCCCACCTTCTTGTCTTGGTGTAAAAGATGACATTGCTGATGTATTGAATGAATAGTATGAGTCTAATGTTTTCTGAAAATTTTAACAATTATTTCTGTTTTTGAAAGATGTTTTTCCATGAAAGATAAATTCCCATATTTGATAAATCTTCTTACTACTATACTGGTACTTTCTATGTCAACATCTTTGTGTTAAACAAGATTCAAGCATCATAAACACTATCTAAAGCAAACTATGTTCGAATTTAGAACGAGAATGTTTAAAAGTATGATATTTTTAAAATGGATTCTCTTTAAAGGAATTCTATCCTGAAAAATTTATAGACAAATAGTATTTTAAAGCCAAAACTTAAACACTCTCAATATATTTGATGATTATATTAAAGGTAAAAATATTTATTTTTGTGGATTTTTTTTTTTTTTTTTTTTTCCGAATAGTTTGTTTTTATCTTTATAAATAAAAAAAATAGTTATTTTCTTAAAATTTTCCTTAGTTCACAATTCAACTGAATAGTTCATTTATTCAATGTAAAATAATATGTGAATAACCTGCATTAATTATGCAATTATGAAATATTATTAAGTTTTGCTGTGAGTATTGTCATAGAAATAATTCGCTATTTCTGTCTCCTAAGATATTGAAACTTTGTCCGTCCCTGAACATAACCATAAAAATAAAACTACAAAATTATATTTTTATTTTATTGAAGTAAAAAAATCTTAAGTAAGACATATTCAGAGAGGGAGAGTTTACTTGCAGTTTACATTTCAGTTCCAAAAAATGCATGGTCAGTGACTGACTGGCAAATTTTCGAACAGCTGAGTCTATAATTGACTCAATATTTGACTTTTCCCCACTGTAAACAAAAATATGTAATACATTGAAAAACACAAATATTATAGCAATTAATTATTGAAGAATATTTTTTAGATAGGTAATTTAAATATTTTTAAAAATGAAAAAAAATATGTTAATTGTTGATGTTAAAAATTTCATTTTAAAGAAATTTTAGAATGCATTATTTTAATGATTTACATAAGAATCAGTTGATCAAGAGTGTAATTAAATCTCTGGTTTTGATTTGTTAAAATTATGATTTAAACATTAAAATTGTGTAATTAAAATCCTTAAAACCCTGTTTCAAATACTGGTAATTTTTGCCACTGGCAAAAATTGTGGCAAAAACTATTTTTGCCGGGGCGGTTTTTTCTGCGGTTTTTACCATGTTTTTTTCCACTTCGGCGAAAATTGGCCAACCCTGAATAGTAATAAACAAATTTCACTTATATTACTTTCTTTTTTTTTTTTTTTGTAAGTTATGTTTTTATTTTCAGATACAGTATAAGTTATAAGCTTAATGTAGTTTTACATGCTATAGTGATAATTAATTATATCTCCAGAAAAAGAATGTAAGTCGTATCTACGATGTTCACATTGCTTTAAAAAGTTTACAAGATAAAGTAATAATCTAAAAAGTTTAATATTTTTCATGTCTGCCAATAAATGCGTTAAAATATATGCTTGTACTGTATTCGAATTGATCTGGTTACAGTGGTAAGTACAATTATTAATTACTTTTTTGTTTTCTATTTCAGATTAAAAAAAAAAAATTACCTTCTGTGTGTAACTCTTTAAAGACCTCATAAAAAACTTTTAAGTTTAATTTAGAAATGAAAATCAAACATATCGAGGCGTTTAGAATAATGTTTAAACTAATATTCGCCGTTTTCTACTGTTTCTGGCATTTTAGCATTTTGCTGAAGCTTTTTTTTCTGATTTTAGCTTTTTTTGCTAAAGAAAATTTTTACCCAGCTTAAACCCCTTGTCCTAATACATTTCATAGTAATATATGGAAGTATCATAGCATAGTGAGTTATAAAAAAGCTTCCTTTATTTTATTTATTTTTAATAGCGCTTCCATTAGCTTAAATAAATTAAAATAAAACATTAAATTATGAATATATAAATTCAAAATAATAAATAATACAATCTAAATAAATTTTAGCTATAAATCAAATATTACATGTAAATATTTCTTTTTAATTTTATTTTTAATGCTTCTTTATATAGGTTTTCTTTTGCTATATTTTTACCATGCCTTGGCCTCCTGTTTCAAAGCTACGAGAATGATGACTTGAATTTCAAATATTTTAATGTAAGTACTAAAGGATTTTTTTTTTCTTTAATGCCATTCAAGTTTTAATCTGTCTTTTAATCATATTATTTGTTTATTTTTATATTTCCCCTGCTTTTTTATTTTTTTAATGGTGTATAAACTTGAATTTTTTTCCCTTATAAAATATGATTCTGTATTATGTACAGTGCTTGTGAAATGTGGTTGCCATTGGTGACCAATGTATTTTATTGTTTTATGAAAACTTAAAGTATTTTATGAAACTGTTTAATGAAAATTTAACTAACGTGAAGTTGCAGTCAGCTGTTGATCGTCACTGTTCATCAGATGCACACAAATAAATGATGGGGCCCCCTATTAAAATTTGTATTTTGATGTATTGTGCTCCTAGCACATTTTTTTTTTTTTTTTTTAACTTTTTTCTGAATCTTTGTGCTTATCCTTTGAATTGTGTAATGTGTACATACAAATTTTCACCTCAGTCTGCATATTGGTTATAGCTACAGAGTATTGTTATTATGCCAAATTGAATTACAATCACCCGGTATGTAAACTAAAAAGTAGTGATCTTTAATCTGAAAAATTCTGTAATCTGCAAAAGACTTGGTCTGAAAAGTTGCAGATTTCACAAAGTCGACTATTCCAGAATGAGGCTTCAAGGAACGCAACCCAACACAACACCTGCTGCATTGTCAAAAGCTGGCAATTTAACATATTTTAAAAGGTGTGCTAAATGCAATCATGTAAAAATTAGTCTTGTTACTTTTCCTCCAGAAAAAATCAGTTACGCACTTGCTTTTCAGGTATTACTTACCTATGGAAGCAAGTTTAGAAATAAGCGGTCGTTTGGTGTATTTTGCGACCAGATTTTTCATTTTGATGCCTAGAATTCTAATCTTAGGTGCCATATTTGTCGCCTGTTTTTTTTTTTTTTCCCTTATCCAATGTAATAACTTTCCCGATCCCATGAGACAGTTCCATGTAAACAAGTCTATTTCATCGTATTCCTCAATCCTGTTACTGGAGTCATAGATGATTGGCTGTTAAAATAAAGTTCACAAAGACTTTTCAAAGCTATGCTCTCTTGACAAGTAACTTGGCTGAGATTTCTAAATGAAACTGAATCTTTGTCTCTGAACTATTTGTGAATATATGAAAAGTTCTACAGTTTCTGTTAATTCTACCATTGAATACTTCCAAAGATAAAAAAAGTGGGTTCACTCAGTTGAACCTAATAAAAGCTGATGTAAGAAATTGTATCAGTTAATAATTTGTTGATGATCAAATCAAACTGAGCCGATTCTTAATTGAAAGATTTCTGTCTAGAAGATGGTATTAAATTATGGTGAATGATGTAGCTTCTCGAGGGAAAATGAATTTGTGATTTTGAAATATGTAAATATTGTCAGTGTAATTGTAGTTTTTACATAATCACTGTTTTTTTTTTTTTTTTTTTTTTTTTTTTTAATTTATTTATTTATTTCTCTTTATTTTCTTCTTTTAAACATATTAAATATATATATATATATATATATATATTTTAATATGTATGTTTAATACTGTCAATCTATTTATATTTTTTATGCAATCTTGCATATTGCATATATTATTTACAAAGTAATGCCTTTATATATAATAGAAAAATACCATTTTAGCATGTATTCATCGAAAAAGATTGAAAAAAAATCTAATGTCCAAATTTTATCTACTAAATATTTTTGCAATTATTTTTTAAATATATAGTTTTGAATGCATGTTTTCGAAAATTTATGACCAAGTTCCAGTTATTGCTATACATGTTATATAAAATTTATAAATAAATATTTCTAAATTTTACTACTATAAATTAAAGTAAAAAAAGTTAAGTCCAATTTCATGAAAGTCTGTTTAGCTTAACTGAATAACAACACACATACACACCAAAAAAAAAAAAGTAATATTCTGGATTTTTTTTTTTCTTTTTCTTGTATTAAAATGTATGAGTTCAGATATGTAAAAGTGTTCACCCTTTTAGTCAAAAAAGCATTTAAAAACTATATATATAAATTTTTCAGCATGTATAAGCAGTACCTGGACACGAAATTCTACGAAATAGTCACAAAATTTTACATATAGTTCAAAATATCTTATCTAAATTCCCCAGTTTTTTTCCCATGTTTTCTAACTCGGCTGTGTTTTATTCATATGAATAAAATATCGCTTGACTGAGCGGAGTAATTTCATTAAAGCCAGAAACATATTATCTTTTTACCCAAATACTTTTTCCAGTCAGTCAGTTTTATCGCCTGCTATAGATAATTTTATAGTAATAACAAATTTTATTTCCTGGGGGAAAAGGGGGGGGGGGGTGGATCATCAAAAGGGGTATGAAAAGCTTAAAGTATCCTGGGCACAAAAATTTGCTAGTCGGACCCTGTATATAAGTGTACTATAAGAGAGAGAAAAATCAAACCTTTTAAACATAATAACAAAGAAATTGACTAAACAATTATTTACATATGCTGAACTGTTAAAAAAAATAAAAATGAAAAAGGCAAAAAATGTTTTTTCTAAAATAGTTTTTTTTTTTTTTTTTTTTTTTTTTTTAAGGAGTTGTTAGTAGGTAAAGATTGGACAAAGATCTCGACAACGTCAAGTGAATGTTTCCAGTAGACTTTACACATGATTGATGATGAAGTGTCGAATTCGAGCACTGATGGTAGTAAAGATGATGCTGAGCCTTCCTCAAAGTGTGCTTAGAGACAGCTTATAATATATTTACTTTTATATCATTTGTACTTGTTGAAAGTCTATGTAAATAAAAAAGGAATTTTTTCTGAAAAAAAAAAAAAGTTTTGCATTTTTATTGTTCATATTGTATTTGTAATATTTTTCTGTTTTGTTCATACTTTGAAATAAATGCATGCATTAGTACTTTCAAACTTTTGTTCATTTATTTTGTATATTAATGAATTTTAATTTCAACGTTCAGTACTTTTTAATTTTAAAGAAAATGTAAAGTTATCTATTTGTGTGCATATTTTCTATGTTTGTGTTATCCATTTCTGCTTATTCAGGCATAACCAATCTCATTTGCACCCAGGTGTTGCCAAACTTCCTTAAAATTTGCTGATGCCCTGCTTTAACCATAGATTTTAAATTGATATTAAATATTTGTAAAAGCATTCCAAATAATTAGGGGGAAGAAAACCCAAAATACATTTTTAAAAATCCAAAATACTTAAAAAAAAAAAAAAAAAAAAATATGCCATGTTTTTATTTATTTTTATTTATTTATTTATTTATTTATTTATTTATTTTTTTGCGAGTATAATCCGAGTTGAAATTTCAGGCCCTGATTTAAATCTAGTTTTTTTTGTTTTAAAGAACAGGTAAATAGAATATTGAAAGCATAAATTATAATTTAATTTTAAAAAATTATAACTTTATCAAAAGATTATAGAAATTTTAATTTTTATTCAAATAAATAACTAACCTTTTTCATTTAATAGGTTTTTTTATTTAATTCTTAATTTTCATTTACTTTTATACATTTTAATTTATAGCTTGTATTCAGGGCCGTGCCTACACTTTTAGCCGCCCTCCTAGGCAAAAGATTTTAGCCGCCATACTAGGCACTAAAATTATTTCCCTCCTTCTACTTCTGAAAACTATCATTTAAAGCCAAAAACTGCCGGGTTGCCACAGATGAAAAGTTATCAAGTTTTTTTTTCTCTGTTTTAAAAATAGGCCAATAGCGACCGAGTAGTTATGCGCTCAAAACTGGTGGACGTGAGGTGCTGGGTTAGATCCCAAGTCGCACTTGCCGGCCTAGCCGATTGGAGTTTTCCATGGTTTTCTCCGAAACTTGCGTAAATACGGGATAAGACCCCTTAGAAAGACCCCACGGAGGGCACTCCCCCTCAGGTCTAGGACCTACAGCAGTCAATTGGCCTTATTCCCAAATCCAATCCAATTATGTTTTTTAAAAAATCTAACAATTTTAGTAAACCTAATTTTTAGCTGAAATTTTGTCATTTTTAGCCACCCTAAGCACGGCCCTGCTTGTATAGACTAAACATACATGCAGTATATATGTGTTTTTCTCATAGATTGGAGTGGAAGGGGAAAACTTGTGGGAAAAATACCAGACCCGTTAATTGAACCTGGGCCTTCTGCTTAACGTGCAGATGCTCTAACCATTGAGCTACCCTGGCTGATAACCAGCTCAGCATTTCTCACATAATATACGTTGGCAAGGTCACAGAGTCTGCAAACATGCAGCTATTTTAAGTGAAAAATTGATCATGGCACAACTCCAATAGGCCACAAAATTTTAATTTAGATATTTTAAACATCAACCTTGAAAATTCATTTCTTATAGATTGGAGTGGAAGGTTGATTATTTATACTATCTGAGTGAAAAATACCAGAGCCAGAAACTGAACCCAGGCCTTCTGCTTTTTTGGTGATATACATTAGTTTATTTAAGCAGAAGGCTAGGTTCAATTACCGGCTCTGGTATTTTAGCATGTTTTTATTAACTTCGATTCTTGTTTGTTTGTGTGTTTGTCAAGGACAAATCTTGCAATCGATTTTTAACTAACTTCCCGACTAGCTAGATATTTGAAATTTTCAGGACTGCTCACAACACGGTGACAATACATTTTTCTAATAATTTTAGTCAACTATTGCAGGTCCCGCTGCCTTCGGCAGCGCTTATATGATTCGACAGAAAATTTATTTAACTAACTTCCCGACTAGATAGACATTTGAAACTTTCAGAATAGTTCAGAACACGGTGAAAAAGCATTTTTTAAATATTTTTAACCAACTGCTCCGGGTTCCTGCTGCCTTCGGCAGCGTTACCAGTACAAAGCTTGTAATCGATTTTTCACTAACTTCTCGACTAGCTAGACATTTGAAACTTTCAGGATAGCTCAGAATACAGTGACAATATATTTTTTGATACTTTTAGTCAACTGTTTCAGGTCCCTACTGCCTTCGTCAGCGTTTATATGATTCAACAGAAAATTTATTTAACTAACTTCCCGACTAGCTAGACATTTGAAACTTTCAGAATACGGTGAAAATGCATTTTTAAAATATTTTTAACCAAATGTTTCGGATTCCTGCTGCCTTCGGCAGTGTTACCAGTACAAGGCTTGCAATCAATTTTTCACTAACTTCCCGACTAGCTAGACATTTGAAACTTTTATAATAGCTCAAAACACGAGAGCAATGAATTTTTTTTTTTACTTTTATCCAATTGCTCCGGGTTCCCGCTGCCTTCGGTAGCGTTTATATGATTCAACAGAAAATTTAAAAACATGGTATATAAAAAGGTCTTTTTATCTTGTAATTATTTCACATAATTGGTATAAAAAATCAGCCTGTCATTCCAATCTACTAGAAATGAATTTTCAAGGTTGATGTATAAAATTTCTAAATAAAAATTTATGTATCTATGAAATAGCTTCAAAAAGTTTTATGCATAGTTCATAAAATTTTGTTTCATTCAGAATCACTCTTATGCTATAGTGTATAAATAGCAAATAATGAGGAACTAAGAAGACATCAAAAGGTATTGATACAGCAAAATCTAACTTCAGTTTTTTTCATGATTACAATGCTAATGTATATTCTAGAAGCAAAAAGTGGCTCATTAGGGGACCACTTCACTTACCGTCGCCATATAAGCCGAAGCTAATATTATTCTATGGGAAATTTTCTTTATTTTTTAAATTCTGTTTTCACATTCAAAGAATTCTGAACTGTTAAATGTATGCTCCTTTTTTAAAAATGTATTTTTTTCATTTTTACTATTTGATTTCGAAGCTGTAAAATACAAAGTTTTAATATGTGAAATTTTTCATTTTGCAATTTCAGAATAAAATACTAAAAATGAAAAAAAATTCTTTTTTGAAAAAGGAGCATCAATTTAACAATTGGGAATTTTCTGAATGTAAAAACAGAATTTAAAAATATATATTAGTTAATTACTTATAAGTAAAGAAAATTTCCCATAGAATAACATTGCCTCGGGCTTCCGACGAGGGTAAGTGAAGAGGGCCGTTAAGGTTGCACATCAAATTCCCTGTTTCTTCCTTCCTATGTTATCCTATGGGATTTTTTTTGCTTAGTTTTATAATGATCTGTCATTGAAAAATGAAGTTTTTTTTTTTTTTATTTATTTATTCTTTGAAGTTTTTTTCAGCTGAATGAACTAAAAAAAATTAAATCAATTGATTAAAAAAATGCTCATTGATTATGTTCAAAGAGTAATATTTGTTAGATATAGAATATTACTCAATTTAATAATTATTGAATATTAAACAGAATACGAAAAGCTTCATTTTTGAATGAGAGATCCTCATCAAACTAAGCAACAAAAGTTCCATTGAGTAATATGTGGAAGAATGGTTGAAACTTACTGGTATACAACCATTAATTCTGATGTTCTGAAATGTTAGAAAAAAAAGAAAAAATCATTCAAATCAAAAATCATTTCTCTGAATATATATTCAGATAAAATTCAGATTTCCCAATATTAATATACATTTTTTGGTGATATACAGTCGCCAGCAAAAGTATCCGAGCATTAGCCAATAATTCTGATATTGAAAAAGTACACTTAATACTGTTTTGTTAAATACATCCTTGTCAGGTCATGTTCTTAGACTGACTAAGAACATAACTCGACATGGTTTATTTAACAGGGCAGTATGAAGTGTACCTTTTTTGTACAGGGATTATTGCTAGTGCTCGAATACTTTTGCTTCCGACTGTTTATCAACAAAAAATATATATCAATACTGGGAAACAATATTCACAAATCTAAGAAATTGATATTGAAAAGTATCAAAAAATATTATTCAGAAATATTTGAAAAAAATATTTTAGAATATCATGAAGTAATATTCAAAGACCTCAAAAATAGATATAGCTGAATATCTAAAAATATTATTCTGAAATATTAGAAAAAAATATTTCTAAATATCCAGAAGCAATATTTGACAATCTCAAAAATTAATATAGCCAAATATTTAAAAATGTTATTCAGAAATATTAGAAAAAGGTATTGAGAAATATCTTGAAAAAATATTCAAAAATCTATAAAATGGATATTGCTAAATATTTAAAAATATTATTCAGGAATAACAAAATATAATATCAGGCAATATCTGAAAATGTTATTTAATAATGTCAAAATATAATATTTACAAATGTCTGTAAATATTGGCCAACATTAATAAATGTCAAAAAATAATATTCCTGGATATCCTTTAGGGGGGGGGGTCATTTTACGTTGGCCAATATCACATTTTTATATTGGCCGATATTTTTGTGCTACCTGGGTTGTTAGCTCCTAAAATTTGAAAAGGTTTAATATTTGAAAGACTCAATTATTATTGTAGCGTAAGATTTCCCTTATTTTCAAATTATTTCATTTTATTTTCAAAGTTGTTTGACAAATTTAATATGAATGTACTATTTTTTTAAGTTATTGCTTTAAATTCTTTTAAAATTAACTTTAAATTATATTTCTTTTAACGTGAAGGGTTGCAGTTTTGAGAATGTTGGCGATGTTCTTAAAATTGCCAACTTGTTTGTTTCGTGATAAGAAGTTCTAGCTCACTTGATCTGTATAGAAGTTTAAAAGTGATAACAACGCTAATCAGGTAACCTAGCTTTTTCTACCGCCAACACTTTCCCAGACGGGATAGAAAATGGCGAACACTGCGCCAGCTCTTATCATATAGGAGTCTTAGTTAACACTATTCCATATCGTAAAATTGCAGAACATTTTATGTATACACACACATATATATATATTATACATATAGATAATGAATAAAAGATTAATAAGAACATTTTATGCACACACACATATATATATACACTAAGCGACAAAAAAAAAGGTGCACTTGGATATTTTTTTTTTCGCCTTCTACAACCGCCAATTTTATCGTTTAAAAACCAAATTTTCGAACAGATTTTATTGTTTTGTCCTCCATATACACATTAGTTTTCAGTCCAGTGTTAAAAACAAAATGCAAATGTCAGGAAAATTGTAATTTTAGAAATTATTTAAAAAACGGTAATA